>OZ024730.1:48792268-49392268 GCA_964016875.1 Fallopia convolvulus
TATCAGAAAAGTGAATGCATGGAATAGTCTTATCAGAAAAGTGAATGGCAATACAATAGTGTTATCAGAAAAGTGAATGGCAATATAATAGTGTTATCAGAAAAGTGAATGCATGGAATAGTCTTATCAGAAAAGTGAATGGCAATACAATAGTGTTATCAGAAAAGTGAATGGCAATACAATAGTGTTATCAGAAAAGTGAATGCATGGCAATACAATAGTGTTATCACAAAATTAAGTGAATGACAATACAATAGTAGTATTCTGACTACATGTCTTCCTCATCTGTATCTGTCTCACTCTCAAACTCTCCCTCAGACGTTTCAGTAGACGTCTCTTCTCCATCCTCAACGACATGATCCTCTCCGTTTGGGTCATTTAGCGGACCAAGTGGATCAATATCATGTGTGTCGTCGATAACTCGTGGAAGGGAAGGATCATGTTGAAATGCCTCTTCAACAACAACCCCCTGTGAACCACTCTCGTTAGGGTCTACACACGTACCTTCATCGGGCCACACACGTGACTTCACTTTACAAACCGCTATCCATTCAGCATCTGCACGCCTCATCTTGGGGTAATCTAGGAGATAAACTTGAGTCGCTTGATGGGCTAAGATGTAACGGTCTTTTGTTCTCAACATTTTATGTCTATGAACATCCACAAGTTTTAGTTGAGCGTGAATGCGTGTTCCTCCACGACTTCGAGTGTCAAACCACGAACAATTGAAGACAATAGGGCGCTTCACTGTAGGAGATATGTAATTCAACTTAATTATTTCCTCTAGCACACCATAGAAGTCCTCCTCGTCAGTGCCGAAACTTTGTCCTAGAACACAAACTCCACTATTGTCGGTAGCCCTGGTTGATGTGTGTGCCTTCGTGTGGAATCGATAACCGTTGACCACATAACCAGCATATGTCTTCACTTTTTTGGAGGGTCCACGAGCTAATGTTGCAATGTTAGGATCTGTAATTGCCGGACTGTCGGCCTACATGTACGTCGAGCGAGGAGTCAAATACCATTTATGCACAATTAATTCGAATTAATTAAACTGAAAACAATAGTACAAAATCCTTACATGGGAGTAGAACCACAGGAGAAAGTGTATTTCCAAGATCTTTTGCTCTTCGGCTTCGGATATTCTTGGATTTGACGGGCGAACGAAGTTTGTCAAATAGTATCTATTACAAAGAATTATTGATCGAGTCAAGTACTTATATATAGATTATTCATATCAACAGAAAGAGCTAGAAACTTACTCGATATAGGGCTCCACTTCGACGCAGTTCATTAGTATGTAAGTTTGGATCACATGGAATTCCTCATCTGTGAGCACACGACCACTGGATCTACCCAACGTTCGCCCAGTTGTTGTAAAAATAGACAAATCGCCCGGATCAACCCCAACTGGAAGTGTGCAACTAACGTTGCGGGAGACATCCATATGATTACTCGCGACATGCGAGTTAAAATAATACGAGCAAAAGGTGGACGTCTCTTGAACGAGATAGGCACTACAAATTGAGCCCTCAACCTTAGCCTTATTGCCAACTGTTCCCTTCAGCCTTTTTAAGAACCTACAATATATATATATATATATGATATTTAAGACTTTATAAACCAAATTAACTAGCTACAACTTATCAAAAATTATAATTATACATACCTTTCTTCTGGATACATCCATCTATAATTGACAGGACCACAAAGTGAAGCTTCCCGTGGCAAATGAATAGGCAAGTGCTCCATCGCATCAAATAACGCCGGGGGAAAGATTCGCTCCAACTTGCACAAAATAATTGGTATTTCCTTGTGCAACTGCATAACCACCTCAGGCTTAAGCTCATAACACGTCAGGTCCCTGAAGAACGCACTTAGCTGAGCAATAGGCTCCCAGACTTTGTCATCAAGAAATGCTCGAAAAGCAATAGGCATCAACCGTTGCATGAACACATGACAATCATGACTCTTCATCCCAAAGAGTCTAAGCTTGTGCAAGTCAATGCAGCGGCTCAAGTTGGACACGTATCCATCCGGAAATTTTACGGATCTCAACCACTCAAGAAGCACATGTTTTTCATTACGATCTAGTGCATAACATGCCTTTGGGTACCTATTGTCCTCCTCGTCAGGTTCCAACTCCGGACGCTTGCACAATTCCTTTAGGTCCTTTCTAGCTGACCATTTGTCTTTCGACTTCCCCGGAACATCGAGAATGGTGAAGAAAACATTATCAAAGAAATTCTTTTCAATGTGCATGACATCTAAATTATGTCGTACCAACAGACTAGGCCAATAAGGTAGGTCCCAAAAAATGATTTTCTTCTTCCAACCCGAACCTCTACTGACCGTCTTATTATGCTGTTCGGCTCCCACTTCAGTTATCTTCATCAAACCCATATTGTTGATCTGGTCTAGTATCTCGTATCCGTCACGGAGTACAGTGGGAGCACGACGTTCCCTTCTACCCTTCTTGAAATCGTTCTTATTGTTTCGAAAGCGATGATCATGTTCGGTAAACCTCCTATGACAATCGAACCAGCATATTTTGTGTCCATGGGTTAGATAAAATGCATCAGTGTCTTCCATGCAATAAGGACACGCGTATTTCCCAGAAGTACTCCAGCCTACACAAACATATATTTGATACAACACATTAAATTTAACGGCTAGCTTCATGATATATGCATGAATACATATAATATACTTGACATTATTTAAGTTGAGTCTAGAACAACATACCTGACAACATCGAATATGCCGGGAAGTCACTGATAGTCCATATTACAGCTGCACGCAAGACAAAGTTTTGCTTCCTCCATGCATCATATGTGCATGCCCCATTAAGCCACAAATTCTTCAGCTCGGCTATCAATGGCTGCAAATACACATCCAACTTTTGCTTCGGACTCTTCGGTCCGGGAACAATAACCGTCAAAAACATAACCTCTTCTCGCATACACATCGATGGCGAAAGGTTATAGGGTGTCAGAATCACAGGCCAACATGAGTATTGACGCCCTGACGCACCGAACGGATTGAAACCATCCGTGCACAAGCCTAGTCTAACATTTCGCGTTTCTGCTGCAAAATCTGGCCACGCAGCATTGAAGTGCCTCCATGCCTCTGCATCAGACGGATGTCTCATCACCCCATCTTGTGCATGCTCTGCATGCCATCTCATATGCTCGGCAGTCACCACCGATGCGTACAACCTCTGCAACCGTGGAGTTATTGGCAAGTAAAACATACGAGAATAGGGAATGAGCTTTGACTTGCCTTGCCTCCATCTCGGATACTCACAGATCTTGCAGGCCGCGTACTCTGCATCTGCACCCCAATATATCATGCAAGAGTTTGGGCAACAATCAATGGCCTCGTATGGAAGCCCGAGACCCTCGACCAGTTTTTTCGTGTCGTAAAACGTGGCTGGTAATGTGGTCTCCGGGTGTGAAACGCGACCGCAGAAATCCGAGATCATGTCGTATCCGCGCTCTGTCATCCTTAGCTTTGACTTTATGCTAAGTAGCTCAGTCGCCGCCTCCAACTGGGTCATATCACATCCAGGCCACAATGGCATATTTGCAGCGGACAACATGTCGTACATACGCTGTGCATCGGGATTGGGCGCTTCATGATAATATTGGTCCCCCTGCTCATGCCTTATACCCTCAGTCTGCACAGGATCATCAGTAGTGTACTGACTTTGGGCATTAAAGCCATCATACACCATCTGCTCCATTCGATTATCATTCCTCCCAGATACTGGTTGTGTTGGATCAGTACTGCTACACCCTTCATACTGTCTAGACTCTGCCAACAAGGCAGCGAACATTTCATCAGTCTCTCCGTGCGAAACCCAATGGTAATAATTCGGAACAAACCCATCCTTAACTATGTGATAATGCACATCATCTACAGGAATCAGTTTCCTATTCTTGCACCTCCGACACGGACACCTTAATTCGGATGGGTCATATGTCGGCATAGCTTTGCAGAAGTCAATAAATTGTTGAACGCCAGCCAAAAACTCGTTGTGCAAAAACCCATCCATATGATGCACATACATCCATTCACGCATTTTTTATTCCTGCAATTCAATATAAGACTATAATTAATTGACTTTTGCAGTGTATAATCCAGGATATGGCGACCATTTGGACGCAGATTAGCGACCAACTGGACGCTATACTTTCTTTTCGACCATCTGGACGCTAATTTGCGTCCATTTGGTCGCGGAATAGCGACCAGTTGGTCGCTATATATAGCCTATGTGCACTAAAACTTTCTACAACTGATTGCTATGCTATATGAATTTAACGATTACTTAATTAACAACATCTCTTCTAATTAGATAAACGAATACTTTTTACATACAACAATATTTGTGTAAAAACTGATAGCATGGAGGAATTAAATATGACTAATAAGTTTTAATTACATACCTTCGATGAAATTGTCGGAAAGGTGGTGGAATGAGAATGAGGTCGTATGAAGTCGTATGAAGGTGGCAGAATGAGAATGAGGGTTTTACACATTGCGGTATATATGCTGAATTGGCGCGGATTTTACCACATACTTTTTTTAGCCGTTTTGGCGGGATTTCACCCGCCAAAATTGATGTTGCCCGCCGAAACATTTGGTCCACATCAGCGACCATATGGACGCTATAGGTAGCGTCCATATGGTCGCCTTACGTCTAGCGACCATATGGACGCTAAATATAGCGTCCATATGGTCGCGGTATATAGCGACCATATGGACGCTACATTTAACGTCCATATGGTCGCGAAATTAAGCGGGAAATCTTACCGCGCTATTTATTGCGACCAAGTTGACCCGAAGACCACATGGTCGCACCGTTAGCGACCATATGGTCGTAAATTTTTTTTATTTTTTTTGCCCGATTTCGACGTCCGCATTAACGACCAATGGCGACTATATGGTCGCCAATTGGCGACCATATTCTGTGGTCGCAAAATTGTGGTCGCTAAATCCACAGATTCTTGTAGTGAAATAAGATATAATAAAATACAAAAAATAAAGATGATTTAATTATATAAAATATTTAAATTTAATTAATTTAATTTAAGATGGGACCAAACTCGTTTTGTGGTTCGATAAAGTAAAGATTACATAAGATTAAATATTATATTATTCATATTTGCTTACATTCTATGTACGTAAATTTAGAGATCATCAAATATTTCAATATATCTATTAAATATTTTATTATCTATTTTTATTAATTTTAAACATTGTTTATTATAAAAAAAATCAATATATATATATATATCTATAAATAGATTCATCAAAAGATATATGCTAAGAGATTTTATATTTATTTTAAAATATTTTATCTTTACCAGGGTGTTGCACGCGGGGACATGCTACAACACAAAATATTATTAAAAATGAAACCGAAATCATCTACGTCAGGACACAGTAACAAGAATCAAAGCAAAAAACAATACAATCTTCACTCCAAATGTATGTTCGAGGGTGAGAATGTTACACTACTAATGAAATGCCCAAATAAAAAAGCACATCCAGATCCTTTAGTCCCTGCAATGACAACTGAGCAAAAATTAACATTCATAATCTTACATAGATTAACTAATAAAAGACGCCTCCAACAAAATCAACTATAAAGTCATGTACCCCTAAAAACAATCTAAATTGAAGTGATGGTTTAGCCTCATTGGCTCTCAAATATCATCAACTTTGCACCCAAAAAAACTCAAACAAATATTGACACATTCAAGCGATAAGAATATGAATAAATTGTCTCAGAATCTGACTGATATAGCTGAAGGGTGAAAAATAGTGTAAAAGACCGCCCTCGTTAACTGGATTGATTTTCTAAAAGTACAAGACTGCTACATTTTATTTAAAATGACCAGAACTATGTTACAACTCCATGGACAAATTTCTATGTTATGCCAATCAAGTTTTCTGCCTTTTCCCAGCATTACATTAGTAGAAGAGAAAGTAGAGGTGTCATTTTCTAATTGGTAGCCAAAAAAAAATCAAGATTAAAGATATTCAGAGATCTATGTGTTCCGTATAGAGGCAATGTCATATCAAGAAACACTATATTAGAGACATTCGAGTCTTTTTTCCATCCAAGCTCTTGTACACGACCCTTAACATTCTTTAAAAAAAAACATGTCATTAGATATTGCTTGGTTCTATATGCTTCAATAAATAATTAGTCATATTAAAACATAATAATGTTACCTACACAAATGAATGGAATTGAAATTCAAGCAATAAGCAATTACTGAATCAAAAATGAAATTGATTCAGTTGATGAACCGGAGTTATCGCATATTTCGAACCAGAATGTCTCAGCTGATAAACAGGTTGCAGATTTCTGAGAGTGATTATCTTGAACATTTGCGGGACTCCGTGAGTAAGACCAAGAAGGAGACGGCTGAGTTAGGAATGAACCGTATCCACCTTATTTTGCTCCTAACAAATCGTACAAAGGCAAATCACTCTGGTATAGAAGAATATCGTTACATATGGAATCATAAAGCCAATATATGCCAGTAATAGACTTAAGCAACAATCAACAAAAATATTATTACTATTAAGAAAATTAATTTAGAAGAACAATAACTAAATAAGCATAATCCTAAATTAGCAATCCCACTAATCAGTTCACATTTAAAGTAATAAAATCTAGCAGCACATGACGTTGCCAAAGAAGCTACAAAAAACCATTTAATTGAATAATTATCAGTCAAAACTAAAGAAAGCATGCATCTGACCACCACTATTTCAAGCTTTCAATTATTGTCTGAATAATGAGAGGGCCACAAATCTGTTGCAAACCCACCACCACCACAGCAAGATATTTATGGTATTATAAGGCATAACTTCCTTAAATCAATGGCCAACAAAGTTGTTGGATCCTGGTTGATTAGATAACTTCAGTAAATTTCTCATGGTTGCCCAATTCTTTTGGGTTAAAAAATAATCACATAAACATAACTTCACTAAATGTCATGGTTGGCCACTTCTTTTGGGTTAAAAAATTATCACATAATTAATCAATAAAAAGAGGTGATCATGTGCTTCCTGAAGAGCTTGTCACCAAACACAATGTGGGTTATTCAATTTTTAAATTCCGCATACTCTTTCTGTACATGAAGAGAGAAGATATAAACCGTGACAAACAAACCCCAATAAAATGATCACATAATACTCTTTCTGTAGACCAATACAAAGAAGATCAATTAACCCCAATACTCAAAGCACGGCAGAATATATCGATAGACCCTCGAACTTGCACACTTTTTTCAACTAGTCTCCTGTATTTTGAAATTTTCAAATAAACACCTGAACTATAAATATTTTGTTCAACAAAACACACATCATTTTCGTGAAATCAACGCGCGCTTATATGGCTCTAAAATTTGCCATGTAAGCACCACTTAATCCTATCTTATTACACATAAGTGCCACATAAGTCTAGAATTTTTGCCACATAAGCCCCAAAATATTTATTCTTTTTTTTGCTACACAAGAAAAAGAAAAAAAATAGAATAGAAAAATTAAGGGAAATTCCTTTTGGTACCCTTATGTTCTTAACTTTTTCTTTTGGTATCCTAAAAATAAATGTATTCCTTTTGGTACCCTTATAGTTTAAATAAAGTTCACAATGTGCCCATAACCACCATAGAGGTTAACTTCTCCGTTAACTCTTATTAAAAAATTAAAAAAAAACATCAATTCCACCCTTTTTCTGGTAAAATTCATGCTTCTTCTCTGAGCACTCAAGCCATCACTTTGCACGACAACTTCTTCCCCTCCCCTCCGACAAGCACTATAACAGATGGGCATATGCAATTGAGAGTAGATGACTTGTATCGGAAATTGTCTCCTTTGGTTTTTCCGATTTGGATCCAAAACCCTAATTTCTCCCCCAATTCCTCCAATCGACGATATCGCGTCCTCCGTCAGGCCGACCCGGCTTTCGTTCACCATCAGGGAGATCAACGGCGAGATGGCTCCCAAATCGACGATGCTCGCCTAATTGGGATAGTAAAGTGCGATCCCGAACAAGTCTTGTAGAGGACATTGCGCTTGAATCCATTGCAGTGGTTCTCATTGACGAGAATACACAAGAGCGTCGTGGCGAAGGGCTGAACATTTGCGGAGTTGGCAGCGGAGGACGTGGGAGAGGGCGTCGATAACTCATCGGGCGCATCTCGGATTCCCGAAAGGAGATGGAAACATTGAGAGAGTAGATAGTCTCGAAGTAGGGGACGACGAGGACGACACCTTCATCGGAGATCATCGGGCATTCGAGCGTATACCGCGTATCTCCGGCCGGGCAGGATTTTGAGAGGAGTCAGAGCTCTGGTGAGAGGAGAAGATGATGAACTTTTGGTGGCCTACAATGAATTTGGATTTTTTTAATTTTTTTGACGGAAAGTAGGATAAAGTGGATGGAAAGTGAATTTTGAGAGACTTTAGGTTACGGGACAAACTTTGTTAAAAATTAGAGGGTACCAAAAGGAATATTTTTTTTTAACACCAAGAGGAAATGCCGAAAACTGAAGAGCACCAAAAGAAATTTTCCACAAATTAAATTAAAAATGCGTAATAGAGAAGCCATTTTCATCAACTTCCACTTTCAACAGCAGATTCTCTCTCATTGCCTCTTCTATCTCCATCATTCTTCAGCTTCTTAGTTTAATGGGAAATTTTAGTCTTTACAAGTGGAATTGAATAATTGGGTATTTGGTTTGCAACATGCTTATCTTCTTTATGGAAGAAAAGTGAACCAGGAGGGTGAGAGAGGGGGTCGAAGATGAGCGCAGAGGCTGGACGGTGAATGGGCGCCTTTGATCTGCCAGGCCACAATTCACTTGGATCTGGTCTCCCCCACCTCCAATCGTTAGAAAAATCGGAAAAATCGACCAGATCTGGTTGTCGTTATGTCGGAAAAGTCGACCAGATCTGCGCAAGATCCCACCCATCCTCCTCCACCGACCTACAACCCCCGCCCCTCCTCTTTCAATTGAGAACGACAAGTTTAAACTGGCGACGAAGAAGACTACAGCCTTTGACCTGATCTTGTTCCGTCGAGCGTCCTGATTCTCTCTGGTTCTTGTAAAAGGAGAAAGAGGAGAAAGAAAAAAGAAAAAAAAAAAAGAAAAAAAATATAAAGTTTTTCACCTATTAGAAATAAACGAGAAAAAATAAAGAAAAGGTGGAAACTTTATCAGGAAATAATTTTTTAATTTAAAAAGGAAATTTGTCATATTTTATGTAGTTCTTTTAAAAAAAATTCAAATCAGTATTTAATAAGTTCATCACTTGTATATTAAGAGAGTGGATTTCACGCACTGTGTCATGTCAGCGCTTAGTGTTTAAAAGAATAAATTTAAACTTGGCACAGCGCTTAGTGTTTAAAAGAATAAATTTAATCAAGTTTAAGTGTTTATTTGAACATTTCAAAGTACAGGGTGCCAGTTGATAAAAGTGTACAAGTTCAAGGGTCTATCGATATATTTTGCCCTCAAAGCACACGTTAGAGTCAAACCTATCCCCTCAATATTCTTTTTTTTTTCTCTTTTTGGTCAGGAATTTTCAAATCATGTCTAACCTTCTACCAGATCTGTGACCAACTAATACCCTTTGGATTATTCAGCTTTATATGTACCGAGTCATTAATGTCTCTCTTATTGGTCATGTGATGTTTCATCTACTACGTACTAAAGGAAATGTAAATTTTGCACTTTGCAATTGTATATGTGTATATATGCTTATACTCTGTATACTAAAACCAAAGCAAACGAAGCCTAAAGGATTGTTTTGGGTTGCAAATCTGCCCATTCTATTAATTAAGAAGACTATATATACAAGCAATGAGTTAACCTAATACGAGGCCAACTCTAAATACATAAATTAAGCTAAATACGGTAATTACAATATATATTATCCAATACTCCCCCTCAAGTTGGAGAATGGAGATGCCGAATGCCCAACTTGCCCAACAAAAACTGAAACTGTTGAGAACCAAGCGCCTTGGCAAGAATGTCAGCATGCTGAAAATGTGTGTGAATATGATCTGTGCGTACGGTTCCTGCAAGTATTTAGTCACGAATAAAGTGACAATCAACCTCAATGTGCTTAGTCCGATCATCAAATACCGGATTAGCAGCAATATGAAGAGCAACTTGACTGTCACAAAATAACCGCATGGGTGAAGAATGAGAAACTCCAAGAGAGCGCAGCAAGGCTTTCAGCCAAAGTAACTCACAACAAACAGTAGCCATAGCTCGGTATTCTGCTTCAGCAGATGAACGAGAAACAGACTTCTGCTTCTTGGTCTTCCAAGATATAGGTGAAGAACCAAGCTGAACAAAGTAACCTGTCAAAGATCGACGAGGCACAGGACATGTGGCATAATCAGAATCACAATAAGTTGTAAGTTGTAGAGAAGAATCTCGTCTAAGCAGAATGCCTTGTCCAAGATGACTCTTAAGATAACGAAGAACCCGAGTAGCAGCGTCCCAATGATCAGTGGTAGGAGACTGCATAAACTGATCCAATGTATGAACTGCATAACAGATTTCAGGTTGGGTGATAGTCAGATAGATAAGATGACCAACCAGACAACAATACATGTCAGGAGCATCAAAAAGAGGTGCAATAGATAGTGCAAGCTTGTGATATGGTTCCATAGGAAAATCACATGGCTTACTAGCAAGTAAACCAGACTCGGTGAGAATATCAAGAGTGTATTTCCGTTGACACAGAAACAGACCATCAGCAGATCGAGCAATCTCAATGCCCAGAAAATACTTCAAAGACCCTAAGTCCTTCATATGAAAACAAGAACTAAGCTGGTCCTTGAAGTGAGACAAAGCAGAAGAATCATTACCCGCAATAATTAGATCATCAACATAAACTAGAACATGAATGCAGATGCCAGATCGAGTATAAGAGCACCAAGAATAATCTGCAAGGGACTGTGTAAAGCCAAACCCGCGTAATGCAGAAGTCAATTTCGCGAACCAGTTTCGCGGAGCTTGACGTAATCCATATAAAGATCGATTAAGTCTACAGAATCGACCTATGGCAACACCAGTAAACCCAGGAGGAGGCTTCATATACACCTCTTCATGCAGATCACCATGAAGAAAGGCATTATGAACATCCATCTGATGCAACTCCTAGTTCTTAGCAGCTGCAACAGTTAAGAAAGCACGAACGGAACCCATTTTCGCAACAGGTGCGAAAGTCTCATGATAATCGATACCCTCCTTCTGATTGTTGCCCAAGACAACTAACCGAGCCTTATATCGCTCAACAGACCCATCAGGATTAAACTTGACCCAAAAACCCCACTTACATCCAATAGGTTTCTCCCTTCAGGAAGATCTACAATAGACCATATCCCATTGCGCTCAAGGGCTTCGATTTCAGCCTTCATGGTCGCACGCCAGTGTGAACTGCGCACGGCTTCAGCAAATGTGCGGGGTTCTATAACAGATTGAACAACAGCAAGAAAAGTAGTATGGCAGGACGAAAAACGATCATTAGTAACGTAATGAGCTATGTGAAAAGATGTACCTGACGAAGCTGACATATTGGATGATGAAGACGATGGAGCTGCTAGTTTTCGCACAGTGTTGGAAATGAAGCCACGAAGTTTCACAAATGGAGTACGATCCCGGGTAGAGCGGCGGGTCGGGGCTTGAACAGGGACGGGAGGGGATTGAACCCCACCCCCTGTCGTCTGTCTACGATTGGTTGTTTGAGGTGCTAGGTAATGAAGTGGCTTGAACAGGGACGGGAGGAGATTGAACCCCACTCCCCCTGTCGTTTGTGTGCATTTGGCTATTTGTGGTGTCTCGGGACTGTTCTTGAATGGGCACAAGGGAAGATTGAACCCCACTTCCCCTGTCATCCATCTGCGTGTGAGCTAGGGGACTAGATAATGAGTCAAATGTAGATGGATGTAATGTGTCATGTTGTTCAAAGACGTTTTCGGCTGGGATGTGGCTAGTTTTAAATGAAAAATGTGATTCGTAAAAAATAAAATCGCAAGAAACAAATCGTTCTTTAGTTTCCAAATCAATGACCTGCCATCCTTTTTGTCGTTTTGGATATCCAATAAAAACACATTTTCTGACCCTAGCATCAAACTTATTAGTGGATTTAGGAACAATAGATGAATAGCAAAGGCAACCAAGTGTGCGAAAATGAGCATAGCTAGGCGGATGACCATATAAAATCTCAAAAGGCGTTTTATATTGCAATAAATTAAGCTAAATACGGTAATTACAATATATATTATCCAATAAAACCTCAAATGGAAGCACCCAAATAAGAACAGAAACTAAACCAATTCAAAAAGAGCAAACAATCATGAATTTGAAAGCTCGAAACGGGAGAATCTTGTCATACCAGATGCAACTCCAAAAGCTAGAAAATTTACTGCCACACAAGAACACACAAATTAAGCAAAAAAAATAGCTAGCACTTTGATTTTAACTAAATTTCTCTTGGGCATTTAATCATACACCTTCCGTGCATTGGTAATTAAATTTGGCACACCTCCAAAATTTAGATCCAATTCAACAAATAAGTATGAAGTTGTTAATGTTGACAATCAATTAAAAAAAAGTCTAAACCTATTAACTTTGGATGATCTTAAGTGACTGTATTACACGATATAGATCTAGGGTTTAATATTGAAAAGGTAAGACGTACCAGGTATAGAGAAATAACAGAGAATGCATGATGTTCGTGTTTTGTATTGATGTAGAATTAATTATTTATACAAGTAGATAGAGAGGTAAATTTCTATTAACTAGGAAACTTAAAACAAATACTAACAACCCTTATGACTAGGTCATAGAGTTAACAAGAATATCTTACGTAACAAACTTGAGAGAGTAAGTACTAATAATAATTTAAATAACTAAATATTATCTTAACATTCCCCCTCAAGCAAGATTGTCTGTTGATAGACGAAGCTTGGAAATCAGTTGCAGAAAACGTGGCTTCAGTAGTGGCTTAGTAAGGATGTCAGCGAGCTGATCCTCAGTTGAGTTATGAGAGATGGTTAGCTTGCCTTGTTGAACATGTTCCCGGACAAAATGAAAAGCAATTGCAATGTGTTTCATACGGGAATGGAAAACATGATTTGAACTTAGACTTGTTGCACCCAAATTATCACAGTAGAGGACTGGCTTGCCATTGTGCTGATAGCCAAGTTCTGGGATCAGGGATTGCACCCATACTAGTTCAGAAGTGGCATCAGCAAGTGCTTTATATTCAGCTTCTTTGGATGATCTAGCCACGCTCTTTTGCTTGCGGGAACTCTAGGAGATCCGTGTGGTTCCAATATATAGAATGTACCCACTGGTAGAAACAAAATCATCTTTATCGTCGGCCCAATCCGCATCAGAAAATGCATGAAGAACAGCCGGTGATGTGGTTGAGATTTTTATTCCATAGTGTGGCGTACCAGCCAGGTAACGGATGAAGAAGTATAAATCTCTCTCTATGTAAATAACAGAAATCAATAGTCAAGAATGAAAGCACACACACACACGATCTTTTCTGTGACAATACAGTTGCAATCTGTTGTATTGTGTTTTTATATATCTTAAACAAGACTCTGTCTAACCAACAGCCTTGTAATGCACACGACTTACATACTTATACTAAAGGAGATCAACTGCCATCGTTCTAACATAACTTCCTGGATGACAGTTGCATAACTGCATTTCTAACAGCCCATAACTAACTCCCTATTTGGCGCCTAACAGTTAACTAACCTGTCTTCATTATAAACTGACTATAACTTTACCATTATATTACATATATATATATATATATATATATATATATATATATATATATATATATATTCAGTCAAGCTTAAGTCATAACATTCTCCCCTTTAAGCTTGACTTAACATCTTCATTCCAATGTTGCTTCTTAACTCACAGAAACGTTGTCTGGCCAGAGGTTTGGTTAGCAAATCCGCCAACTGAGCACTTGTATTGACATACTCCAACTTGATCTTCTTCTTTTCTACACAGTCACGGATGAAATGAACCTTAGTGTCTATATGTTTGCTCTTGTCATGAACCACAGGGTTCTTTGCAAGTGCAATTGCAGATTTATTATCAACATACAGCGTTGGCACATCCACCTTCTTACCTTCTAAAGTTTCCAAGACACTCTGTAACCAAATGCCTTGACAAGTGCCGACTGTTGCAGCCACATACTCCACTTCACAGGAAGATAGAGCCACCACCTTCTGCTTCTTAGAGGTCCAAGTGATTGGATTCCTTCCAAGAAAGTACATCACTCCACTAGTGCTTTTCCTCTCATCAATATCCCCTGCCAAGTCACTGTCTGTGTACCCAAACAGCAAAGTATGTGCAGGATTCTTTTTATAAACACATCCAAATCTGACAGTCCCCTTTAGGTACCTAGCAACCTTCTTTAAAGCATCCATATGAGATGTCTTTGGTGACTCCATAAATCTAGTTAAGACTCCAACACTGTAACTGATGTCGGGTCTAGTATTAAGTAAGTATCTTAGACTTCCAATAAGGCTTCTAAACTGAGATCCATCCACCAAATCTTCATCCAAATCATTTTTAGACAATCTTATCCGAGGCTCCATTGGAATCACACTAGGGTTGCATTCTTTCAAGCCTAGTTTTTCCACTATCTTCCTTCCAAGCCCTTCCTGACTAATGAAGATTTCATTCTCAGTTTGCTTCACTTCTAACCCCAAATAATAACTTAGAAGCCCGAGATCACTCATATCAAAGTTTTTCTTCATTTCTGTTTTGAAGGAGTCTATGACTTCTTTACTTGACCCTGTGATGATCAAATCATCCACATAGACTCCCAAGATCATGGTTTCTTCATTGCTGAATCTTGTATATAATGAATGCTCATTCTTGCACCTTGTGAAACCAAGTACCTTCAAACATTTATTTAACTTGAAATTCCACGCCCTTGGCGCTTGTTTCAATCCATATAAGGCCTTGACTAGCTTCAGCACTTTTCCTGGATGATTCTGATCTTCATAACCTTCTGGCTGTTTTACATAGACCTCTTCACATAAATCACCATTCAAAAAGGCTGTCTTGACGTCCATATGATGAATCTCATACTTCTTTGTTGCTGCAAAAGCTATTAGCATCCTAATTGTTTCCAATCTTGCCACAAGTGCAAAAACCTCTTCATAATCGATGCCAAACTTTTGTACATAGCCTTTTGCAACTAACCTGGCCTTGTATTTGTTTATCTTTCCATTTGGATCCTTCTTTACTTTAAATATCCACCTCAAACCAATTGCCTTATGCCCTTTAGGAAGATCCACCAGATTCCATGTCTCATTCTTTGTGATGGATTCAATCTCTTGATCCATGGCCCGGCCCGGCCCATAAGGCGGGGCAGACTGGGCGCCTACCCAGGGCCCGTAATTTTAAGGGGCCCATATAAATTTTTCTTCTACACCATGTGTATTTAATATATTTCTTTTTAAATACAGTAGATAATAGGGACTGAATAAAAAAGCCCATAAGTATTGGAAGGCCCATTCTAGAGTCAATAACAGCTTCCAAAATCAAAACCCTACTTTTTCACTACCTACTCCCATTTATGAAGAGTTTTCGATTCCTGTACAATCAAAGCTGGAAATTGAAGGGTTCCAATTTTCCAAGTTTCTAGAGAAAGATGAAGACCCATTCAATTTAAGTCTCCAACTCAATGTCTCAAGATATATATGTGAAAATTTGGCTTTCAGATTCATCCATCACCCGTTCAATTATTCTTCCCCTAATTCTATCTCTACTCATGATTTTGATTCTTGTAGTGGTGTACTGCTGTATCGGTGCAAATTGAAGGGTTTCAACTTTCAGAAAGGTATCAATTACTTTTAATTTTTTTTATTTTGTCTAAATATCTGCTAATTTTATTTGTCTACAAAATTGAAAAATTAAGAATCTAAGAGCAAAGCTATACATATTTTAATTAAAAAAATCCGAACAGTATTCTACTTACAATGAATTCAGTGGAATTTTTTGTTTTCATTCATAATTATATTATAATTTCTGATTTCCTATTTTAATGTTTCAATTTTGATGTAGGTACTCTACTGTCTAGGAACTTCATCTTTCAAGCCCATTCATGAAGCAAATTACTTTATGGCACTAATTACTACTCTGCATTTGAAGAGAAATTTTCCAATTAGTCTTTTGTATTTTCAGTTATATCTAATAAGTAATAATGTTGAGAAAAAAATAAAATTCTGGCGAGAGATGAGTATTGTGTTTCATGAATAGTGGTTGCTTGATGCTGCTGGTGATTCAAATTGAAGAGAAGATGCATGTTCATGTTTATATAGGGGTTTTCTAAAGGGGTTTACTGTTGCTTGATGCTGCTGATGATTCAAATTGAAGAGAAGAAGCATATTCATGTTTCTAAAGATGTATACTGTTGATGATTATTAGACTTTTTATATGCTGTTTTTTTGCACTAGAAACATATTTCTTTTTGTAAACTATCCTGCATACATTTGTTATGTTAGCTATTGTTTTTATTGTTGTTAAAGGCTAAAACTTGGTACTTTGTTTGGCAAAGAGATTAATATATTATTTTTGGATGTTAATACTACCTAAAAAAATTACTAAGGGGCCTTTTAATTTTCCTCCGCCCCAGGCCCGAGAAACATTAGGACCGGCCCTGTCCATGGCTTTCTTCCAGTCTGTGTTCTCAACTGCTTCAGCAAAGGTGCTTGGCTCATCTTTTGAGAGAAAACACAGGCCAACTTCATCTTCTACCTCCTGTGTTTCATCATAGATTTCCTGTAGAGATCTAAATCTCAGAGGAGTTCCTGAATCACTATTTGAACCATTCAGATTGCTTGATCCTTGTGAGTCTTGTACCGAGTGCACACCAATATGAGGACTTGAAGCTTGTTGCAATGAGTCATAATCAGTTACATGAGAAGAATTCTGGTTTGAACCACTAATGCCTTCAGAAATACCAATGCTGAAAATTCCTGGAGCACTATTCTGATTATCTTCATTTTTTCCCATTTCCAACTCTCTTCTTCTTCAAATTTAACATCCCTGCTAACAGCTACCCTCTTAGTTCTAGGATCGAAAAATCTGTAGGCCTTGGATCCCTCCTCATATCCTACAAAAATCATCTTTGTGCTTCTATCCTCCAATTTTGTCAAATTTGGCTTGACATTCTTCACATGTGATATACTTCCAAAGACTCTGAAGTGTTGAACATTGGGCAATCGTCCATGTCAAGCCTCGTATGGAGTAATATCTTCCAAACTCCTAGTAGGTGATCTGTTCAAGACATAAGTTGCTGTTTGAACTGCTTCTCCCCACAAACCAGATGGCACACCTTTGCTTTTTAACATACTTCTGGCAGATTCAATTATGGTTTGATTCCTCCTTTCCACAACACCATTTTGTTGTGGAGAATAAGGAGCAGTAAGATGCCTTTTGATACCTTCATTATCACAAAACTCCTTAAATCTGTTGGATGTAAATTCTCCTCCTCTGTCAGTTCTGAGTACTTTAATCTTCATCTCCTTCTCAACCTCCACTTTCTTCTTGAACTTTATAAACTGATTCAGGGCTTCATCTTTACTACTTAACATGATGACCCACATGAACCTCGAGAAATCATCAACAAGAAGAAGGAAGTATTTATTACCTCCAAGTGTAGCTGGCTGGATTGGACCACACAAGTCTGCATGTATCAACTCTAAAGGCTTCTCGGCTCTAAAACTTGTTGAGTGAGGAAATGAGGTCCTATGTTGTTTCCCTACTAGGCACCCATCACATAGTTGATGTACATGATTGATGTGAGGCAGACCTTTCACCATTCTTTTTTGTGCAAGCTTTCTTAATGCATTAAAACTGAGATGGCCATATCTTGCATGCCACAACCAAGTTGTGTCTCTCAGTTTTGTCAACAAACACACTTGTCTAGATACTTTAAGATGAAGAATGTACAGCTTATTAGTCTGTCTCCTGACTCTAGCAATCAACCTTCCTCCATTAGAGTAAATGCACATAAATCCATTTCTTATGACAGATTTATTGCCATTCAAATCCAGTTGACCAATGCTTATGATATTTGTATTTAACTTAGGAATAAAATAAACATTGGTCAATGGAATGTGTTCACCAGAGGCACTAGAGAACAGAATCGTACCTTTTCCTGAGATCTCAACAGAAGAGCTATCTCCAAACTTAATCTTCCCTCCAAAGCTCCTATCTAGTGAAGCAAAAAGACTTTCATCCCCTATCATATGATTGCTTGCACCCGAGTCTAGATACCATTTGTTGTAGCCATTAATTTCTGCCTTATCTTTGAATTCTGGTGACAACAGACTTCTTTCAGTGATATCTTCATCAGTAACCATCAACAGAGCAGGTTCTTCATCTTCACCTTTCATCATGAAGTTCATCTTATCATCCTTTTCCTTAGCATCACACTCTGATTTGAAGTGCCCCATTTCTCCACAAGCAAAACATTTAATTTTACTCTTATCAAAACGTTTCTTACCTTTCTTTTCTCCCTCAACTGTCTGAACTTTACCCTTGCCGTTATAGTTCTGACTCTTATCATTTTTGAAGGATATTTCTTTAACTTTCTTCTTATCTTTAGCCCTCCACTCAGAACGAGTAAGAAGTGCTGTTTCAAGACCCTTATCACTAAAATCATGCAGTCTCTCTTCGTGTGCTTTTAAGGATCCAACTATTTCATCAAAGGATTTAGTTTTCAAATCACAGAACTCCTCCATGGTTGTGGTTATTTGAATAAACTTGGAAGATGTAGATCTCAATAACTTTTTAACCACAGTTTCCTCATCTATTTTATGTCCAAAGCTTCTTAATTTACTCACATTTACATTTAATTTTGTAGTAAATTCATCCACAGATTCATTCTCCTTCATCCTAAGACTCTCATATTCTCTTAAGAGAGTTTGGATCCTTACCTCTTTAATCCTCTCCGCTCCTTCATTCATGGTCTTGATCACATCCCATGCTTCTTTAGCAGACTTCTTTGCACCCAATTGAAGAAGTATGTCCTCTCCAATCGCCTGGTAGATGGCCGCCAAAGCAAGTTTGTCCTTCTTGGCATTCACTGGAGATGTTCCTTCCACCGCCTCCCATATCCCTTGTGCAGTTAAGAACACTTCCATCTTTATATCCCACACGGCATAGTTGCACTTGGACAACATTGGATACTAGAATGTAATTATCTTTTCTCCATGAGTTCTAAGGGCGTTAGTCTGGATTCCAGTAGAATTCATAGTATCTACATCATCTTCTTGACTTCCTGTCGACATGATGGTTTTCTTACTTCTTTTTGTTTACGCTCTGATACCAATTGAAGAAGTAAAATCTCTCTCTATGTAAATAACAGAAATCAATAGTCAAGAATGAAAGCACACACACACGATCTTTTCTGTGACAATACAGTTGCAATCTGCTGTATTGTGTTTTTATATATCTTAAACAAGAGTTTGTCTAACCAACAGCCTTGTAATGCACACGACTTACATACTTATACTAAGGGAGATCAACTGCCATCGTTCTAACATAACTTCCTGGATGACAGTTGCATAACTGCATTTCTAATAGCCCATAACTAACTCCCTATTTGGCGCCTGACAGTTAACTAACCTGTCTTCATTATAAATTGACTATAACTTTACCATTATATTACATATATATATATATATATATATTCAGTCAAGCTTAAGTCATAACAACGGAGGAGTCTTTTGAGAGCTGCCCAATGCACAGTGGTTGGTGATTGCATAAACTGGCTTAACTTGTTAACTGCATAGGCGACATCTATCCTTGTTATGCATAGATATTGCAAACTCCCGATGATGGTTCGGTAGTCGGTTGGCATTGAAAGAGATCACAGCCAATATCACGAACAAGGGGAGGTGAAATAGCAAGGGGCGTGGACACCGGTTTTGCATCATCCATGTCGGATTTCACTAGGAGGTCCTGGACGTATTTTCGTTGGGAAAGAATAATACCGTCCGAACGCAGAAGGACTTCGACTCCGAGAAAATACAAAAGATTCCCAAGGTCTTTGAGAGAAAACTTGCGCGACAGATTTTGTATGAGCCGATCAATCGAGTCCTTTGAACATCCTCTGACTATAATGTCGTCTACGTACACAAGTAAATAGATTAGTGTACACCTGGATTTCAATATAAACAAAGAGGTGTTCGAAACCGAGTTTTGAAAACCAAACCAAACCGAGTTCTGAAAACCAAGTGAAAGAAGATGGGTTTTGAGTTCCGTATACCAAGCTCTAGGAGCCTGTTTCAGTCCATAGAGCGCTTTTTGAAGTTTGCAAACATGTGTTGGGAAATCTTTGTTGATGAATCTGGGTGGTTGCTCAACATAGACATCTTCATTTAGCTTGCCTTGGAGAAAGGCATTGTTGATATCCAATTGGCGGAGTGACCAACACCGTTGAACCGGAAAGTACTTGAGTCTATAGACCCACTTGCACCCAACGATGTTTTGAGTCGGGTTTTGTGGTACTAAGACCCAGGTATTGTTCGAACAAAGTGTTCTAAACTCATCTTCTATAGCCGCACACCATTCCGGGTTTTTAAGAGCTTGGGTGATGGTTTTTGGTTCAACAGGTTCGGCTTTTTGGACATTGAGATTGAGCTTGGAGATGGGTTTGAAAATGTTGTTTTTTGAACGAGTTATTATTCCAGGATGTGGATTTTTTTCTGGTGGTGAGGGCACCGGATTTTGTGGTGGGGATGGTGTGGATTGTGAAGTAGAAGGTGACGCTGAATTGGCTGGGGGATTGGGTGAAATATGATCTGGGGAAATTTCATATGGTACGAGTGAATGTGATGGGCTAGAAGTTTGGGCTGAGGAAGGAGTTGGGTTGTTCGGATTTGGAGGTGAGATATGGAGTGTAGTGGTGGTGGGCCCAGGTAGATTGGAAATTTGATGGGAGGCGGCAGATTGAAGATTAGGGTTTGTTATGAGATCTTGAGATTGGGTAGAAATTAATTGGGTGGGTCCAGAGGTTGGGATTTGATGGGAGAGAGAGGTAGGTTTGGATCGAGTTTTGATTGGATGGAAAGTGGTTTGTGGGGGCCGGCTGATTGGGTCAAATTGAAAGTGGAGGTTGGTTGGGATTTATGAGTGACGTGTGGGATGGAGTTGTTGAAGTGGGACCAGAAATCGGAGAAGATATATGATTAGTTGGAGTGGATAGAATTAATTGAGGATTTGTTTGGATTGGAGGATCGAAAAGTAAGGTGGGGAAATTTTGATTTGATACAGGAGGTGGGCCTGGTTCAGATTGAGTGAAGGTGTCGGCTGGCAGTGAAATGTTTTCCCAGTTGAAATTTGAATCTGGCTTAGGATGATTTTTAGGGTTTTTGTATGGAAAGACAGAGGTTGAAAATTTGACATGTCTTCAAGTGTAAATTTTTCTTGTAACTGGGTCCATGCATATGTAGGCACTTTGAGTTAACGAATAAGCTAAGAATACACAGGCAATGGAAAGAGCTTGTAATTTGTGGGTTGATAACACAGGCATCCAAAACTTTTAAATTTTGAATAGTTCGGATATTATTAAATAATTTTGAAAAAGGAGATTGAAAATTTAAAACTTGAGTAGGCAGGCGATTAATTAAATAAACCGCAGTTGAGAAAGCATGAGTCCAAAAAATGGTTGGAAGACCAGATTCATTTAATAACGTAAGACTCGTTTCAACAACATGCCTATGCCTTCTTTCTGAAATTCCGTTGTGTTCTGGAGTATGAGGTGGGGTAGTCAAATGAGATATACCATTGTCAGATAAAAAATGTTTCATTGCTAGGTATTCTCCACCATTATCTTAATACAAAATTTTTATTTTATTTTTGAAGTAATTTTCAACTAAATTTTTAAATTTTTTGAAAATAGAATGGACCTCAGATTTGTGTTTCATAAAATAAACCCACATATAACGCGCATAATGGTCTACAAAAATCACGTAATATTTGAATTTATCATATGACAGTAAAGGCGATGTCCAAACATCAGAATAAATTACTTCAAGAGGATAACTATAAACAAAAGTGGATTTAGCAAAAGGAAGTTTGTGACTTTTATTCAACTGACAAGCATTACAATCCGACTGATCAAAGTGAAAGGTTCCTAAATTAAAATTTTGCTGAATGAAACGAAAAACAGTAGACGACGAATGCCCAAGATGTGATGTAACATTGCCGGTTCTCGCTTGACAGAAGTAAGGACGACTGCACTGGATTCCGTCCACATGTAAACACCATCTAGACACGTTCCTTTAAGTACGGTTTTGCCCGAATGAATATCCTTCACAAGAAAACAATCGGAGAAAAACGAAACACTGTAATTATTTTCAGCACACAATTTTGAAACTGAAATAATATTTTTGGAAATTTTTGGAACATATAACACATTAGAAAAACGGAATTCATGATTGTTTGAATTGAACGAAAAAGACCCGGATTTAAAGATTGTTAAACCTGTGCCATTTCCGACATAGAGTTGATCTGGACCGATGTAGTCATTGTGGATGGCAAGATTGTTCAGTTCATTGGTGATGTGGTTTGTGGATCCAGAATCCACGAGCCATTGGGACGGGGGTGATTGTTGATAAAGAACGTAAGCCTATGGTGGGTTGGAGGGGAAACGATTGCTGGTGGGCGGCACAAAATTGGGTTGTTCGGCTTTGAGCTTAGCACAGTGAGACATTACATGTCCTGGGTTGAAGTAGTATTGACATTTGCCTTTAAAAGGTTTGGACTGGTTCGAATTTTGTGAAGGGGTTTGGGGTCAGTTTTGAGTGGTATTTTGTGAGGAGGAAGAGCCAGATTGAAACCAGGATTGTGGTGGGTTGGGTGGGTATGACTACTGCGAGTTCGATGTAGTGTTCTGCACTTTGTTCTTCTTTTCGGGTTTGGATTGAGCAACGAGAGCAGAAGCCGTTGCACCGTCGCTTACGCTTTCAGTCTTGAGTTCCATTTCCTTTAGAATAAGCCGTTCATGGAGTTCATGGTAGGAGATTAGCGTCTCCCGATTGTTGACACCATCGATCACAGATTGATACGAAGAATCGAGACCTTTTAGAACATACTCTGTAAAGTCTTCCTGATTGACAGGAACTTGGAGCGAAGCAAGTAGGTCATCCGATGCTTTCATAAGCTGCATGTAGGCCGTGATTGATTTTTCTCCTTTCTTCGTGGCCTGCAGTTTGGCCTTGAGTTGCTTCTTGTGACCCCGAGATGTTGTTGCAAAGGTCTGTTTGAGTAAATCCCAGACAGCCTTTGAAGTTTTCTCTTGGGTTACAAGATTCATGATGTCATCGGTAAGGGTTCCGATCAAGGTGTCATGAACAAGGTTATCCTGCAATTGCCACGTTTGGAATGCCTTTTTGGCAACCCTAACATTACTGACCGTAATTTCTTCAGGTGGAGACGGAATGGAGCCGTCAATGTACCCGTCAAGACTACACCCCGCAAATATCAACTTTGTTTGGGTTGACCACGCAAGATAGTTTGTAGAGGATAGTTTGACATTGTTGTAAAACGAAACCATGAGAAGGGGTTTCTCAGGCTCGATCGGATTCGGGATGGGGCTTGCTTGCGAGGTCATTTTGTGTTGTCGTGAGGACTTTGCTATGTATGATCGTCAGAGGCGACTGATACTATATAGAGAAATAACAGAGAATGCAAATGTTCGTGTTTTGTATTGATGTAGAATTAATTATTTATACAAGTAGTTAGAGAGGTAAATCTCTATTAACCAGGAAACTTAAAACAAATACTAACAACCCTTATGACTAGGTCATAGAGTTAACAAGAATATCTTAAGTAACAAACTTGAGAGAATAAGTACTAATAATAATTTAAATAACTAAATATTATCTTAACACCAGGTTTTAGGGCAAGCACAATATTAAGAAGCGTCGGCGGCGCCGGAAATGATGATTAACGGAGTTCCGATTACTGACCAACGACGAGTTTGCGATTGTAGCCGGAAGGCCCGCAAACGAAGGTGGAGACCCTGACTACTTTGAGGACTATGCTCGACCAGCACCAGGAGACCTCGAAGAAGGGGCCGTTGTGGGAAGCAATCTCTTTAGAGTTCGGCTACACCATACATGGGAAGAGCTATAGAAGAGGGACAGAGGTAAGGAGGAAGGAGGTACAGATAGTCAGATACAGAAAGGGAGAAGAATGGGAAGATGGAGAGAAAAGAGTTCTTTCTACCCAAAAAAAAGTCGAGATTTTAACCAAGCCGAGCCAATAAGCTGCGAGCCGAGCCGAAATTCAGTAAAATCTGTAGCCGAAACAAGTCTGCAAAAACATTGTTCCTAAGAGAATTACTATTCACAAGCTTCTTAAGTTTATTTATAGGTTTTTTTATTTTAAATACTTGTATAAGAAAGCTTTCAAAATATATATTGTTATACTAAGTAGATATTTGATTGATGTTACAAATAAATTTAAATAATTAAATAGAATTTAATAGAAATAAGTTATAATAATAGAAATAAAAATTAGTTTTTTAAATATGAAGTGGGGCCATAATCGTTCGGGTGGCTCAAAAAAGATAACTTTAATATATAGTTATATATTTTAGTGAAATTTTAAATATGCAATACAAAAATTTTAGTACATACTTCAAATTATATTATACAATATAATATTGTATGTATATATAATACATAGAACAAGATCTTTTTATAGTATACTCCCTCCGATAAGATAAATTTGTCATTTTAGATTGATTTTCTTGTTCAATAAAAGTTGTTATTTGACTTATTTTAATCCATTTTTCTAATAATAAACCTATTCATTAGAAATATTTACATAAACCTACAAAATAAGGTGAAAGATCTTAGCAAGATTGAAGATATTTAAGTCAAATTAGGCGATTTTTTTTACTTTTAAGACAAACTCTAAAACAACATGTTTAACTTAACGACAAGTTTATTTTAACGAAGGGAGTATAATATAGTCATGGAGGGAATCATCCCTACAAATTAGGGTAGGGTAAATTTTATAATTAGATAAAAATATGGGGTAAATTTATAGTTAGCAAAAAATTAGGGAATTTTTTTAAAAATGATCCAAGAGAAGTACAGAGAGCAAAAAAGAGGGTGAAACACATGGAGCAAATGAGTTTCGAACTATGCACGAGTATAAAACACATGTGGATTCATTACCACCTTAGAATCTGAGATGGTTCAAGTAATGTAAATTTTTACCTTCTACTATTTTTATATCGGATTTTCTAACCTATGCCCTAGGAGCATAAGATAAACATCTTGTTTTAGAAAGATTTGGTATTTTTATTTACGGTTTTTCTATCATATACCCTAAGGGCATAGGTTAAGAATACTAATTATAGAAACTAAAACCCTAAAAGGAAATTAATGAACCCTAAAAAAATAATCAAAATAATCCCAAATAATAAAATTCAACAAATCATTTCCATTTCAAGGTTCTTAAGGTCAGAAAAATCGTTTTATTTATTTAAAGATTTAAATCTTTTTTACGAAGGGTTGTTTGTTTCCTTTTTAGGGTTTTAGTTTATAAAACCGGGAAGCTTATCCTATAAATCCTAGTTCCTGTCGCTGAATATAGTGTATATATAAGAACGAGATCTTTTAATCCTGAAAAATTTACCCATAATTAAGGCTTAAATTAAGACATTGAGCGCCACACTGATTTCTTTGCTATTTTTGCTTTTCCTAATTAAGAAAGCAAATTATGGACCTCAAATTTGGAATTGGGTGATATTGTGCGGACTGCGGACCATGGCCCAATACAAAACATATACCACACAGTCACATATTACATCAGACTAGTTCTACCCATCGTACCATATACAACTACGATTCGATATTTTATACACATTATAAATAGGATATTGATAAATAAATATATATATAATATAAACTTTAATATAAGTAATTTGTTGCTCATAGAATGTATAATTTTTTAATCAAATATTATATTTTTCATATTTTGTTACTTTTCATGTATGTAAATTTAGTATTATCAAACATTTCAATATATCTATAAATATTTTATTATTTTTATTACTTTTAAAATTTTTAAAAATTTATCTATGAAACAATCACTATATAGTATATATCTATAAATAAATTCATCAAAAAATATATGCTAAAATATTTATATTTATTTTAAAATATTTTATCTTTGATTTTAAATACTTGTATAAGAAATTTTTTAAAATATATTGTTATACTAAATAGATATTTGTTTGATATTAAAGATAGATTTAAAAAGTTAAAAAAGAATTTAATAGGAAAAAGTTAAAATATTAGAAATAAAAATTAATTTTGTAAATATGAGGTGGGGTCAGAATCGTTCTGATGACTCGAAAAGGTATAACTTTAATAATATATAGTTATAGTTTGTTATTTTAATACAATTTAAATAATATATTATTATATGTGATAATCTAAATGGACTCTTTTATTACCGATTCGTAATACACACAACCTTAAATGCTAATACAAGAATTTAAATTTATTTTAAAACGTAGTTTGTTTTGCTTATACAAGTTATCTAATCAAAAGAGCAGTAGATTTGCATGTGTCAATTACTCAATAGATTACGATTGAGCGTGAGAGTACAAGATTAGAGAAAAGATGCAATATTATTGTCGATTATTTATAAATTTATATATACAAAAATTAAATTAATTAAAATCTAAAAAATTAGTTATAAAAAATAAACCTAAACATCGATAATAGATTAAATATATAGATCAAGTTCGGAAAAAAAATTCATACATCTTAAATTAGTATGCACTAATTAAATTATCAAATAATTTATATATGTACGTTTTTAATATTTTTGTATATACATTCAATTATACAATATTTTATAACAAAATTATTTAATATACATAATCACATGTTATGATTTCAAAAGCCTGAACATCTATCTATTACTATATACTAGTTGATGACCTGGACCTTACCCGGGGACTTTTTTAAATAAAAATTATACTGTCACTCGTCGGATCACATGATCCAATAATTCAGATTACTCCTGTGATTTTGAAAAAAATAAATAAAACAAATCAACAAAGTGGCAATTTTGTAAATACACCCAATTTCTATAACCTTAACTTCACTCTCAAATATAAAAAAAGCCCCAATCGACCGTACTAACCACACTCCCACGACGATTCGAATCGCCCAATTCGAAGTCTCCAAACGCTTGATCGAAGGCTCCAAACGCTCGACCGAAGTCTCCAAAGTTCGATCGAAGGCTCCCACCTTCTCGCGCTCATTTTGTCGATCCAGGAACGTGATTCGGTCTATCGCCTTCACCTTCACCTGAAATAGTTCGATCGAAATCTCACCTTCACCTTCACCTTCGATCTCACCTTCAAAGTGTAATAAGATCTTGTTTTTTGGCATTTCTATAATTTGACCACCATCACAGAAATTTGCTCCGAGGGTTCAGAGACAGTGAAAATGACCAGGATTAAGAAGAGGAAGAAATTAGGGTCCACCGAGCTTCCAATCATAACCCTGACCCATTTCCTCAGAATGTCAAAGGAAGGGGTTTGGTAAACATCAATTTATTGGCTTTGGCTTTGACTGGGAATGAACTTGTAAAACTGTTTCACCATTGATGGGTAAATTTGTGATATGTTGTGTTATTGACCAGCAAAATTTGTTGCTAATTGATTTCCTCCCTAACAACCTAATTCTTGTAAATTCGTACATTGTTAATAGTTCTAGGAATTTGGAATTGCCATTGTTGTACTACTTCACATTATAACTCAGCTGCTCTAGTCTACTTCATTATTTTTCATTTTCAATTGTTTCATCTACTAATCTCAACATGGAAATCTGAGGAAAAAGAAGATGATGATGAAGGAGCTTTCCACTCGTTTGTGATTTGTGCTACATTTACTTGCAAAGGTACATTTCACTATTTCAGGGGTGCTAGTTATCTTCGGATGTGAAAACAACAGGTTTTCTTTGGACGACATCATCGACTCGAGCGAGCCAAAATAGTTGGGATTGTTGTATAAGCTTTGAATGTTCATGTAAAAGTGCAAGTATAATGTCAAAAAGTGCATTAAAAACATGTAAAAGTGCACCAGAAACTAATACTAGTGCATAAGAAAAAAGTGCAAGTATAATGTCAAAAAGTGCATTAAAAACATGTAAAAGTGCATTATAAACATGTAAAGTGCATTATAAATAGGTAAAAATACACTAGAAACTAGTAATAGTGCAGTAAAAACATGTAAAAGTGCATTCAAAACATGTAAAATTGCACCAGAAACTAATAATAGTGCATAAGAAAAAAGTGCAAGTATAATGTCAAAATGTGCATTAAAAACATGTAAAAGTGCATCAGAAACTAATAATAGTGCATAAGAAAAAAGCGCAAGTATAATGTCAAAAAGTGCATTAAAAACATGTAAAAGTGCACCAGAAACTAGTAATAGTGCATAAGAAAAAAGTGCAAGTATAATGTCAAAAAGTGCATTAAAAACATGTAAAAGTGCATTAAAAACATGTACAAGGGCATTATAAACAGGTAAAAGTGCACTTTTACTTGGTCAACGAGATTGGAATCTTGCAAAATTTACAGAATTGAAATCCATCGAGCTTCACACAATTCGATAGACCAGTTCAAGCGATTCCAAAATTCACACAGTTCGATTCGCCGAAATCCTCTTAGATAGTTTATTAGGTAGAATTGGATTTGTGAATTCCTCTTATATATTTTATAAACCCTAGAATTTCAAATAACCTAACCAAATCACAAAAAGAGAAATAAATTCCGCTTTCTGCCATGGTTGGAAAGAGGAATTGCAATCGCACCATCTTCGATCTCGTTCAATAGATTCGTACCGAAATCTCTCCCTTAATCGAGAGTCGTTCAATCGATTGGGTACCCAAATCTCGTTCAATTTACCCCAAAAACAAAAGAAGAGAAAAATGATTAATTAATTAGAGAGGGAAAAGACATAATTGTCCCCGTCTTTAATAAAAGGAGAAAGAAGATTAACCCTTGGATCTCATTGATCCAAGGGCCCAGAATGTTCCTTCCGTTTCATGTTAAGGGAGTGTTTTATGGGAACCAAACTCATTATTTAAATATGATATATGTATTATAATTTATATAATAAAACAATATTATAAATATTTAAGTTAATTATAATAATATATTTTATTATTAAATGAATATAAATATTATTTTATTTTTAAAAATAAGATTATAATATTTATGTAATAATCATACAAAAGTTGACTTTCTTAACTCATTGGGTTGACGCAAATCCGTACAAAAACCTCAATGAATTGACCCAATCAACTCGTAAAATTTAATGACATGAACTTGTACTCAACCGAAGCTCACTGACCCGATTAACAGGTTTAACATTATGGGATCAATAATTTATTTATTTATTTATTAAGGGATCCCTAATATAAACAAATCAACATACTTATGAATAAAAAATTAATATATCTTAAAATGTAACATATCTATACCGACATTAATATTAGAATATAATTTTAAATATAATTTTTAAATTGATAATCATACCAAATTGATAATTACATATTAGAATATAATAAAATAATTTTCAAGATAAAGTTAATATCCGTACGACAAATCGTAATCGTTAAAATTGATAAATTTTAACTTTTTGCAAATTTCGTTATCCATATATTATAATTTTTTATAAATATTGTACATACAAACCGCAATCGTGAAAAAAATAACCATACGATCAATTATGTAGTATATTTAATCTATATTATATGGATAGAATAAGATTAAATATTACAATATAATGAACATGAACAAAGATAAAAAGAATGTTAGAGATAAAAAGTTATCCAATCTCATAGTAAATTGAAAAAAATATATAAATTCTTATATAGTATATTTTATTTATACTATATGGATATAAGAAAATTAAGTATTAAAATGTAATGAACATGAACAAAGATAAAAATAATGGGTAGAATTAAAAATTTATCCAATCTCATGTAAATTGATAAAAAAACAATTATTAAGTAAGGTGAGTGGATAAAATTGAAAAATTCCATAAGGTGATTGAATTACATAATTTATAATTTATTAAAAAATCTTTATTAAAAATAGGTTGACTGGGATATAAATTCTTAATGACGAATCTGCCCAAAAGTGCTTCAGGTTTAGAAGATATATATTAATTAAAGCAATCCCTTTTTGAGCCACCAAAACGATTTTGGCCCCACCTCATATTTACAAACTTAATTTTTATTTTTAATATTTTAACTTTTTCCTATTATATTCTTCTTTAACTATTTAAATCTATCTTTAACATCAAACAAATATCTATTTAGTATAACCATATCTTTTGAAACTTCCTTATACAAATATTTAAAAGGGAAAATTGCATTTAACCACCCTTTATTTTGCATTTGTTGCAATTAACCACCCTTTATATTTTTTTTCTATACTTAACCACCCTTTATTTGTAAATATGTGCATTTAACCACCCATTTTGATGGAAAATGTTATTTTCTTCGTTAAGTAAAGTCAATTACGTTTTTGCCCTTCTTTTTTAATTTTATTTACAATAAATAAAAGAATTATGAATAAATTGAGTTTGGAATGTCATTATCATTGGATTTCGGCCTACATTTCAACCTTTTGAATCTCGAGCCGTTGTCCATCAACTTAGACACGATCGACTCCAAGGGACGCTCAAAGTAGTCAGAATCAGATCCAAAACAATTGTTTTTGCATCGGCGAAGTCGTGGTTTTTCTTTGCTATTGTATGGAGGGAAGGAATTATTACGGATGAAATTAGGCCAAGGTTGCAAAAATCGGCGTACGTATTGGAACTTGGAAGTGCCAATTATGGTTTTTCCTTTATTTATTTATTGTAAATAAATTTTTAAAAGAAAGGAAATAACGTAATTTACTTTACTTAACGGAGAAAATGACGTTTTTCGTTAAAACGGGTGGTTAAATGCACATAATTACAAATAAAGGGTGGTTAAGTGTAGAAAAAAATATAAAGGGTGGTTAATTGCAACAAGTGACAAATAAAGGGTGGTTAAATGCAATTTTCCCTATTTAAAATTAAAGATAACAAATTTAAAATATTTATAATGTTTAAAATTAAAAAATAGGTAATATCTATAGATATATATTAAAGTTGTACCTTTTCGAGCCACCAGAACGATTCTAGCTCCATCTCATATTTAAAAAATTAATTTTTATTTCTATTATTATAACTTCTTTCTTTTAATTTTTTTTAACAATTTAAATTTATCTATAAAATCAAACAAATATTCATTTAGTATAAAAATATTTTTTGAAAGTTTCCTTATAAAAGTATTTAAAATTAAAGATAAAATATTAAAAATATTTTAAAATAATATATTTACAAAATTAATTATTATTTCTAATATTTTAACTTTTTCATATTAAATTTTTCTTTAAATATTTAAATCTATCTTTAACATCAAACAAATATCTATTTAGTATAACAATATCTTTTAAAAACTTCCTTATACAAATACTTAAAATTAAAAATAACAATTTTTTTTAAATAAGTATAAATACCTTTTATCTTTTAGCATGATGTCTTATCACGAAATTATTTATAGATATATTTTTTTCTCTTATAATAAAAAAATTAATGATAAATACTTATAATGTTTAAAAATAATAAAAATCGTTAATATCTATAAGTATATATTAAAGTTGTACCTTTTCGAGTCATCAGAACGATTCTAGCCCCACCTCATATTTAAAAAAATAATTTTTTATTTCTATTATTATAACTTATTTCTATTAAATTCTTTTTAATTATTTAAATTTATCTCTAACATCAAAAAAATATTTATTTGGTATGACAATATTGTTTGAAAACTTCGTTATACAAGTATTTAAAATTAAAGATAAAATATTTAAATATTTTAAAATAAATATAAATATTTTATCATATATGTTTTGACAAATTTATTTATAGAAATATAGTGATTTTCTTTTATAAAAAAATTAATGATAAATATTTATAATTTTTAAAATTAATAAAAATGGATAATAAAATACGGAGTATTTAATAGATATTGAAACATTTGATAAACTTTAAATTTACGTACATGAAAAGTAATAAATCAGGAAGAATATAATATTTGATTAAAAAATTATATACATTCTACGAGTAATAAATTACTTATATTAAAGTTTATATTATATTTTTATTTATTTATTAATATCCTATTTATAATGTTTATAAAATATCGAATTATAGTCGTACATAGTACGACGGATAAAACTAGTTTTAAAAAAATAACAAATATAGAATATAAACTCTATCTCATCCAACGAACGGGATAGCACTCTAGTCAATTTAATTTGGAAACCCTCGCTTGGCTGAATGTCAATTTATTCCCCTTGAGCAAGGCAACTTCCCTATGCTGTTTGAAAATAGCCTAAAAATCTCGTCATGCCCCCTACAAAGCAATCAAAGAGATTGGTTTTTTTTTTTCTATTTTGTCGGATTATTCTTTGAAACTAGAAAAATCAATGATGAAGTCAATGGAAATTTGATCACTGTCATTGGCAAAGTTACAAAGCCATATCATATTAGCCAATATCGCCTGATTAGCTCATACAATGTCCTTTACAATATTGTGAGTTTAGACCGTGTTCCTTTGTTAACCAGCTGGAACAGATCATGCCTAAGTTCATTTTCCCACCTGACGAGCACTTTTACGTCGCTATAAAAGCACTGTCAAAGAATTATTCCTAACTTCCTAACCTTAACAAAGTGGAAGTAAGGGTCGAACCCACAGAGACTCGAAATATTTGTATTTAAGTAATATTAATAATTTAAAGGGGGATTTTGTGATTATAAACTAAAATCTAAGTAATTAAACTAATTAAAGCTAAGCAAGTAAAATAAGTTGAGATTCGGATATGGAGAAAAGCGTCCAACTAGTTTCGTATCCATTGCATACATGAGTTTTAATCATCGATTATCCTTATTTCAATTTCCCTTGACTAATCTATTGTGAATTTATGCATTCAAGCTTATTGTGATTGTTAATATACACCTTCTTTAACAACCTTTTAATCAATTAACCTAAAACCTTCTATGTCAAGTTGATCATGCAATTGAGTTCAAAGCATTCAATAGAAACAATATTCATGAATTCCACCGTCTATTCATGAAGTCTTGTGATTAAATTCTCCGTCTTTGATTAACCTTATTCCACCGTCTATAAGTTTAATCAAAGGATTCATCCATGAATAATCAAATTCCACCGTCTATTTAATTATTCTAGTTGTAATTCAACCTAGAAGTAAAATAGGTGTTATAATCCTAAGTGAATTTAATCAATTAAGCACGGAGAGATTCAATCTAGTCAAGGCAAACTAAAATAATTCAAATCTCACAAACAATTATGCATACAACTTCAACTAACTAGTTGGACATGAGAAAATTAGCTAGAAATTGTCATTGAAGAAAAACAAAACTTACAAAAATCAAATTGATCTTCAATTGTAAAACTAGGGTTTTTGTCTCCCTCCAATCTCCAAATTCTTCAAACTTAGAACACAAGTAAAAGATAGCATAAGATCCTAAAATAAAACCTAAGGAAAGTATTTATATTATCTCTAAAAATATCCAAAAACATAAACTAAAGTCGGCCCAAGTCAGCGTCGCACAAACGCGCCGGAGCGCGGTTTGGTCCAGTGAGAGCGCCCCGCGGGGGCGCTCTGCCGGCTTTGCCCGCGCTCTGGCCGCAGTGTCTCGAGGGACACTTTAGAGGCTGTTTTGACCCCCTTCGAGTTGGAATTTGGACTTGGAGTAAAAATATGAACTGTAGATATTGGAGTTAGCTTTCCAGTGATACCAAATTCAGCTTCATCCGACCACTGTAGCTCCCAAACCAAGCATTGAAAGATAGAGATGGCTAAACAAGACTCTAATGCATAACCCGAGTTTAAGCGTTCTTCTCACACAAGCTCTTGGACCTTGGATCTTTTGATCTTCACTTGTTCCTAGCTCCGTCCCTTAGCTTCACATCAACCATCGTCCACCTTCTGACCTACAATAGAGCACACAAAGGCGTAGATTCAATTCCGAACTAAAGCGAAATAAAACCTAAACTACAATTTAAAGCAAAATTCTAACTAAACATGCATAAAACGGAAATAAAAACATGCTCTAAGACCTATATCTATATGCTCTATCACCACCCTCAACAACTTTCTTCCAAAATGAAGAATCGCTCATTTAAGATGATAATATGGTCCAAACCACTAATGTCAATGAACTATGCCCTACCATAGTAGGTTTTAATTTAAATTCAAGTACTAATTTATTATATATATGTAGGTAACTAGAATCAACTTAATTTGAAACTTACAAAGTTGAGTACCATTTATATTAAAGATTTGGAATCAAATGCATACTCTAGTACAAGAAAGGGGGACGGACCGCGGTTTTTTTCTTCTTCGGACCGCGTTTTTAAAAACGCGGTGTATCTAGGCACGGTCCGGAATTCGGACCACGCCTTGTGAAACCGTGGTGCATAATGTGGTACCGCGGTACGTTTTAAAAACCGCGGTCTGAGTCGGTTTTTTTTAAAAAAATAATAATTCGGGAACGCAATTTTTTAGAAACACACGTCAGATATTTTTCAAAAAAAAAAAGGAAAAAATATTTATTGAATTTTACCAAGGTTTCATACAAAGATTCCTAGACCATTATATCCCTTTAAGACATCTGAACAAGGGATTCAAGAAATTGATGTTTTAAGTATAATGCAACAACACCACCCTTCAATCCAGTGCATTCCCATTCCTTAATTCATCTTCACTGGATCAAAAAGCAGCTATGATGCCCAACAAGAAGAATCGCGACATGAATTTGAAGTTAAGACTCTCTCTCATCCTACAATGCAATAGACAGAGTAGAAAAGTTAATCATCGATCGAACCCTTAGAAATCTTATTAATAAGTACAGTTATTTAAATGCAAATCAAGAATATATATATATATATATAGGGGGAGGTTCCGATAGAAAGGTATTTGTGGTAGAAAGTGAGGGTGTATGTGACGCGTTGGATTAACACAAATTAACGGTGAGATTTGATTATCCATTATACTTATTATAGGGTGAATATCAGTACAAAATATAACTTCACCTACTAATCAGCCCACGTTCATATATTTTATCCATAAATGAATTTAAAATTTATTAAATTAGGAATGAATCTATATCCAGTTGCAATCAAATCGGAATCAAAATAGATTTCACGTTCAAATATTATTCTCTCAAAAATAGCCCATGTCCCATAAATATAGTTAGAAATTAATTTTAAATTTATTAAAAAGGAAGGAATCAATATCCAAATCAAAATCAAATAAAAAATCACGCTAAAAACAAATCAGAAATTAGTTTTAATATTCTCTTTCTTATTTCTTTTATTATTTATCATTGACATAATTTAAATATTGATTTTCTCTCCTATTTTTTAAAATTAATAAATGTCAACATACTTTTTTGGTCTCTATTTTCGTTGTTTTTCATGCTAAATGAATATCAACATGACAAATAATGAATATACATTCTCGCAATGTGCCAAGTGAATACCAATACGATAAATAATGAATATGTACTTGTATTACGATGAATATGAATAAAATGAGTAATTGTACACTTTTTATATTTTTATAAATGAATTTATGTATTAAAATAAAAATGAATACATCCATTTTTTTGAATGAATACATACTAAAATGAAGATGAATATTACCATTCAACTACATGAATATTATCATTTTGTCACCACCCAATTACATAACAGAGCAAGCGAAACTCATGGACCCCATTAGTTCCTAATGACGGGACGAGGAGACCACTACGAATATCACCACTAATTACATGAATAGCACCATCTAGTCTTCATCTCTCGATCTTCATCTTCTAATTTTCATCTTCTAGATCTTCATTCTCCGGATCTTCATACTGCACTTATTCCCATAGGAAGATGTGAATATCATAAAATCAACTATTGAATATCAAGACTATAAATGTTGAATATCACTTTAAACGTTGAATATCATGGCAATAGAATATTACCACAAATAATAAATATTATTATATGAAGATGTGAATATCATATAATCACCTATTGAATATCGACATATTGTACCACTACAAATATTTGTCCAACGAATATTAATTCATAGCATTTTTATATGTGAATATAATAACATTACTCGGTGAATATCAATGCCTTTTAACATTGAATATCATCAAATAAATAAAAATCACAAAACGATATCATAAACAACTATACATATCGAAATCCCAATGAATATCTTCAATTACAGATCGAAATCACATACTTCATAAAAATTACAAAACAATCATAACAAGATAACAACTACTCCCTCCGTTCTATTCTATCTGACACTTTAGAGCTAAAATCGTGTTCATTAAAACTTGTCATTTTGGAGTATTTATTTAATTAATGCATTGGAAAGTGTTTGTATTGACTTTTTTCTTTCATTCTATTGGCTTTAGGGATGGGTTAGTAATTACTTTTTGATTACATATAGAAAAATTTGGGTTTCCAATAATATTTCTTATATTTTCAATGAATTTCTTAATATGTGTGAATTATTCTAAAGTGTCAAGTAGAATAGAACGGAGGGAGTATAAACTTAAATACCTAAATCAAACTCTAACGAATATCAACTTTGACAAAAACGAATGTCAATGTTGCAACTAATGAATATCAAACATTCGTATTAGATAATATTATCAGTGAATATCATCCGTGCATAGAAAGTAAAGTCAAAAGCCAAAAACTACGTACTAGCCGATAGAATTAAAGCAAACACATTTGTATTTATATTGGGCAATGATTAAAAATTCCCCAAGAGAAATTATATATCAATATATGCTATTATGTCATCTTTGGTCAATATATAGTTACAGTTCAATTCTATCTATGATCTTGTGCCTTCAATATTAATACCCTTATTATAAGTGATCAAAAGTCAAAACCAATGGAACAACAGACCATGAATGGGCACAATTTCGTCCCAGTATATAAAATAAGCCAATATAAGAGATTAATTCAGATCATTATTATGCAGCCTGGTAGAAAAATAGAGAAGATCGAGAAGGACTAATATGTATATGGTGGTATCTGTGTCGCTAATTGAACAAAGACAATAAATTAAAATAACCTTTGTTCGGTCGTCAATTAGTCTTGCACTGGTTGGTGTTGATGGAGTTGGAAACGGACGTCCAAAGTCGGCAATTTGATCACGATTTCGTATCTGATGCTTCTGAATCTCCAAATCTGGGTTTTGGAAGGAGACGATATAGGGAGAGAGGTAGAAACTGAAAATTATAATCCCGTGAAATCTACTTAATGGGTATAATATAGTGATACGCGTATATACACTAATAGTACATCTATTTTAGGCTGATCTGGAATGTTAAAAAATCCACATATCATGGTCCATAATCACCCTCACTTTCCACCTTAAAAGCCTTTCTACCAGAACTTAATACTATATATATATATATAAACATCGATCGAACTCCTTCATGATTGTACTGTTGTTGATTCATTTCTACATATCATTGCATGCACTCAGATCATAATAGATGCATTTATTCCTCGCAAGTGAACTTTATAAATTTTAGAAATGAAAAAACAAATCACTGCTAGTATTTGTACAAGCTATGATATAAAGAAGAAGCTAAACGTAGCTTTTGCTGCATTATATAACACATAGCTATTAAAAGATTAAAAATAAGAATCAAATGATCTTAGACATGCTATGTTGTGGTTAATCAAAGTAAATTCTTCATTATAATGAGTTTAAGAATATTTTAGAGTTTCTAAGACACGGTTTCCACTTCTAGTGAAACCATATATTATCAAAGCAGTGTTATGTGCTTCACAAGAAGTTACTTAGTAAGATAATGACTTGCAGAAGCATGTTGAATTTCAATGAGTTACATTAAATAGTGAACTTGTATCAACCTGACAACCTACTTGTATCATTATATGGTAACATTACAAAAAAGGCATCACCAATTTATTATGCTAAGTCAATGATTACTAAGGGAACACATCTAGTACTAATAACAATTTCTCATTCCCATTTTTTATTCAGTTTACTTCCAGTTAATAAACAAATCCTTGAAAGATAACATAGCTTTAGTATATTAAGAATGATGCACAAATAGCACTTGGTGGAAAAAAATATTCAAGGCTGGAGGGAAGAGTAGAGAAAAGGCTAACCTGTATAGTCTGAATAGTTGTCATAGATAACAAGGACACAAGAACCTTCCAACCATGGTTGACTGTTCATATCCATCATCATCATCATCATCATTAGATGCACATCCAAATGGAAAAATAAAAAGAAGTTTTAATTACACACTGCAAAATAATGATGCACCAGAACATGTCAACTGAGCAAGCACACAATGTGAAATCTTTACACCCCTAAGGAAGACGCGAACAAATGTGAATAGTAAATCATCTCGGCCGTTGGTTAATTTTGCTAAAATTTAAAAGTTATCGTGCGGCTCACACGTTTATGCCTCTTGTCTCAATTATCCTTCCGTTCCTCCAATATACTGCCTCCGTCTCTCTCTATCCATCTCACACACTCTCCCTCTCCCTCGATTTCTTTCTCTCTCGTCAGCCATCACACAGACTTCACCTCTCTCTGGTTCTTATTCTCCGGTCCGCCGTTCAGGACCTCCAACTGCTCGCTCCACTGCTTCATGAGCGCCCTTCAAAGTGAGTATGCATCGTTTGTTTGTTTGCAATTTGGAATTTGGTAAAATTAGGTCTAAATTCGATTCATTCCGCCGTTCAGTATCCATCTTTCTCCTTTCCAGATCTCGTATCCGTCCAACCGTTTTCCTTGTTCACGTTTAAAGGTATGTAAAGGTCTTCCTACTTCCCAGATGCAGTTCTTGTCTCGCGCCCTTGGTCCTTGCGTTCTCCTTTTCTGAATTTATGTTGCGTGTGATGCTGATTGTGTTTGTCCCTTTCATTTACGCTTCCTTTTGTATCACCGCTTATGAAGACACGAAAATAGGTACAGATGGTGATCGAAGAGGTGTGCCCGTCGATGAAGTGTTCATGGGGCTTCACACCTCTGAACTCTCTTCTTTACATTTTCTGGTGGAAAATATTGCCGGTTTTTATTTTTCTAATTCTGCAGTTTGTATTCCCAGGGTCATGGTTTCGAAAATCACACAGTTCATGAAATTACAGAACCAATGCAAGTAAAGAGATCACCTTCAATTTGTAGAATCATGTATTGCATTCAATATAGGATTGTCTTCTAATTCGTTTCCTTGATTTGTAGGTTATCCATCCTCTCAAGGTTTAGAAACATGTACTAAAAATCATTCAGCATCTATTATTGGTGAATCCTCCTCTTTAATTTGCATTTAATATATGATTGCACCAATATGGATCCTTAAACATACCAAGGCTGACGTTGAACTTTATTAATATTACAATGCTCTTTTTACCAAGACCTTATTTATTGAAGACAAATAAATTTAATTCGTTTATGGGTATATGATAAAAAGTTTATGTCTTTTCAAAGTCAATAGGTGAATTGGTCAAGATTTAGTTGAAGATATTTCTTTTGACATCAGGCACTAATTAATTGAAATTACTGGTTGAATACTTTTTTGATTCTATAATGCAAATAGTTAATGATTGCTTGGTCCTTCAGTCTGATGATTTCTGTTTCCAGCCTTCACCGACCATAGGAGCTTTTTCATTACCTCATCTGGGTTCTGAGAGTGGAATGATCAACTCAACATCTTCTATTGTAGAGAAGGATAAGTATAGTGATGATACATACTCAGCTCTTTCACTTTCAATCCTCACGGCAAGCATGTTCCTTTATCATGCTATTCTGCAATGCAGAATCAGGTTAGTAATGTGTGTCCTCGAATTTTCTTTTGTAAACCTATTGACCTCATTTAAAGTTAAACTTGATTTAAAAATATGAATTTCAAATTATGATATTTGATGGCAAAGGAACCAAACCGACGAGTTAAACTTTAATGAGAGATTACAACTTACGAGTAATTTTTACTAGCAAAGCAAAGTCGGAACTGAATTCTATATTTTTATCCATGAAGTAGCTATCTATGAACTCCTAATTGTTCATTTTTTTATTTCCATCTTCTTCACGCTTAAAAAGATTGGTAAATGGTAACTGCTTGGGAACCTTGATAAAGACATATGAGGCAGCTATCTTGTCATTTTTTATGGCTTAAAACATATACAACCCTCTGTACTTGTGCAAATTAGTCACTTAGACACTCCACTTTTGGGTTGAACCCATTAAACACTTAAACATAATAATTTGGACCTATTAAACATTTAGTGGCTGATGTGGCGATGTGTGTAAATCAAACGTTAAAATGGGCGCGTGACTTTTAATCCCATTGAACATAAAGATGACATGGCATTAATATCATAAAAGAAAAACAAAAAAAAAAACACCATCTCTGCAAATGGAAAATTCCGGTCGACCTCGGGAATTCAAGATCCGACCCAAATCGATTTTGTGGTACCAGATCCGACCCAAATCGCAACTATAAGTACCAGATCTGAACAAACCGAACGCCATCAATGTCGTGGGTGCTGGAACCGCCGAATCTAGCAAGTTAGGGTTTTTTGGGTTTTTGGGTGGTGGTCGCTAGTCCGAGCGCAGGTGGAGGGACGCTAGGGGGAGCGGAGGTGGGTCGTGTCTGAGATCGGCATGCCAGACCCGACTGGTTGGGGGCGTTGGAGGCGACATGAGGGCGCCGGAGTCAGGGGCGGGGAGTGAAGTCGGGAGAGAGATCGAAGTGGGGGATTTGCTATTTAGCTTTTTACGCTTTTTTTTTTCTGTTTTAATAATTTATTTTAATTAACCTTAAATTTTTTGGCTTAGGTGGCAAAATAAAACCTTTAAATTTTTGGCTTATGTGGTAAAAGAGGCTTACGTGGCATACATGTGGACAAAAAGTTGAAATATATCAGAGCGAGTGTATTACACGCAACGAGGACATCCGTGAGGAGGTGTTTAATAGGTCCAAAATATTAAGTACAAGTGCTCAATCGGTTCAAACTAAAAGTGGGGTGTTTAAGTGACCAATTTGCAAAAGTACAAGGGGCTGTATATGTTTTAAGCCCATTTTTTATTAACTCTCTACATACTTCATACCCATATGGTTGAGTACTCAAATTTCAAAATTGTATCCTTTGACCTACGAGTATTTTCCAGTCACTTTATCTCTTTCTTGGTTTCATACATACTTCTGTGGCCGGATTGTTGCTGCTACTAGATAGAATACATCTTTTGTTTTTATGTATGGATATAAGTGAATTGTCAAAAGTCCTTTATTTCATTTTGGTGTTGATGCTATGTATCTAGAAGTAGCAGAAACTTTTTTGTACTAAATGCTTCTCTGATTAGTGACATTTAAATAATTTGGTTAGACATTGCTTGATTAGAGCTTATGCCAACACTTGCAACTTGGATTGAAATTCCTTATGATTTCCAAATGAAACCAGAAAGTTTTTGACTTTGTTCACTAAAAAATGAAGATAATACTCGAATCAGAAATTAGTTTGATTACTTAGTTCTTGATTTTCCGAGGTTTATCTTTTAAAAAACACAATAACCAAGAAGATCTCGAGAAGGATATCCTTCACATTATGTAAGATTTTTCCAATTCTCCACGCACTGAGTTATATATAACAATCAAAATCTTGAATCCCACCTTTAAATGTAAGTGTATTGTGCTTCAATGTCATAGAAGTTTTTTGGAAAGGTTATTACTGAAATTTTAATGAACCTCATTTGGTTCTTTTGTAATGGCATGTTGTCCTATTAAAGCTTGTGTCTCACTTTATTTTGACCTATTCTTCTTTTCATGTTTCAGTAGGACCATGCAAGTTTGAATATCATGAATGTTTATGAGTGGCTAGCTCCTTTGTTTAGCTATTTTTCTTGGTTGTATCTTCTAGCTACTCTTGTCGAATTTTGATGTGTTATGATGCCTTCGTTGTGGCAAGATTGTGCTTTGGAAGACTTGGTCTTACCATAGCATCCTGCAAGGCATATGGAGTTAGTTTTTTGTCTTTGGAATAGTTGCATTGATTAGTTTTTGTCCGATGGGGTATTTTATTTTCAACCGACATTTGTGTCTTTGGAATAGTTGCATAAACATTCGCATGTCTATGGAATAGTTGCATTGATTAGTTCTGTTCGATGGGGTATTGTATTTTTAGTCGACACTTTATGTTATTTGATTCATATAAACATTCTTATATAAACATTCGCATCTCGAGCAGAATCAACAATTGTACTATTAGAAGTCTAGAGGAAGTTGTACTTTATTTGTTTGTACAAATAGTAAATTCATGGTTAGTGGAAGTCTAATGCAAGTGTCTAATAGTTTTTATGTTAATATTTCCATGGAAAAGGAAAGGTGTACACAATAATAATAATGCACTAAGAAAAAACAGTCTTTGTTTTACTCAAATTAATTTATATGCAATAATATTACTTATATGAAATTACCTTGGTATGATTCCCCGTGCCAAGCACGGGGCACGAATCTAGTATTTTAAAGAAGAGACAAAAAAGTTATAACTAAAAGTTGCAGCAGAGTGGTTCACCAGAAAACGATTATATAATCTTTTTCTAATTTCTAACGTGGACACTTGTCATTGGTGTGGTGATCCAATAGTGTTAGATGAAGTCTACCAAGAAAATACTACTCGATCTAGATGAGGAGTCATTGTTCATCGTCACCGCATCAAACACTTTATTGCAAGTTGCTCCATCACCTTATTTAGAAATGACCACTTTTCTAAAAATCTCTTCTAGGTTCCGTCTAGGCCCCGCCTAGGCACTGCAAGGTCCTAGCTCGCCTAGTCGTCCAGGCCGCCTAGACTGCCATTCAGGCTGTTTAGGCGCTAGGCGGCCCCTCTCCGCCCAACGTCTGCCTATCGTTTTTTAGAACATTGGAAATGACCATGGTTCAAGTTGACACTTTTAATTAATGAATCTCCATTTACATATACATATATACAACGTCGAATCGAGAATAATTTGAGATCAAGTGGAGGAGAATGATAAGGAACATATGATCATTATAATTAGGGTTGTCAATGGGTTGGGTTATGGGTGGGTGGAGCCCTTCCACCACCCGATCCGCAAGTTAAAATTCCCCACCAGTCACTCGTGAAATGTTCTACCCGTCACCCAAACCACCCGTCACCCGCTGGTTATATGTGTGACCCATTCACCTGTATAACCATTGTATAACCGTTGTATTTATGTCTATAAATAAATTTTTATACATAAACTAAAACAAATATCCATAATCCATACATAAACAAAAACAAATTCCATAAGCAATAAATAATAAAATGGTGTCAAAGATGGAATACAAATGAACTTATTTATCAAAGGCCTGAAATGAGTTATATGGGTGACTTCAAAGGCCCATACATATTGGAAATTATGGGCCGAAACGGGTTATATAGGTGGTTTGGGTGAAACGGGTGGTGAGTCAGTTGATGGGTCGGTTATTGGGTGATAAAATCCCACCCTTACCCGACCCATAACCCGTTTCGCCCGTCACCCGAATCACACGTCACCCGCTTTGATTGGGTTTTCACCCGTTTATTTCGGGTGGGTTAAACGGGTGAGTTGATCACCCGTGGGTAATTGACAACCCTATATATAATCCAGAAGTCTATAGAGATGATTCGAAGTCCTAGACCAAGATCTTTTCCAAGGTCTCAAGCATTCATGTTCAAGAAAGTCCTCAAGAAACTCATATTATCTTTTTAAGACTTTCAAGGAAGACCAATACCACCAAGGAAAAGGATCAAATTAAAGAAGTTTCGGAATTTCAAAAAACCCGTCGAATTAAAAACAATACTCAATAAAATGACCATAACTTTATGTAGATAGTTGATCTCAAGTTCATTGAAAAGGCGTTGAAAAGACTCAAAGACGATTCAATATCTACAATTTCGTAGCTTACATCAAATAAAAAATCCAATCGAAAAGAGGTCAAAAGAGTGTTTTACTGAGAAATGTGGGAAACTCTATGGAAATCTTGACTTTCCTTAATTCTACCTTTAGTTATTATTATTTCTTTCAGTGATTCTAGCTTAGTTGCATTTCATATTTAGATTTTAGTATTTTTTTACTTGGTCAATCATATCTTTAGGATTGGTCAAAGTTTCTTATTTGTTATCTTTATTTTAATATATCGATCAGGGTATAAGACCAAGTAAAAGAATGCATTTAGCATTGCATGGGTCTAGAGTCTAGACCCTTCTTATATCAGCCATAAATATTAGCTATATTCTACTTTTTAAGTTGTAATTCTTAGATTTATAAATGACTAATCCATTCAGATTCAACAATGAAGAAATAACAAGTGCAAGATTGGGCTACCATTTAAACGAGAGGAGTCTTATACGAGTTGTCACGTATCATTTCGGACTACATTTTATGCCTAAAGTTGTTCGACAAAACTAGCTACTAAACCATATCTTTTGATATAAATTGTTGAAAGGGTAATCTCTCTTTATAAACCATTGCTACTATGAGGTGGCGTTTCTACTTATAAAGTAAATTCCATGAATCAATTCACAGGTTGTTATACTTTGCGAAAAAAGTGGAATTTTATGGTTAACTCAATTGTAAATACTTTTGAGTTCAATTTATGGGAGATGAAGAGATCGACAGGGTGATGCTAGTCTTGTCTTTGAAAAATTAACGTTCCTCTGTCTTATTTCACGGAATTCTTTGATAGAAGTTCATAGTCAAGATGAACTCGTTAATTCGACCATTGATACAATCTTCAAAAAGGATGAGCACTAGATAGACCCTTTCTTATAAGTGTTCTTTGCATGCAAAAAGCTTATTTTTGGTATCTGGTTTGATTTTGCACAAAGTTGCAAAATCATTTCTATTAGCTTAAAAAAAGAGTACTGATGTGTTTGTTGTATATGATATCGGTTCAAATATCACTTAGGCTATGAGAGGAGAATTATATTATTTTTTTTGTTGCGTCAATAATTATAATACATATTTGATTATACTTCTGTTCTACTTTAATTTTCTTATACTTTAGCAAATTTTCGAATCGAGCATGTCTTATATGAAGCAATTTATTGATGAGTAGCATCTTAATTAGATCAAACAACAGTTTTCTGTTGCATGTTCTTGTGTTTCACCACTTTATAAGAACGCAGATTTGAACAAGATCAAAAGGTATAATAGGCAAAACAAGACTTGATAAGAACCATTAGTGTACTATTTATTAACTTCAAACATCAAAAACATGAACCATACTCTACAATATGGTGTATAGAATACTCAAAGCATCAAACTCAATTCTAGTACCTAAATAAACCCTAAGAGCATATGAACTATAGAAGAAATGAGCCGTAGTCTACACTATAATGCACAAAGCACTCAAGGAATCAAAACTCTACCATACCCTACATGACCACTATTTATAATCTCTTAACAACCCTTATTAAAAAATTGGGTTGTCTTTTGGGCAAATAAGAGACATGTAATTTAAAAATAAAAATGGTAGAATTGGAACTTATCTTTCCCGCCATGGTAATTGCAATTCCCCATTTTGGAGGAAATGCGTTTCATGTGAATTTGAATTCTTGTAATTTTCTATCAATTACTTCTACTTCCTCTGAATTTAAATTTTTGTGTTTTTCTATCAATTACTTTACTTCAAAATGCCACAATTAATGCACTCTCCAACGCCTATACTCTTTCTATATCTCACTTTGAACTTTGTTTAGTTGGGAAGTCGATCTCTTCTAGGCAAATCAACATCCATGCGCTCCGCAGCACCTTGGCACAATTTGGCGCCCTAAACATGGTTTTGTTGTTCAAGGTCTAGCAAGTTCTCTGATTTATAATTTCTTTTTGCTGATGATAGCTTTTTTTTAATCAAGAAGACTGCTCACCAACTATTGAAATTTTATAATTTCTTTTGATGATGATAGCTTATTTTTTTATCAAGAAAACTTGGAAGACTGTTCACCAACAATAGAAATTTTCAGTACATATGATCAAGCATGTGATCAAAAAAGCCATATATATAGCAACACAATAAGTTTGCTTTATCCATGATATATCAGTTCAGCAAAATACAACCTTTTTGGGTGCATATCTTTAAAGATCGGGATAATTATTAGAGAATCCTTGAAATTATTGACAATCAGTTTGGAGAGAGAATCGTGGACAATCAGTTGGAAAGATATGACTGTTTTTCGTAAGAAGATACTCAAGGAGGACTCTAGGACCTGAATGAACATTATTGACACAATTGGTTCTTTTGTATTAAAAAAAGACGCCATACGAGAAATTTCGAGGAAGCGTCCAAATTTAGCAGTGTTAATCGCTTGCAATATAACAGAGCTCAGCCACAAATATGTTTTGCAGGACTCTCCAATTCACCAAAATCAATTATTTTCCATGGCTGTCTTCGACTCTGCTTTGTAGATTTCCTTCTCAAACTTCAACAATTTATACTTCTAGTACTCGGAACCGAAAACCCACAGAAATCAACAGCGAACAGAGAAGCGAGGGAAAAGAAAAACATCTTCGATCTCATCCAACAATGGCGGCGATAGCCACAACAGATCTGGGCGACGCGAACGAGGCTCTCCTGGAGAGCGGAGATCTGCGAGCTCTGCAGCCGATCTTCAACGCCTACGGCCTTAAGAAGTCGTTCCATGGCCGAATCGTGACGGTGAAGGTGTTCGAAGACAACGTCCTGGTGAGGCAGATGCTAGAGACCAGCCCTGCGCACGGCGCCGGCAGCGTGCTGGTGGTCGACGGCGGAGGGAGCTTGCGGTGCGCGCTGTTGGGAGGGAATCTGGGGCAGCTCGCCTACACTAACGGATGGGGCGGGATCGTGGTCAATGGATGCATCCGAGACGTTGACGAGATCAACGCTTGCGATATCGGAGTTCGGGCTCTGGCAACGCACCCGCTCAAGTCGAAAAAGAGGGGCGCCGGCGAGACGCGCTTGCCGGTGTACGTGGCGGGGACGGTCATCAGGGATGGAGAGTGGCTGTATGCGGATGGTGATGGGGTTCTCGTTTCCAAGAATCCATTGGAGATTGTGGAGTAATTCATCATCGATCTCGATCTGTTCTCGTGAATGTTGATCAGTTTTATTTCTATTTTATACTGCTGTTGATTTTTACTTTTAGAGATTTGATTTCAGTTCTGGTTAGGTATCATGATTCAAGACTATTGGATGAATAATGAAAACGTGTTTGTTGGATCAATGATTTGAATAATTTTTTTTTTGTCTTCCTACATTTTGGGTGGGTGTAGCGATGACACGATCATGGATTAGCAGCATGGATAACTGGATAAGAATACAAGATAACCAGTTAATATAAGAGTGCAAAATAGATCGACCAAAAAAAAAGAGTGCAAAATAGATGGGTGTATTGGGCCATTGGCAAAAAAAAATAGACTTTGTTTCAATAAATGCCAAGACATTGAAATTAGACAACAACACGATAGGTTTATTGCTTTCTATTTCTGCGATCATGTTTAAAATTTCGCTTTCATGATTATTTTTATTTATGCGCCACAAAAAGAAAATGAAAAACACGCCTTTTGGGAGGATCTTTATTCTTATATAAGAAAATTGGATATACCCTTTATCGTGATAGGAGATTTTAACGATATCCTTGTCCCTTCTGACAAAATGGGAGGGCAGGAACCTAACAGACAACGATTCTTCAGACTGCAGAAGTTCGTTAATGACTTTGACCTATCTGATGTCCGCACTTGTGGAAATGAGTACACATGGAGAAAGCGGAAAGTGGATATAGACAATACGTACGAAAAATTAGACAGAGCTTTAGTCTCTCAACAACTTGTACAACATTACCCAGAGCTAGTTACGTACAACCATTACTTTTCATTTTCTGACCACTGTCCCATTTCCTTAAATTTTACGCAGATAATTCAATATAAAGGTCGACCTTTTAAATTTGAGAAAATGTGGATGAAGAGAAAGGACTTTGTGAATGTGGTTAAGCAGGCTTGGAGAGTACATGAGCCGGGCTCCTTCATGTTTAACTTAACTAGGAAAACAAAATTGCTAAAAGCAAAAGCTAAAATCTGGAATCAGTATAATTTCGGAAACATTTTCCGCCAGCTACAGGAAGTTGAGACACAACTAATTAACATACAACGTCATACCCAGCAAAATAGAACGCCATCATAAATCCGACGACAATGCCAACTAATAAAGAAAAAAGAACAATTAATAAATTTTCATAAGACATACTGGGCTCAAAGAGCAAAAATTAAGTATATGAAGAATGCAGATTCAAACACTTCTTTTTTCCATAGAAGTGCCACAGGTAGAAGGAATGTCCGACGTTTAAACTCTATCCATTCCAATGATGGTACCTTTATTATGGGAGAAGAAAATGTAAGAAACGAAATCAGACTAGAATTCCAACGTCGATTCCGCAAAGAGCCAATTAATGTAAATCTTTTAGAGCAACAATTATTGCTAATTCAGCAAGAAGTAACTGATGATGACAATGATCAATTAACAAGACAAGTGACTAACTCGGAAATTAAGACCGCGGTCTTTAGCATTGGGAAAAATAAATCCCCGGGACCGGACGGGATGATCGCAAAATTTTATCAGAAATATTGGGATATAGTCGGTCCTTCGGTGATAAAAGCAGTAAAAGCATTTTTCTCATCTGGTATACTGCTTAGAGAGGTTAACCATACTTTTATTACTCTTATCCCAAAATGTGATAATCCGTCTGCAATGAACCACTACCGACCTATAAGCCTATGCTCTACAGTCTATAAAATCATTGCCAAAATAATTGCTGAACGAATGAAACGTGTTTTGCCAAAACTAATTCATCCTCTTCAAGGAGCATTTGTGTCAAGTCGTGCCATACAGGACAATGTTCTTATAGCACATGAAATATTTCATTCTTTTCGACAACGAAAAGGAAAAACTGGATGGGCTGCAATTAAGTTAGACATGGAAAAAGCTTACGACAGAGTGGATTGGACGTTCTTATTTAGAATTTTACAACAATTTGGATTTAGCCCTATTTTTATTAAATGGATACAGGAGTGTGTAAGAACGACGTCGTTCTCAGTGCTTGTCAACAATAAGCCAACATATGTTTTCGCGCCAGAAAAAGGATTACGTCAAGGGGATCCTCTTTCTCCACTGCTTTTTATCCTAGGAGCTGAAATTTTGGCAAGAAGACTGCAAAGAGAATGTCAGGACACAACTAACACAGTCGGATTTACGATTACTAGAGGCGGAACTAGAGTGCCCTTCCTTTCATTTGCAGACGATATTATTATTTTTGCTCCTGGAACGACAACTGCATTTAGCAAAATACGAACAATTCTTAACGAATACATGGATATTTCTGGCCAAAAGGTGAATTTTCATAAATCTGCCTTCCAGACAACGAAAGGGGTTCCAGCATACATTAGAAGAACACTTCAACAAGTGATAAATATTCCTCACTCAAGCGCTTTAGATAAATATCTTGGATGTCCAATCATCAATTCAAGAGTATCGAAGAACACGTTCGAGCCATTGCTACAGAAAACTGATAACCATCTATCCATATGGAAAGCAAACTCGCTATCTCAAATTGGAAGAAGTACTCTCATCAAAACAACCTTAGCCACAAAACCATATTACACGATGCAAAGCTTCATGTTACCAAAAAAAATGCTTAATGAGCTTGATTCCATAAATCGGAAGTTTTTTTGGAACAAATCAGATGACTATGTGCCCATGATAGGATGGGATAGGATTTGCAAATCAAAAAAGAAGGGAGGACTTGGTTTACGAAAAGCTAGTCACGTGAACAAAGCGTTACAGATGAAACTACTTTGGAAAATACTAGCAGAACCGGCTAACGTCTGGGTCCGCATTATTAAGGAAAAATATCTCAAAGACAAAGACCTGTTACAATATGTCTGTACCAAAAATTGTTCATGGCAATGGAAGAAATTAATGAATCTAAAAGAAGATTTTAACAAAGGTCTTTTATGGCAAGTGGGGGATGGGAAGTCAATCCGATTTTGGAAAGATGTATGGGTGAGTAAGCGCCCCCTAAACGAAGAGTGTCACAACGCTGTTGGGAGTGACAACGATATATCTATAGCAAATTTCATAGATGATAACAAGAAATGGAAGGAAGAGGAACTAAGAAAAGTTCTAACTAATGAATGGGTCCAACGAATTTTGTCAGTAACAATCCCTAAAAACCAGATTCAAGATAGACTATATTGACATCCAAGCAAGAATGGTTGGTTTTCCACTCAATCGGCTTATGCCTTAATATCAAACGAATTAAACATGAATGATTGGGAATTTAACTGGATTTGGAAACTTGATCTAATGCCTAAAATAAAAATGTTTTTGTGGAAAATGTGTATCAAAGGCCTTCCTACTAAAGATCTTCTTATTCAAAGACATATAGCTGTCACTTCAGAATGTCCATTATGTAATCATCAAAACGAGGCAAATGAGCATCTGTTCTTAGAATGTCCCTTCACTACACAGACAATACATTCAATTGATCCTCAATTATCTGACATTTTAAGAAGCATATCACAAAGTCATAACACTATGCCTCAAATCATTCAGAACTTGAAAAGGACATTACCGCAAAAGACTCTATGTCATTTGTTTACTGCTTGGTGGGGAATATGGTTCTGGAGAAACCAAGTGGTTTTCAATCAAGACAACACTGGGCCATGTAAGAGTGCTGAGGAATTCATTCAAAGCCATACCATGTGGTGGAACAAAACAAAGAATATTAATGATGAAGATAATGTGTCATCCAGAGTGCAGCGAGCGAGGCCACGAAAATGCAAAAGTAAATGGGAGAAACCTCAGAACGGATACGTCAAAATAAACTTTGATGGATCGAAAAGAGATAATGGAAAAGCAACTGCGGGGTTTATAATAAGAGACCAATTTGGAAATAACATTAGTATGAATGCAAAGAAAAATGACTACTGGACAGTGGAGCAAGCTGAAGCCATGGGACTACATCAGGCTGTACAAGAAGCTCATAGAAGGCATCTTCGGTACATAGAAATTGAAGGTGATAGCCTAATTGTGATTAATGCGATTAAGGGAAGTCGATCAAGCCCTTGGAAAATTGACATGTTAATAGCAGACATTTTGGTTATGTTGCAGTCTTTCGAGGAGGTCATTACCAAACATATCCCTTGAGAGTGCAATTTTGTGGCTGATTTGATTGCTAAACTACACCATGATTATAGTATCAATCAGATTCATAACCATGGAGGGGTCCTGACCCTCATCCGTAAGGATGCCCTAGGCTGACCTAGTCTGCCTAATTTTTACCTATTCAAAAAAAAAAAAATAGACTTGAAAGGACGAGAAAGAGTCATGGGTAGGGGTGGGCAACGGTCCAAAATTGAATCGGATAGGACCGGGTCCGAGTTTTCTAAATCTTTGGACCGAGAATCGGACAACAATTTCTCGGTCAGGTCTCGGTCCTCGCAAGGTTATCAGAATCGGGATTCTAGGTTGGATCGTTGAGGGTCTTTTTGGATCGGATCGTAGGATCGGATCGCTGAATCGTAAGATCCTACATTATAACTAAAAGTGTGCAAGAATAACCGAATATATTGTATATTTTGTTATATAAGATGTAAGAAAATAATAAACATTATTAATTTGATTATTAAAAATGGTATAGGATGGACTAATCAAATGTTTAATGGAAATGATACGTTAACCATAAATTTATTAATAATATATAGCTAAAATTGTCATTTTATAGGATCGTTAGAATCGTTTGTGGGGTTGTCATTTTATAGGATCGTTAGAATCGTTTATAGGATCGTTAAAATCGTATGTAAAATCGGGATCGGATCGAGATTATATTCTAAATCATTTAAGATCCTACTCCAATAAGATCCTACTTGGGATCGTGGATCGTTTCACTTGTTATGGATCGTAGGATCGCTAGAATCGTAGAATCGGATCGGGATTCTGATAACATTGGGTCCTCGTCCGATCTAGTTTCGGACCGGGTTTGGACCGATATATTATTTTCTTAAAAAATTGATATCTTTTAAAGAAAAAATTATGTTTTTATTGAGAAAATTTATATATTATTTATGAAAATATAATGCTATGAAGTATATACATAAAAGTGAAACTTGAATAATAAAAAATATATTTTATAACACAAGAAATATTATTTACGTATATAAATTTATATTTTTATTTTAAAAAAGTCGGTCCGGACCGGAACCGGACTGGGACCGGAATGTTAAAGTTCATGAACCGAGCACCGGACCGGTATACCATCGATCAGGTCTCGGTCTCGGTCCAGAGATCAAAACCAGACTGAAATTTGCCCAATCCTAGTACTCATGGGTGATTTGGTACTCGAGTAAGAAATAAGAATAAATTTTAATTGTTCTCTTTAATAAATCGACGTCACTAATTAAAAATATATTATAAAAAATATCATGACCGAATTTTTCTCATATTATTCTCATATTTTTTTATATAAAAAACAGCATAGACGAATTTTTTTCGTATCATTCATGCATTTTTTGAAAAATACGTTTATGAGAAACGTGCACAATTTGTGCATCAAAACGATCAATTGTGTGTCAAGAACTAATTGTTTGTGATCGAGTTTTTGATAAACATTGTTCATTCATTTAAAACTTTTTTTATTTTAATTTTTTAACCTTATTTTTGCGTATGAATACTGTATTATCAAGTTTTAGATGTACATATAACATATAATTTGTTGTTATTGATATACCCCTATTTGCTCATTGATATATCATCGGTTGTCTATTGATATACACTTATTTGTTCATTGATATACACATGTTTCTTCATTAATACTATCGGTTTGTGCATGATTACTAGCACTTTGTGCATCAAAAATTTAGTTTTCATTATGTATCACCGAATATGAAATTTGTGCATTAGTATTATCACTTTGTGCATTACTACTACCAACACTCTATTCATCATTACCAGTACTTTGTTCATTAATATATTCTTTTGTTTGTGAATTGAAATGAACTTTTGTTTGTGCATCAATACCATATATTTGTACATTGAGGACTATATGTTTGTGCATTTTATATTTATTTTGTGCTTTAAGGCTATCTTTTTTCCTTACTCATAAAGTTAATTTTGACTCACATACTCATATTTTTAGTTTCGGTGCACACATATATTTATCTAGTTTTTGATGTTGTTATACGGATCCTTTTTTTAGAGCTAAGTGTAAGTATATTATATATCCAATTCAGCCAACTCAATTATACATGGCAGAATATCGGTTACAAAGACTATGTCCGGATTCAAGACACAAATGTGTAATGAAGTGAGCTACACAAATGTCATGTCTACCTATATGAGCACAACAAATTAAACAACTAAAGTGCCTAATAAACGTATATTATCTAATATCATATCTAGATAAGATAAGTTTGATGCAAAAGTTGGATGACAAGGATAATAGATAAAGAATCTAACTTTGCAACAATATGGTGTATGCTAGCTACGAGAACAATCCAGCTGAAAACCGAAGAGGAGTGCTTGTGCCTTAGCTATGTTCGGAGCCTAAGAAGCAGCCACACGTTTCACAACAATAACAATGACGAATCCAAACGAGTCAATCAAGACAATATCAAGGTTGACGTTACAACAATTAGTTTTGTCTCACATACGACCAATTATGATGCACAAACATTACTACTGCATACAATTTTGATACACATTCTTAGTTTTGTATGCACATACAATAAGATTTTTGATGAACAAACAATTAATTTTGATGCACAAAATCACAGTTTTGAAGAACAAAATTACAACTTTATTTTGATGAACAAAATCATAGTTTTGATACACAAAAAATAGGTTACAAAATCACATTTTTTATGAGCAAAATCACAATTTTGATGAACAAAATCACTATTTTGATGAACAAAATTATAGTTTTGATGAACAAGGTAGGCGTGCATCCTATACCCTTTTTTTTTAAAATACGCGAATATTTCGCCAAAAATTCGGTCATGCTACTTGTTGGGCTTAAAAATCACTATCCCATTCAGAGCTTGTTTAGTACTATACCTTGGGGATGAGGAATGGGGTTAGGATTCACTCAAACCTAAACTAGTGTTTGGTAGAGCAACCGGGCATTCCACATCCCATATTTTGCTCACTTTTCATACCCTAGCATAGAGGTGGGTATGAGCCATTCCTATTTCATACTCATCCCAACCCCATTCCCAATTCCAACCCTCCCACTATTTTACCAAACAGTCCCTCAATGGATTGGCCCAAGAAGAAGTCGGGGTTGCGCATATCCGTCGAGGACCAAGATCTGATGAACGCAGTAAAATGGTCAGCAAAATGAAGAAGGAAGATCGTCTTCATGAGAAGAAGCTATACGCTCGGAAAGTAGTTATGAATGACTAGGCCCCTCTTCATGTGAACGTGGAATGCGAAAAACGGTTGCGATTTGCTTTGACGAACGTGGGCAGGTGGAAAAAGACGTGAGTATCGGCTAGAATTGAAGGGTTAAGAGGGGGAAATCAATTGTAAAGGGGGTGATAATCATAAGAAAAAGACTCTAGAGAGAAAAATTAATGACATTTTTTTCATCTTCCTTCTAATTCAACAAAACTATTGTTTACTTCTTTGATTGTTCGATTGTGACCCAAATTAAGGACGTCAAGATATAGTAGTCTATTTTTCGTCCAAAACAATTTGGAGCCCACCATGGGCCTACAATCGAAAAGAGGTTCTTTGCACCAGATCTAGTGAGAACAAACAGTTAATATGAGCAACTTCGTTTAGGGCAACCAAGAGCAAGAAATTGGGAGCGAGGTGCTCACGCACCAGGAAACATTGGCAGCACTCCGAACTGAACTATTTGAATTTGCTCAAAGACTCCAAGCCTTGGAGAAGGAACTGACTAATCAACACGCTTGTAACGAAAGGCACAAAACTAGTATCGAGCAACTCACTGTCGATAATTAAGAGTTACACTCCCAGTTGCGATCTGTCTCATCTTTCGGCTCACGCGCCAGAACAACGAACTAAGCACGGACCCGAGGAGGTGAGGGTACATCTTGGAATCCAACATGGCAAGACGAGCGCACCGTTAGTGCTGAATTTATTACTCCACGCCCATCGTTCGCGGAGTGCCATCCGTCACCCCCATGCAGAACGTCCTAACCGAGGGAAGCACAAGACTGCCCGTTCTCCTTCTATCATCAAGGGGACCACCCACACTACTTTGAGGATGACCTCGTGGAAGAAGGTGAAGATTGGGACCGTCGTCGTCCCTAGAATCTGGAAGACATCATCTGTGACCATTTCAAGATTTTCACGGACCAGATCACCAAAATATCGGTGGTTACGAAGAGTCTTCGTTCACTCCACCCATTCCTCGGGTGGAGATATCAAAGAAGTTATTTGTCCCAAACATGATCTCTTATGGCGGAACTGAAGAACCACATAGCCATCTTTAAGCAAATGATGATGACTAGTGTTGTAGTATCACTCTCGAGAGGCGTTAATGTGCAAAGGCTTTGGGGCAGCCCTTGCGGGACCAGCCTTAAAATGGTTTGTAAACCTCCCTCGGGAAGTATATGCTTCTTCGCTGAGTTAATGGACTCTTTCCAAGTGTAGTTTTCTAGTAGCCGAAAGTTTGAGAAGCAGTCTAGCGATCTTTATCGGGTAGTACAGAGACCAAAAGAATCCACTCGAGAATACCTCGATAGGTTTAACCGGGAGAAATTCTCAATTACACTATGATGTGCCGATTTTTATCGAGGCCTTACGTCAAGGGGTCAGTCAACATGGAGACTTGTACAAGGAACTCACAAGGCACCTCTGTTACAACTTTGAACATGTCCAGACCAAAGCACTCGCACACTTGAAGAAGATCTGAAACTACGGAAACCTGCGAGTATTTGGGAGAAAGTGGAAAAGAAGGCAAAACCAGACTACCGTCAAGAACATCACAATCAACTGTATCGACGATCTCATCCTGATGCGATTAAAGTGAATGTCGCCGACGCCAAACCAGCCAAACCTTTGTCTCCAAAGTACGACGAGTTCAACTTGGGTATATCCCACGAAGAACTCGTGAAAAACGTAGTGTTAATGGAACAAGGGATAAACCAACCCTTGGCTGCGAATTCTGATACAAATCAAGGGAGGATCCAACTAAATGATTCGTTAAAGACGAATGGAGACCAAAGACCAAGACCTTTACTAAGGTCCCGATCATTTAAATTTAAGAAGATGTTCATGGATTTGATATTATCCTTTGATTATGTTCATCAATGGCGTCCAAGGCCATCAAGGAAGAGGATGAAGTCATAAAAGTTCGGAAAGTTAAGAAGCCCGTCAAATTAAAAATGGTCATAACTTGAGCTAGAAAATTGATCTCAAGTCCGTTCAAATGGTGTTGGATAGATAATTAAAAGATCTACAACTTTGTAGTTTACGTCGAATACAGAATCCAAGAGTAAAGAGGCCAAAAATGCGATTTACTAAAAGTTGTTCAAGTCTTACGGAAATCTTATCTTTTATTTTGATTCTATCTTTATCTTTATGATAATGTCGGCCATAGGAAGTTTGTTAGGGCTGAAATATATCTTGCTCTATTATTATTTATATTTTTTGAGTTAGGATTAATTTTTTCAGTTTTCTTGTCTAAATAAGTTAGATAATTATTTATTTGATTTATTTATGGTAAGGGGACTTAGATAAGTGTTTTAGGAATATATTATGTTATCTTGTGAGGCAAAAAGGTCCATCATACCCCTCTAGGGATGGTCACCTTGTTACTTGTTCTCCAAGGAGACTCTTTTGTATTCCCTTTAAATAGCTTTGTTATTCATTTAATAAAATTCAGCCTGAATTAGATAAACCCCTATTGGTTTATCTAGTTTATGGGCCATTAAAGCAACTATTGTTGATGCATTCAATCTCTGCGATCATTATCACCAATTCGTTTTCTTTAAATTCAGATTTGGTTTGTTAATTTGATTAATTAAGTTAGTTCTAGTTTGATTGTTAAAGATCAAATCTAGTTCATCAATTGAATTTAGTGTTAGAGCCAATTCAATTGAACTATCTCTTTGATTATCTTAACCCTTCAAATCAGATTCGTTCTACATCATCCATTGATATTTTGAGTTACTTGTTCTCTAAGTTTCTAACTTTCAAGGAAAATCAGGTTGGAAAGAGAATTAATTGTCAAGATCGGGCCAAAACAAGACCGAATTATCATCATCGAGCAATCGAGGGGGTAATTCCGTATCAAATTCGACATACACTTGAGTTCCCCTCACCCTCATTACAAGCTACAATGATGCTTGATCATAAACCAACCCTTGTTTGTGAATTAGACATACACTTCTCATGAACCACCTCTTTTACTCTTTAACGAGTTGCAATTATCTTGTTCGATGTGTGTTCCCTAACTCCACTTGTACTTTTGGATATGAGTTCCCCTCATAACTCTATCCAAATATGACAACAAGATCAGGGGAACTTGCTTAGAGTTTGGTCACTTCTTAAGGGAACTTTGTACTAGAATATGAAACGATGAAGAATGAGAAGAAGTTACTCGGGAAGCGAGATTTGTGTCAGAATCCTTACTGGAGAAGGAAACGTTGTGAGCCAAGCATTTTTTTCACACCGATTGTACTACCATGGGAAAGGATTACACACGTCTTAAACTTGCAGAGGAAGCCGAAAAAGTAAAAGAACATCATTGGTCAGTTTTTGAATTGGGATTGATAAATTGACCCTTCTACCCTTCTCCTTAAAGTCATATAAACGCGACTTTTCCTTTTTTGGGAGCTTCTTCCTCCTTCGCTCTCCTGCAACCCTAAGTCTTTGTAATCTCTCTTTCTTTCCTCTTCTAAAAAATTCAAAAATTTCCAACTCTCACATGGCTCCTCCAAAATCAACCTCCCACCAATCTTCCCAAACACCAATTCATCCAAAACCATGTGTCCATAAATGTATCGAGTCCGATCCTCAATCCTTTTTCATGATCGTGCTTACAGAAGCTGATGTTGAGACTAATCCGGCACAATAGCATATGTACAAGCTCCTCCATGACTATGTTAAATCCTACCTCCAGCAACATAGAAATCCAAATGCTGGTCCCTCGTATCTTGAGACCGAGATTCTAGGGCAACCTGCTCCTCCTCCTAGGGTTGTGGTGCCAACTCTTGAAACCGCATCCCCTCGCCTTCGTCTTATCATCTCCCAACTTCCCTCACACTACACTACGATCGTGGACACATTTGGTTCCGATCCTCCAAAATCCACCACATCCAAAGCCTCTTCTTCTAAGATCCCTAAGAAAAAGAAGCAAAAGTCTTCCCTTTTCTCTCTCGACTCTCTCATGGGCTCAACTCGCCCCGATTCCAACATTCCTCCTTTCCTTCTTCCTCGACCACCGCCTTCATCCACATTGCTCACTCGGACATTTTCTCTACCTTCTTCTCTTACAATATTTGACTCTTGGAACCTTGATCCCAAAGACCCTCCAACTTCCTCTCTACCGCAAACTACCTTTGAGAACTCCAGTCCCAAAGGTACTATCCCTAATTCCATCACTCATCTTCCTCTCTCTGATGGGAACTCTAACGCCATCATTCTCCCCTCCACCAAAATCACCGCCACCTCTTCTCAACCTCACACTCCTCCTCCCTCCACAAAAGAACCAACCCCTCCTACCTCTCCAAAAAGGGAGTTCCCACCATTTCTCGCACCAAGACCAATCCTGACACCATTGTTAGTTTGGCCAATGACGAATCTGACGATGCTGACCAGCCCATCGCCATCGCTCCAAAGAAGAAACGTCCTCCTAGTCCCCTCACATGGGAACCCTTGAGGAGAAAGAAAGGCTCGCCAATTTAGAGGCTTGGTTCACCACTATCATCTTCAATCCCTCGCCATTCAAGGTCTCTAGGAAAGGTCAAGGGAAATTGGCATTGCTGATGAAGAAAAAGAAGAGGTTGAGGAGACTAAAACGGCCAAGGAAATTGATGGTGCAGAACTAGGCATCGACGAAGAAGTTGAGGCCATGGATGACGCCTCTAAGGACGATGGGAACTCCGGTGACAATAGTGACTTCGAAGTACTCGATGCAACTGATCTTGCAACCCAGTATCAAGCCACCTTGGCTGCCGATGAAGAGGAATGCTAGGCCCACGGGTTCCCATCCGACAATAGACAACTTTCGTCTCCCATGCCTCCGACATCATTCCCAGAGAAAGGGAACCTATGCTTGTGCTGGAGAACAACCCATCTCCGGTGAAGAAGAAAAGGATGACCAAAGGGAACAAGGGCAACAAGAAGACCAAGACCGAGGAAACTGGCTCCAAGTCTAAGGGAAATGAGGCACCTAAGGCCTCCACTTTTGGGGAACATAAGCTCATCATTCCCCTTGTTCTTTCTGCATCCTTCCTTACTGTCAACGTGCTTGGTGATTTATAGGAACTCATCAAGGCCCATAACAAGAAAAACATGTGCGACAAGCCTACCCAAGTAGACCCCGACTAGGTCCGGCTCTTCTACTCCTCGTTCAAGGTTTCTAAGGACGGCACGAAGGGAACTATCACCATTAAGGGTGATGAGTTCATCTTCAAAACTACCAACATATGTCGCCTCTTGCATGTTTTCTTGGACGACCTAGATTTCCTCCAATAAATAATTGGGATACCTTCGACAGTGAAAAGATTTTATATTGCCTATATGACGGTCGTGTTCCCACCAAGGGTCTTACCACACACAACCTATCTTTACTAACAAAACTGGGCTCACCAATTTATCATTAAGGCTATCTAACCACGACAGGAGAAGAGGAACTAGCTCAACATTCAAGATGCTATACTCCTCGATTTCTTCCTCCGTTGAGAGCCCATCAATCGTCCCGGAATTATCCACATGGAGAAGTGCATGGGCATGCCCACTCACTCGCATCCTTGCACCTCCTTGGTAAAGCAGCTCCTTGAAAAGAAAAGGCTCTATGATGACTCAAGCGAAGAAGTGGACCTCAATCAAGAATTGGACTTGATTGTGATCTAGAAGTTGAGACATTCTAATGCTCCAGCGGAACATCCAATGGCGACTCTTTGTTGAGAGGGTTTCTTGACAACAAATAAATTTATAAGTCAAGACCCCGTTGAGTATAGCGAAGTCAGGATCGTTCCACAGGAAGCAAGGTTGTTCGTTTATCAATCTACTAAAAAGCTAACAAAAACAAATAAAAACACTCACAAGTAGCCTCGTTAACGACGTTGTCAGGGTCGTTAACGAACCACCGAACACAAAAAATACTCAAATAACGACCTAAATAAATTCCGTACCGAGGCAAGTAACTCAGCAACGAAAATTCACTAGAAATAATTCAAATAAAACAAAGATCTAGGACTAGGGACACCACAACATAGCCAAGCATATAAACTCGTAAGAAGATAAGATCATGCCTTTAAACAGATAGAGTCATCAACTTTCGTTGACTATCAAGTAAATTAACCAACTTTCGCATCCTAATTCACTTAATTGCTTGTTTTGGATCTAAAGCTTGAAACTTTCGTATTCAAACAATATCAACTTTCAAGTTACTAACTTTCTCTTTCAATCAAGTTAAAAACTCAAATTACCTCAACTTTCGTTTCGGTATAAGCACAACAAACAATCTCAATACAAGATAAAAGGCATTCAACACACAATCTTACTCATCAAACATGCTCAACTATGTCGGGCTTAACCCCGATCCTAGAAAAGAAGACTACTCACTAATCATGAATAAGAAACTAACAACTTTAATCAAAGAAAACATTGAAAACAAAACAATACTCAAATTAATAAGAAATATCGTCTTACAGAGATTCAGAAGAAACCGAAAACACCGAAATATCGAATCAAAATCACGACTAACGATCCCGATAACTTTCGTCTACCGAGCCCCTTCGATCACAACTCCGATCCGTCTTTTTCTCTCTCGGCTCTTCTCCAAAATTCTCCTCTAAAAATAATCCTCCCCTTTCTATGCTAGATAGAAGGGTATTTATACTAAAAAGCTAAAAACTAAAAAGGCTAAAAGATATAAACTTTCCTAAAAAGATAGAAATAAAACTCCAAAAGATAAAAACAAAATCTAAGAAGATAATAAGACCTAAAATACATATTCTAATAACCCTAAAAGATTCTAAAAAGATACTCAACCGACACGGAAATAAATTCCCGCTGAGGATCGGTGAATCATAAAAATCATCCTTCAAATCTTCTCTTTCATGGCCTCGTTAACGAGCCCTCACAGCCTCGTTAACGAGCCTGGACTTTGTTTTCTTCCACACTTCCTCTCGAAATCTTGAGCTCTGACTTCTTCAATCTTGTATTCCTCCGTCTTTCACTGTAATGCTCCAAATCCAGCTCCATATAGCTCTTTTCCTTGCTAAAACCTACAAAATACACAAAATAGCGTAGCTTCCACTCTTTTCATAGAAATATGCAAAACTATCTAAAAACACTCAAAACTAAACCTAAACTTAACAAAACTAAACCTATTAAGTAAAGAAAACCTACTAAAAATTATACTAGAAATGCGAACATCACTCTTCCTGCAACTGAAGCAGAAGTTAGGAAGAACTCTTTGTTTCAACATCTGGTTGTCACTTGTGACCGCATGTTGGAAGTTCTCGTTGAAGTTAGGGATCTTCTCAAGGCGAAGCCCTCATGATCTTGTCCCTTCAATTCTCTTACCCTCTCTTCCCCCAAAAAATGTACCATTATTTCCATTATGTACAAATGTTTTGCTTAAGTAATGAATGGTACTTTAGTTTGAATGTGTGTTCCCTCGGTTTCCTTTCTTATTACATTTCACTTTTCGATGATGCCAAAAGAGGGAAGGACAAATTCTGAGAGATGCATTGTATAAGTTATCTTAGAAATGCTTTTGCTGAGGGAAAATTGTTTCCCAAAAAATGCGAAGTTAAAACTACATTGTCTATAGAAGTGGAATTCCCTAAAAAACTTATCACACACATGTATTACACTTGATTACTTTTAGGAACTCTGATGTATCTTATCATCATGAAATACATTGAAATACTTGACTTTTGAGATGGTTGTGTCATCATCAAAAGAGGGAAATTGTTGGGACGCTGTTGGGAACTCACGTTCGAAAACATCAAAACAACGATTGAACTCTCCGATTTTGATAATGATAACACCATTTGGGAACTAATGTGTTATATCCAAGTATTTCAAGGAAACTTCAGGTTGAATAAACATTCCCTCAAGGAAACTCAAGAGCATAACAAAAATAGATTGCACGAAAACTAAAAGAAGCAGCTCCCATCAAGGGAAATCATGAAAGACAAGTTCCCATGACAAGGGAGCTCACATGTGAAGGCAGACAACTTAGCGCGAATTACCGAAGCTTGCTATAGACAAACATAGGCACAATTTGTCCCTCAGACTAAGCTGATTGATCCAATGGCCTGATGAGCTTGAAGAGTTGACAAAATTGAATTGGAATCACATGTGAAGACATTACACATACTTGGCTAACAAGACAAGGGTATTTTAGACAAGTGAACCACGTGAAGATTGAGCCCTAAGCATCAAACGTCTATATAAGCTCATGAATAGTGTACATGCAAATTACTTCTCACAAAGCCTTAAGAAATCCCTAAAGGAACTGAGTCAAGAACAAAGAAAAAATCCAAAAAAATCCTCGGTGGTAAGTGTTTGATGTCGAAAATAGTGAAGTGAGTGTTCCCATGTGCTAGGGAACTAAGTAACTATACCAGCAAAGAAGTGTAAGTTTTGGTTTCTTTATCTTAGTTGAGTTGTTGTCCTAGTATTTAGGTTGAGAACATGAGAAAGGTCATTAATGTTCCTAAACTTTGGAGAACGTTAGGATCAGAGAAGTTTGAACTTTGTCGTGTAGTAGCTCAGGGAACAATCAATAAAGGAAGGAAGTCATTCAAAATCCTCCCAACGGAGGTTGAGGTTTACCCATACAATTAGTTGGTTGTAGTGGGGTTCCTCTTTAAAGTAATTGTGTCCCATCTTTTTTATTTACTTGTATTTATCTTATTTCCGCTACCTTAGGAAAAATCTAATGTTTTTTTCCCAATTCTTTGTTAACACTTACAATCCAACAAGGAGCAAGAGGCACTAACATCTTCGATGATGATTTCCACCAAATTCTCACTGACTTCCACAACTGTTGGAGGTTGATTATGGATTGAGTTTGTATGTTGTTGGTGATGACATCATTGTAGGAGCATGGGCATGTTGCCTTATTGTCAATAGGCACTGACATCTTGCTTTGTGATTTTACCCAGATTCTAATCGACTTCCTCATCTTGTTGGAGGTTGATGCCAGATTGAGTTTGTTTGTTGTTGGTGATGACTTGTAGGAGCACGTACATGTCGCCTTGCCGTCATGAAGCATTGGGAGACCTAGATCAAGGGTGGAAGGTCATTGATCTGATGTCAGAGCACCTTGAGGTGCCTCCTTTTGACTAGAAGTAAGTGAGATGAGGATGGTATAGTCAGGATCCATCGAAACCAAAATCATATTATTGAGCATAGAAGGAGGATTATTTGGATATGAGATCAAGGGTGACAAGGTCCTGCTCGACCATCTTCCAATGAGAAAGAGTAAGCAAACTAAGGAAACTTAAATTGAAGTTCAGAGCAAGACAAGCTTTTGAGATTTGTGGAGAAATTCTAGATAGAACCTTTGATTTTACCATCAGGCAGTGAACGATTGGACTTGCTCTTTCTCCCATCCATAGTTAAGATAGAAAACTTATGAAGAGCAAGGGAAGGGGATGTGATGTGAAGGCTTTTCTTCACGAGGACATTGAGGAGGAGCGGGGAGGCGGGGTAAGTAGTTTAACGTGTCCACCGAATATCATAATGAAGTCGCTCTAGGGCACCTCATCTCGATGGGAGAAGACAATCGAGCTGAGGTTGAGGAGACAAATCAGAGTGTCCAAGAACCAGTTTGGTTTTATGCTTGAGAGATCGTCTATGGAGGCTATCCATCTATTGAGGAGACTTTTAGAGGCATATAGAGAGAGAAAAAAGGCCTTGCATATGGTTTTCATTGACCTAGAAAAAGCTTATGACATGGTGGCTGACAACCAAAGAAGTGTCTGACACGTTTATCCGGGTTATCAAAGATAAGTATGAGGGTTCGATGACCAGTGTCTGCACCCCGTGAGGAGACACAGAGTACTTTAAGGTGGAGGCATGTCTACATCAGGGCTCAGCCTTGAGCCCCTTCTTGTTGACGTTGGTTTTGGATGTTCTGATGAGGGATATTCAGGGAGACATTCCTTGGTTTTTGTTGTTCGTGGACAATATTGTTCTGGTGGACGAGACCAGAGACAAAGCTAGTAGTAGACTTGAGATTTGGAGGGAGAAGTTGGAGTCTAAAGGCTTCAAACTAAGCAACACCAAGACAGAATACGTAGAGTTCAAGTTCGGGCAGGGAGCAGATGTCAGTGACGAGGTCCTCTTAGATGGGGAAATCATTACGAGGAAGGAGAGTTTCAGATATCTGGGTTCAGTGTTGCAGAGCGATGGAGGCATCGACGAGGATATTACGCACCTGATTCAAAGAGGATGGCAAAAATGGAGGGTAGCGTCAGGGGTTCTTTATGATAAGATGGTATCGCTAAAGCTCAAGGGTAAGTTCTACAAGACGGTTATCAAGCCCGCCATTCTCTATGGGGTAGAGTGTTGGCCAACCACGAAGGCACAAGAGTAGAGAGTGATGGTAGCTGAGATGAAGATGTTGTGGTGGATGTGCGGACATACGTTTTGGGACAAGATCAGAAATGAAGAGATCAAGAGCAAGGTAGGGGTGGCTAGTGTAGGGGATAAGCTGAGAGAATCAAGGCTCCGATGGTTCGGACATGTGCAAAGGTGGAGAGGCAGTTCGTAGGTGTGAGAGATTGGACCTTGGAGACTTTCGTAGAAGTAGGGGAAGACCTAAGAAATGTTGGAGAGACAACATAAAGCAGGATATGGATCAGTTGGGGATTTTAGCAGAGCTAGCAGTTTGTAGGGACAGATGGAGGGAGAAGATCAAGATGGTGGATAGCTAGTCGCCAGGACAGACGACCCCCTATGGTTTGAGTGTTTGGTTCTATTATGCTTTGTTTTTGTTTGCCCGATTTTGTTTTGTTGTGTTTGTTTGTTTTGTTAGTGTGTTTTGTTCAGCGTGCCTTATGTTGTGTTGTTGTCTGCGTTGGTGTGTTGTGGTGAGTTGCTTGTATTGTGTGCTAACTATGGTCCTGTGCTTGCACGGTTTTTGGTTTATCCGGGTCTTCCAGGCCATTCCCCCTCGGCTTTAAGCCAGAGGTGTGTTCCCATCTTGGCCCCCCAGATTCTGCTGAAGCAGAGGACATTGGATTATTGTTGTTGTTGTTGTTGTTGTTGTTGTTGTTGTTGTTGTTGTTGTTGTTGTTGTTGTTGTAGTTTCACTCATTCCATTTTAAATAATAATTTACAAATGTTTTCTAAATTTAATTATTAATGTATCTCACCTCAGGTTTCAACCTACAACATTTGAATTTGAATATGTATAATATTTATATGAGGTATTTTATATTGTACCTTCTAACTAGTATGAATCTTGATAATTATAATCTACTATATATATAAAAGCAACAAGGTTTGGAGCCTTCTCACTACGCCACCTAGGATTTTGCCACATGTCGATCCTATATTAAGCCACCTCATATTTTTACACGTGTCATTTTCTTATAATTTAGACGTCTTTATAAATATTCCATGTCATAGTCCACATGTCAAAAAATTTCCATATCATGTACACATCATATTGCCACATAATCTACAAATATCAATCAATTTTTTAATTTTTTTTTATATTGGATTACAATAATGTTTTTTTGAAAATTTATTTACATATAAAAATATTTTTTACCATATCTTTATGATCCTAAAAACTCTCCAATATAATCTACCAAAAAAACTCATATAAATATATACCGAGATCTTATCCTATTAATATAATATAAATATATATCGATATCTTATCCTATAATATATACCGAGATCTTATCCTATAATATGTCAAGTCAATTTTATTTGCTAATCCATACTAAATGTCCCATTATTTTCATTTTTGTTATCAAAATCTGTAATTTAGAATTATGCTTTTTTTTACAATTTATATAAATCACCAATTCACAATTATTATTTATATTATATTTTTATTTATTAATATTTTTTTATAGTATATCTAAAAAAATATCGATTTATAGTCGTGCAGGGCACGACGGGGACAACTAGTATTTACCAAATTATAATATTTTAAGGATGACGCGGATATTTTTCAAGAGCAACGGTTCTTGAGTTCCAAACTAAATTGTTTCCAAAACAAAAGTAGAAATCCGAAAGATTGACTTCAAAAAAATCTGAAAGAATTAGTAGAAGAAAGAATTAAGAGGATTAGTTAAGGAAAATATTATTTAAAGAAAGAATTCAACTATAAAAATATATCGAAAATTTTGCAACCTTGAAAATTTTGACATTATTTATTAGGTATTTTAAAATTTGACATAATTCAACACGATAATACTCAAATAGTATGCAAAATTTGTAAGATAGCCTTGAGATTTGTAAAATGTTCATCAAATGTCCAAAAAGTTAAAATTAACTTTTATCATTAGTTTAATTATATAAACTTTAAAATAATATTTATTTTAGCATTCCAAAGAAATAATCTAATTCATTACCTTAATATCAAATGTCACAGTTAAATAATTTTCATTTATTTCATCCAAACTTTATCATGTTCTTACATTATAGATTAATAAATTAATAAGTTATTATTAATAAATATTTTTCATCATTAATTTTTTTCAAATTAATGTAATTTAAAATATAAAATCTTCATTATATAAATAATTTACAATTAAAATTTTCATTAATTTTGCATAAAGATTCAAAATATAAACAATATAAATAATGATGTAAACTGTGATAATGTAAGAAAATTTAAAATTTTGATAATTCGTATTATTTCTTTGACGAGAAAAAAGAAACTTTGATCATGTAAATCATTTAAAATATCATATTGAACAAAGGTCATCAATAAAAAAAAATTATGAAACTTTTTTAAATCGAGTACTTGAAAAAATACCTCGTTCTAATATATTTTAAATAAATTTAAATTTTAAAAATATAATAAATAGTTTATAAAATTAAAAAAATAAATAAAATTTGTATATTATGCTAGAGAATAAGATTATATATTCAGAACCTTAAAAAATTTATTTTTTATATATTTTATTTGTTTTGTAATTTGTATATTACTAAGTATGTTATGTTAAATTTTAGTATACCTTACGAATAATATCAAACTTCAATCTTACCGTGCAAAATTTTCAAAAAAAAAATATTTAAGGAATGAAAGATTAGGACTATGAGGAAGCGTTATTAATATTATCAATAATCAAAAGATAGAATACATTATATAAGTGGGTTTTTTTTTCTAGTGCTTTTCTAACAAGTAACAAATCTCCTTAATTTTTTTTTTGGTAGAAGGAGAGGCGGTACTCTCCGGTCCCTCAAGGAGGCGTTTTATTAATAATTAAAAAAGTGGGCTAAGTAGTCAGCAAACGGGGGATAGCCCGACCCCTAACATCATCAAGCAAAAAGTTTATAATCCCCTCAGGCGGGGCAGACAATACATGCAAACCAACAGAAAAATTAAAAGCGAGGGACGTGATGCGGTCCGCAACAACATTACCCTCACGATAGATATGTCGGAATTGGATAGCCCAATCCCTACTAACTAAGCCTTGGCACCTAGATACCAGGCTAAAAAGCGGGTGACTACAGGTCACCCTAGCGCCCAAAAGGCGGATAGCTAATTGAGAGTCTGATTCCAGCACCACTTTTCGATAGCCTTTCTCCCAAGCAAGCTTGAGCCCATTGAAAATCCCATACAACTCCGCCATTGGTACCGTGCACACCCCGATATTATGAGCGAAACCGCCAATCCAGTCGCCTCTATCATTCCGTAAGACTCCTCCCGCAGTTGCAAGCCCGTCATGGTTTACCGCCCCATCCGTGTTGACCTTGATCCAGCCTTCCTCGGGCATATCCCAACAAATGGCTTGCAAAGATTTTGAACTAGAAATACTAGACAAATTAACCTTACCTGCAGCATCCCTCACCTCTCTCGCTTGATTGATCACAAAAGCCAGCTTGTCCATAACCACGCTTTCATCTTTGAATACTTTGGCGTTCCTCCATCTCCAACACCACCAAAGAGTTGTTGCAAACAACGCATTCCAATCCACTCCTTCAACTCTTCGACCTTCCAAGATATTGGTTCTCATCCAAGACGCAAAAGAGTCCTGAAAAAATGTTGAATAGAAATTATTAACTTTCAGCTTAACCCAAATAAATCTAACCTTAGGGCAATCACGGAACAAATGCTCGTAGGACTCCTCCGCATTGCAGCCATGGGGACAACGGTTACACGAAGCCAAGTGACGCTTGCATCTCTCCAAATTCGTCAAAACCCCACCCCTGCTTGCGAGCCAAACAAACCCCTTGATTCGTTCTTGCACAGTCAACTTCCAAATTTGACTGAAAAAGGGACCATCAACCTCGTTATTATACAGATTATTGCACACCAAATTATAGGCCGAAGAAACCGAGTAAGATCCATCAGCCGTGTGCCTCCAACTCAGCTCATCCTTTTCTGCAGCATCCTCAAGCAGAACCGCAACAGCAGCCAACTTCAACAAGACAGAGTTTGGTAGTAAAGGCGACAACAATCCCCAGTTCCAGCCCTCTTCATCTGTCCAAAAATCACGAACAACACAGCTCACCTGATTCTCATCAATGCTAGCAGTCGCCTCATTGCAAAGTGGAATCTCAGTCAACCAAATATCAGACCAAAACCGAGTATCACGTCCATCACGAACAAGCCATTTCGATCCATGAATGACCACTTCTGAAATACCCATCCTTATTGCTCTCCAAATATGCGACACCGCCCCGGTATTCCCCAAAGCTCTATCAACATACTTCTTTTTAAGAACATCAACCCAAAGATCACCATCCTCCATCACAAATCTCCAACCTAATTTTCCCACTAAAGCTAAATTTAACTCGCGCATGGATCGAATGCCCAACCCGCCATGAATACGAGGTTTGATAACTTCCTCCCAAGCGATCTTATGTAACTTCTTTTTTTCAAGGGTGCTACCCCAAATGAACCCACGGTTAATCTTATCGATTTGATTACACATGTCCTTTGGCAGCAACACCGAAGACATGGTATAAACCGGGATCGAGGAGAGGACTGATTTAACCAGGGTAACACGCTCGGTAAAGCTTAAAAACTTTGATCGCCAACCAGCCAACTTAGACTTGAACTTGTCCAATAAAGGTATGAACGTGTCCTTGTTGATTGGTTTTTGCAACAACGGCATGCCAAGATAATTCCCTAGATCCGAGGAGACGCTAAAACCACTAGCCCTTCTGAGAACCCGAATCTGACGGCGCCCAATATTAGGAGAGACAAAAAATTTCGACTTGTTTGCACTCACCTTTTGTCCCGACGCAGCACAAAAATCTTCCAAGCATTTCTTAATGACATTAACTTGCTCAACCGAAGCCTCGGCAAACAACATAATATCATCGGCGAAGAAAATATGCGAGAGAGTTGGACCATTCCTGGTAAGCTTAATCGGTTTCCACCTCTTAGACACCACGACATCATTAATTATGTGGCTAAGCCTTTCAATGCAAAGGAGGAATAAATCAGGCGAGATGGGATCGCCTTGTCTAACCCCTCTCGAAGCCGTGAATTGATCCGTTAACTCTCCGTTCCAAAGAACCTGATATCTAGGAGATGAGACACAAGCTATAACCCACCGAATCAGTTGCTCCGGAAACCCAGCAACACGCATCGAATCTTCAATAAAATCCCAGCTCAACCTATCATAGGCCTTCTCAAGATCAAGTTTCAGAATCATCCAGCCCTTAGAACCCTTTTTTCTCTTCATTGAGTGAACCACTTCTTGGGCAATAACGATATTATCAGAAATCATACGACCCGGAATAAAACTCCCCTGAGTAGGACCAATAATTTCCGACATAACAGGCTGAATACGATTTACCAATATCTTAGTAATCACTTTGTAAAGGACATTACAAAGACTAATAGGTCGGAATTGGCTAATAAGTTCCGGTTTGGACACTTTAGCCAACAAGACAATGAGAGTATCATTCATGCCAAGCGGAAGTGTAGACGATCTAAAAAACTCCCGAACAAAACACGAAACAGAGTCCTTAACCACATCCCAACACTTCTGAAAGAAACCCGGCTGAAAACCATCAATACCTGGCGATTTAAACGGACCCATGGACTTCACAGCTTTCCAAATTTCTTCAACAGAAACCGGTTTCACGAAATCCTCCAAACTGTTCGAGCTGATATGTGGGAAATTACTGACCAGGTTTTGAATTCTCGAAAGATCCGTATGCTCAACACTAAACAGGTTAGTGTAATACTCCACAGCCATATTCTCGAGCTCAAATTTATCATCAACCCAACGACCCTCACCATCCTTCAGTCCTTCGACCCTGTTATGCTTTCGTCGAATGATGGTAGACGTATGGAAAAAAGAAGTATTCCGGTCACCACAATTAAGCCAAAGTTCCCGCGATTTTTGAAACCAAAGTGTCTCTTCTTGTTCAAGAACCAAATCCAACTCAGCCCTTGTCCTTGCTTCTAACTCCGACAGCCTAACCGAATCAAAATTAGCCAGATTCCGTTGAAGAGAATCCAGCCGCTGCAGTAGGTCACCCTTCCTACGGTGAATACTTCCGAATTCTTTTTTGTTCCAAGCAATCAGTTTCTCTCTCAGAATAGTCAGCGCTTCAGGCGTCTCGGCATCCTTACACCACCAACCTTTGACTCTATCTTTGAAGCCCGGATAGGAGAACTAGGCTGCCTCAAACCGGAAAGGCCTTCGCTTCTTGTTACTCTCAATGACGGGCTCGAGGTTAAGAAGTAAAGGGCTATGATCCGACGAAAAACGGGGCAAGTGCCTCACCCTAGCCTCTGGCCATTTCAAACGACCCTCAACATTAGTAAACACTCTATCAAGTCTTTTGTGCACAACCGGAGAAGGCGAGATCCGACGACTCCAGGTAAAACAATTTCCGCTAAACTCAAGGTCGATAAGATTAAGATTGTCTCTCCACATATTGAACACTGGCGAGTCTGCATGAAGATTCCCAGTACCTCCTTTATGCTCATGGCTAAATAAAATGCAATTGAAATCCCCTCCAATAAAAACGGGACCATCTACTTTACACACCTCTTCCTCAAGCTCTTTCCAAAAGATTTCACGTCGAGTCACAGTTGGCGGCCCGTAGACTACAAACAAATGGCATTTAACCCCGGAATCCAAGAAAGATGCATGGATAAAATTGGAGTTCTTCTTAACAACCTGCATATGCGAAATATTATCCTTCCAAAAGAGCCAAACACCCCCTTTAAAACCAACAACTTCAACTCTATCACAACAAGAGAAATCCCTCCTCGTCAGTTTATCACAAATATCTTGAGCCCTCTCCCCAGAAACTCTAGTTTCAAACAGGGCCAAAACGTCAACTTTATTTTGTCTGCAAAGATAACGGATCGCTCTACGGAAACCTGGCTTGCCTGCACCGAAACAATTCCAAAGTAAGACATTCATCATGACAAAACAATAGAAAGAGAAAACAAGAAACCCAAGGGAAAAATCAGTTTGGCGCATTGGCCAAGATACTCTTCGCCATAGCGGAATCGGTATCAACAACCGGGACCAAAGGAACTTGCTGCAGCAACTCGCCACCATGTTCAGTTTGCACCCCATCGTAGCCACTTCATTAGACACACAGGTACCACCATCTCCGCCGTTCCCAGTCTCCAAAACTTGTCCACCAGGATCAACATATCGGCCAGGATCTGAATTCACGGATTGGACAATGGCGTTCTCAATTTGTGCAGGGGAAAGAGTTTGAGCTGCGGAGCAAACTTCTGAATTTCTTTGCCTTTTTTTAGGCCCATCTCCCTTCAACCCATTTGGCCCGTTAGGCCCATTCCTAGAATTATTTTTAGATGTGAATATTCCTTCAACTCTTCCTATCCTGGGCTTTCTTTTCTCCATTCGGATCTTACATTGGGATGGCCCAACAACTATCCCCGCATTGAAACCCTCTTGAACAATCTCATGAATGTCTTTATATCCACTTACCCCACAAATTTTTTCATTTGATTGTGGCCCCAAAGAACTAGCTACCACTTGCCCCACAATAGATGTAGCAATTTTCTCAATCTTTTTTATTTCTAAATCCTTCTGACTTTTTCCTTTCTCACGTGGATTCTCTTTGATTTTATCACCTTCAGCATTCGCAATTTCCTTATTCTTGACAACTCCCATAACCTGACATTCCTTTTCAGATCTCTCTAGAGCACCAAGCCGATTGACAGGCAAGAATAGTTGCCTAGAATCCGGACAACTTTTATTCTTTCCTTTATCAGAATGTCCCGGAAAAATTCTTGGATCGGGAATCCTCGCAGTCGCATCGGTCGGCGAAATATGAGACTCCGACGACTTTCCCTTGGCCTTCACCGGTTTTTGTTTCTTCGCCACCACCATCCAATCTCCGTACTTACCCTTGCCTTCAATACAACCATCTTTTACGATCGTGCCGGAGACAGAGGACACTGAAACCGATTCACTCGATTCACTCTCCACATTTTTCCCATCAGCTTTGTTGACAGCAACATTAGTTGACGACGAAGGCGCCGGTCTAAACGGACAATTATTCTTAACATGACCAAAGCGGCCACACCCGAAACAAATAGTTGGGATACCTTCATACTCAATCAAGAATCGATCGCCATTAATACTGATAGACCCTTTGAGCGACATCTCAAGGTCAACCTCAACGCATATCCTAGCGAAACGTTCTCTATTAGTATACAGCGTTTTCGAATCCACCCTAATAGGTGTTGATAGGGTTTCTCGGCCAACAAATAAATTTGTAAGTCAAGACCCCGCTGAGTACAGTGGAGTCAGGATCGTTCCACAGGAAGCAAGGTTGTTTGTCTATCAATCTAATAAAAATCAAACAAAATCAAACACAATTACTCACGAGATGCCTCGTTAACGACCTTGTCAGGATCGTTACCGAACCACCGAATATAAAAACATCTATTAACGAACTAATAAAATTCTAACTAACACTCAGTACCGAAGCAAGCATTCAGCAACGAAGATTTATCAGAAATAATTCAATAAAAACAAATATCTAGGATAAGGGACACCACAGCATAGCCAAGCATAAGAATTCGTAAGTAGATAAGATCATGCCTTTAAATAGATAGAGTCATCAACTTTCATTGACTTGACAAGTAAATTAATCTATTTTCATAAACCAACTCACTCAATTGCTTGTTTTGGATCTAAAGCTTGAAACTTCCGTTTTCAAACAATATCAACCTTCAAGTTACTAACTTTCTCTTTCAATCAAGTTAAAACTCAAATCACCTCAACTCCCGTTTCGGTATTAAGCACAACAAACAATCTCAATAAAAATAAAAGGCATTCAAAATACTACCATACTTCATCAAACATGCTCAACTATGTCGGGCTTAACCCCGACCTTAGAAAAATAGACTACTCATTACTCATGATAAACAAACTAAAAACTTCAATAAAAACAAACATGAAAACAAAACTCCAATTTAAATAAATAACAAAAATATCGTCTTACAGAGAATCAGAAGAAAAACCAAAACAAAACAATCACCGAACCACAAACTCGATCAACGAACCTCGGAAACTGTCGTCACCGACCCCTCGTCACCGACTTCCGATCCGGCAGCCTCTCCTTCGGCCTTCTCCAAAACTAACTCTAAAACTCTACTCCAAAATTCAGCCCCCCCCACCCTTCTATGCTAGATATAAGGGTATTTATACTAGAAAATCCTAAAAAACTAGAAAGCTAAAAGATAAAAAGTTTCCTAAAAAGATAGAAACAATCTCTAAAAGATAGAAATAAAATCTAAAAAGATATTAAACCCTAAAATACATATTCTAACAACCCAAAAAGATTCTAAAAAGATACTCAACCGATACGGAAATAAATTCCCGCTCAGGATCGGTGAATAATAAAATAATACTCCGAAATCTTCTTCGTCGTGGCCTCGTTAACGACCCTTCACAGCCTCGTTAACGAGCCTGGGGTTTCGTTTTCTTCAACACTTTCTCTCGTTTCCTTGAGCTTCGACTTCTTAAATCTTGCACTTTTCCGTCCTTCATTGTGATGCTCCAAATTTAGCTCCATTTAGCTCCTTTCCTAGCTAAAACCTGCAAAATACACAAAATAGCGTAGATTCCACTCTTTTCGCAGAATTATGCAAAACTAACTAAAAACACTCAAAACTAAACCTAAACTAGACAAAACTAAACCTAATAAACAAAGAAAACCTATCAAAAACTATACTAAAAATGCGAACATCAAAATACCCCATACTTAGACTTGCTTGTCCTCAAGCAATAATCAAGATACTAACCAAAACCAAAACAATTCATGCTTATCAAGACATAGCCATCTTCAAAAAGCAACATCTATACATAAGAAAATTATAGCAAAAGACTATTAACATCCTCACACATATATACACTTAAATAGACATAAAAAATAATACAATCCAACCTCTCAAGGGATATAATGTATTTCACTCCACTCTCATGTGTTTGGGCTTATAATTTCAATCTCTCAACTCATCCTATATACAAAAACTCATAGAAATTGGAACTTATATCACCAATACTCTCCACCCAAGATTTGTCAAAACAAGCAGAGAATCATCAAGAGAACTTAGGCTCAATGAAAAACTTCAAAGAAGCTTCCATTCGGTCGGGTTGTAATGGGGCTTGGTAAAGACAATAAGGAATGGAGATATTTTGGTCATGTGGTGCTAATAATATCCGGGAATCAAAGACTCCTAAAAACTCACACATAATATCAAAATTCTCATATAAAATAACCAAACTCACTCTCATATTATGCACACTTATTTTCACTCACCCATTTATCATCCTAGAAAGTCTCATAATAATAAAAAAAAATAAAAGAATCTCTTGATATTATTTTTAAACACAAATGCACTTCAACTTTTCTTCTTTCTTTTTCTTCTTTTGTTTTTCTTTCGCTGCCTCGTTAACGAACCCACATCTGGGTCGTTAACGATCCACCGTATACATTTCTTCCCTTTAAACTTAATTGTGCATCTTTTTTTTTTCTTCCAAGAGACCTTTCTTACATGTAATAACAAGAGACTTCCAATCTACCCTTCCAAAATACCCTTTAATTCAAGCAAATAGAAACTCTTTTCTTTTCAACAAAACACAAGACTTCACCTCTCCTATCTAAGTCCTAATTCCCGGATAGGGTCAAGCTTATCTCGGCTAGGGAACAATTTTTGTGGAGCTAAAAATAAAAGGTTTCAGGCCAAAATTGGTTATCAAAAGAAGGAATAATATAAAGGTAGATAGGGGATAATAGGGCTCATAAAAATAAGTTCTCTATCATATGATCTTTACAAGTAATGAACTAGAAATCCTATAAGGGTCTCAAGAAATAGATAACCATCACAATTCCAAGAGATAATATGCATAAGGAGAGTAAATCACACAAAAAAGAAGAGGGATTTATAAAAGTTCTCCCTATAAGGCCAAAAATTTCTCACAAGGTAGATTTTGTTGGATTGCATCATCTATGCTATAAAGTATATGTGCTCAATTTCATCTAATGCTATTCTCTTCTAAAAAACAATAATTTCAATTTTTAAGAATCCGGCTATACTTTCAAAGACATATTTGCAAGGAATTATATGGTCAAGCTAATGATTGCTATTATAGAACTTTTAAGAAGGGATATCTATCAATTCTAAACTCTTTTTGGATTTTTCAATTTTTTCAATTTATTTTTGGTTTTTTCGATTTAACAAAAGTAACAACTATATAAAACATAAAAACACCTAGGACATAATTTTTCTACTTTCTTCCCACCCCATACTTAAAATTACAGTGTCCCCACTGTAAGAAAAATAAGAAGAATAGGAAAAAGAAATAGAAAACAAAACAAAAAATTAAAAAGAAAAAGAAAGACATAAAACTTACAAAAGTAGAAACAAGGAAAGGAAGCTTCATCTTGAGCTTGATCAACGGTTCGGTGGAGGAAAATAGTGCTCAAAGTGCCCCATGAAGTCATACATCGTCCTCCAACGCTCAGCGTCCTCCGCCTCTCTCTGACGTTGCCGCTCGTCCTCCCTCGACATGCATGCGGAATAGACGGTTTCCCATCTATCCATCCTCCGATGAATGTGATCGGTCTGGAGGTGAAGCTGTTGCATCCGTGCAGAAAGATCCTCGGCCCATGGTGGTGGTATGCTCGATCCTGCGTACTCGGGCTGAGGAGGTGGTGGGTAGTGAGGCTGGAAGTGATCTTGGTACATCACCGGGTTGTAAGGCATTAAGCCATATGCATGAGGGTCGACAGGAGCTGGTGGAGGGTCGACAAGAGCTTGCGGCACCTCGTTAACGAAGCTGGTTGCCTCGTTAACAGTGTTGGGTGGTGGCTGGAAATGGTCGTTAACGACCCTGGTTGGCTCGTTGACGAAGATTTTGCCTCCTAATTCCTCCGTCTCCATGTCTTCTTCTGTAAAGTTGAGCCCCTCAGTGCCGCCCTCGGTATCGGCTTCCTCGGTATCATTGCCTATGACCTCGGTATCCTCTTGCTCATCTTCTTCTTCATATTCGTCCACATCGTCCCGCTCAAACCGGGTGTGACATGGTCGAAGCGAGAGCTCATCTTCCGGTTTTGGCTCCAATGGGTAAGGCTGGCCCGTCCACACCTCGTACCAATTTGGTACGTAGAGTAGCTCGTACATGTCGAGGGAAGGTATGACGACTTGATCTCGAACCTTCACTTTGTAGCCTCCCTCGGCTTGCACGAAGATCCCAGCACTATACCAATAGTTCTTGTTGAGGAGTTGAGCGTGGGCCGGTGTGTAGCGGGTGAGATCCACTCCAAGATTCTTAGCCAAGAGGCTAACCATATTGCCACACCATACCTCCTTGGATTTGTGGGACTTCTCGACGTAGTAGAGCCATTCGTACCCCAAATTCAAGGGGGCGGGCTCCTCGAAGAGGATGGTGCGGAAGCAAGCGACCTCCGTCCTTGTAGACCGGTTCAACTCTTTCTTCGGCCAGAATAGTGCGGCAAGGACTCTCAAGATGATCCGGAAGATGGGGTTGACTATGGTTGCCCCGGATAGCGCCGCGGTGGAGGATTGAACCTCTCCGGTGATGTAGCTCCAAGTGCGGGTCACTCGGTAGTCCTTCAAGCTATAGTCTCTAGACGGGTTTGGGAGCTCCAAGATTGCATTGAACTCCGCCATGGTGAAGTCACGGTCCTCGTTACCGAGCCGGAACCGAATGCGTCCCGCCGAGATTTTCGACGAGAAGTTGGTCTCCAAGGTGGCCAAGAACTCGGATGTGAGGGTCGGATAATGTGGCAAGCTCTCTTGCTTCAATAAGTGTGCGGCCCCAAGGATGGCAAAAGCGTCCTTGACATCCGTGTAGATGCCTGTAGAGACGGCGCTAGACTTCGAGAACCATCGGGTGTAATGGTCCTTCTCCAAGAAATCCCGGTAGCGCCGTACTTGGCTCTGACTGCTCAAAATCACATTGTCCACCCGGGGTGGAGATGGAGACCTGTGGTTTCTCCTCTTCTTCTGGGCTCGTGTAGCGGGTCCTCTTGAACTAGCCATGGATCCTATAAAATAATCGAAATTTTTCCAAGATAAGATCCACTCAAAAATAATAGGTACGAGACCCCATACTTGTTCTCAAAATTAACCTCGGAATTATTCATAAACTACCCAATTGGGTTGTTCACGAAGCTGGCCTCGGATTAAGCATTGATGAAGTGCAGGGTCATTAACGAACCTGGGTGGGTCGTTAACGAGCCACCGAGGGCGAAACCAGTAATGTCCGAAATTGAATCTACCTCTAATTCAGCACAAATCAAGCATGCAATCTTATATTATTCTCCACAATTCCCTCATTGGGTAAAAGCACCCCATACTTACTCAATTATCCCTCCCGAACATGCTACAAATTTCCCGAAATTTTGACATGCAAAGTTCGAACTTTTAGATCTAGAACAAGAAATATTCATGCTTTCTTAACTAAAGGGTTACAATAGCTAATCTATCATGAATAATCTTACCTAAAACATGAACAACTAAGCACAATCAAGATTTTTTAGAACGGAATTTAGGCATGCTCATCGATCTCCCTAAAAATCATGATTCAAGATATGAAATTTAACCCTATAGATACTCAATCATGCAATTTCAAGCAAGGGTTTAGAAATCATACCGGAGAACCGAGAATTAAAAGGACAAGGGTCGGGATCGGAGTAGGTTAACGAGCTCGTCGTCGACGGTGAAAGGGCCTTCGAACTCCGGTAACGATGGCGTCTCCGGTGGTCGTTAATGTGGGATTTCCGACTCGGTAGGAGAAAAGGGAAAGGGATTGAGAGAGTTTGGGTTTGAGAGTGGAAGTTGGGAGAGATTGTGGTAGAATTTTGGGAGGGGTAGAAGGGTTTTTATAGGAGGGGTAAAGATAGAGGGGGTAGCGGCTAGGGTTAGAAAAAGTTAATTAGGTTAGAATTACTTACCTGCCCCGTATTGTGACGAATCGGGTCGTCCGAACTGGGTCGTTAACGACCCTGAGTGGGTCGTTAACGAGCCACCGTAACCTCCTTGAGTGCATTTTGACCCCTTTTTTTCTGAAATCTTGTTAGCTCAAAAAATCTTATTTCTATCCTATTTAAACTAAAAAAGAAAAATAAAAGAAAGCTAGGAAATAATCTAAAAGAAAAATAAAATAAAATAAAATAAAATAAACCTATTCTAAAAAGCGGGTTGCCTCCCGTAGGCGCTATGTTTAACGTCGTTAGCCCGACGAGCTCTCTTGCTAGTCTCATGGTGGTTCATGTCTGGCCATGTTAGGGTCTTCAAATACCGTGCCTGTAGCTTTACTGCCTCTGTGCACTTGAATTGCTAAATTGGGACCTTCTTCTTCTATCAGTAAGCTCGATATCCCTGGGTTAATGGTATAGTCCGAAAGGCAAGGTGGTTTGGACTTTTCTGTAACCTCTGTAGTAGGGCTTTTGTGCATGGGAGCATCATTGATCGGCAGGTGTGGCTCGGTAGGGATTGTGGTGTCTGGTTCGGGTTGAGTCAACTCTAGCTGTGCCACTCCAATTGGGTCGTTAGCTTTCTGATCCAAATTGAATTCCACCCGTTCCTCTCCTATATCAAAAGTGAGGAGTCCCTTACGCACATCAACTCTTGCTCCTGCTGTGGCTAAGAATGGTCGCCCGAGAATTATGGGGACATGAGGGTCTTCAGGCATATCAAGGACAATAAAATCATTTGGTATGAAGAATTTCCCGACTTGAATAGGGTAATCGTCCACTACTCCTGTTGCTTTGACACTTGACCCATCTGCCATGTACAGATTCATGTCTACTGGTTCCAGTGGTCCCATATTGGCTTTAGACCAGATTGAGAGTGGAACAAGACTAGCACTGGCACCAAGATCGCATAAAGCTTTGAACTTGTGGTTGCCTATGCCGATTGTGATTGCAAACCTCCCAGGATCTCCAAGCTTTTCTGGAAGAGCTATGGATCTGACCTCGTCCTGCAGCTATGTAATAGATCTTTTCCTGCTAAGAATATCTTTCAAAATTTTTGTGTAAGCCGGCATTTCGCTTAGGGCCTCAGCGAATGGAATGGAAATATTAATGCCCTGAAAAATCTTAACGAAACGCTTGAACTTACTCTCAGTAGAGTCCATAGATTTCTTAACTGGAAATGGAAGAGTTTTCACCATTCTCGGAACCAAGTTAGGCTCGAGAGGTGAGAGTACCGGGTCGACACTGGGGTCGTTTGGTGTCCTCGGCGGGTCGTTACCGACCCTGGTGGGGTCGTTAACGAGCTTGGGATTGAGAGGAGGACTCGGTTTAGAAAACTTACCTGGGCTGAGCTCGTCAGGAATCCTCGGAGCCTCGTCATCCTGGCTTGTATGTTCGGTATTAGCTCTCGCTGGCTCGTTAACGAGCTGGCTGGCGAGATCTTGTTCCTCCTTCTCTTCAGCTTGAATTCTCTCCGGTAGTGTCTTCTCGCTTCTAAGGTGTACTGCTGCTATTTGGCCTCTAGGGTTCTCTTCGGTACGACCCGGGAGTTGCCCTTGTGGTCTTGGAATCCGTGCAGCAAGGTCTCCTAGTTGGGAATCAACACTCTTCTTCCAAATATCAAACTCTCCCCATCTTTTATCCAATCCATTGATGCCCTCTTTAATCTCTTGAGCCCATGATGGTGTCTCCTGATAGCCTGGAGATCGATATGGTGTAGGTCGTCTATCTTGTGGGGGCCCTGTGTAATTATGGTTTGCATTCTGATTGCCCCATGATTGATAGTTGTTCGACCTGTCATTGTAATTAGGCTAGTTCCTGTAGGGTCCTCTCATGTAATTCATCTCAGCTATCGTCTCAGCGGTTCTAACCTGCTCAATGTTAGTGCAAGCAGAAGTGCTATGCGCAGAAGAACCACATTCTTGACATGTTTGAGAGGATTTCAGAAAACTTACATGTTTCCTCAAACGGTTGACCTCATCTTGTAAGAATTGATTTTTAACGTCGGGGTCAACTTCATCTCGATTGGGCACATAGAGACGTTTTTGAGTTTGTGGAGCCTGCTGGATTCCGTACATAGCATCGTAATTTGCCAGCTTGTCCAACAGTTCCCACGCCTCTGTCGGGTTCATCTCTATAAAACCGCACGCAGTATGCGTGTTGATGCGGTTCTTGGTCTCTGCGTTGATACCCTGGAAAAAGATTTCTTGCAATACATATAATGGTTGCCCATGAGTAGGGCATTGTCTAAGCATCTCTTTAAATCTTTCCCATGTTTCAACAAAGGTCTCATTAGGCAACTGGTGATAAGAGGTGATGCGTTTCCTTAACTCCGTTGTCTTAGAAGGAGGGAAAAACTTTGTAAGAAATTGATCATACAAAGCTTTCCAAGTCCTGATAGACTTAGAAGGTAGGCTCTCTAACCAGTTCAGGGCCTTTCCAATAAGTGACCATCTAAAACCTTTCAACAGAACATATTCTAGTGAGACACCTTCAGCAGCTATGGTGTCACATAAATCAAGAAAATTTTTAATATGTTCCATAGGGCACTCAGCAGGTTTCCCTTCAAACTGAGCCCGTTTAATCAAGGATATAAATTGAGACTTGATCTCAAAAGGTTTCTCTATCGCAGGAAGCACAATAGGAGATTCTGGCACCCTCAGTTCCGGATGCATGTATTGCTTGGCATTCCTTGGATAGGAGTTTAGCTCTTCTTGCAGTCGAGCCTTGTCTGCATTAGCGCCGTCCTTCTCGGCTTTCAGTGCCTCCATCTGGGTCCGGAGGATCTCTAGCTCTCGAGCCATCTCTTCAGTTGTGGCCATGGCTCGGTTTTCTCGGAGTCGTCGGTGCAGGGAACGTTCGGGTTCTGAGTAATAACTGGAGCTATCAAACTGAAGCCTTCTTCGTCCTATCGGCATACACTGAGAAAAAAAACAAAGAAAACAAAAATTAAAAACAAAAACGGGGTCGGGCTAGTCCCGATCCCAAAGATAAACTAACAACTCGTTGCTTCCCCGGCAACGGCGCCAATTTGTTGATAGGGTTTCTCGGCCAACAAATAAATTTGTAAGTCAAGACCCCGCTGAGTACAGTGGAGTCAGGATCGTTCCACAGGAAGCAAGGTTGTTTGTCTATCAATCTAATAAAAATCAAACAAAATCAAACACAATTACTCACGAGATGCCTCGTTAACGACCTTGTCAGGATCGTTACCAAACCACCGAATATAAAAACATCTATTAACGAACTAATAAAATTCTAACTAACACTCAGTACCGAAGCAAGCATTCAGCAATGAAGATTTATCAGAAATAATTCAATAAAAACAAATATCTAGGATAAGGGACACCACAGCATAGCCAAGCATAAGAATTCGTAAGTAGATAAGATCATGCCTTTAAATAGATAGAGTCATCAACTTTCATTGACTTGACAAGTAAATTAATTTATTTTCATAAACCAACTCACTCAATTGCTTGTTTTGGATCTAAAGCTTGAAACTTCCGTTTTCAAACAATATCAACCTTCAAGTTACTAACTTTCTCTTTCAATCAAGTTAAAACTCAAATTACCTCAACTCCCGTTTCGGTATTAAGCACAACAAACAATCTCAATAAAAATAAAAGGCATTCAAAATACTACCATACTTCATCAAACATGCTCAACTATGCCGGGCTTAACCCCGACCCTAGAAAAATAGACTACTCACTACTCATGATAAAAAAACTAAAAACTTCAATAAAAACAAACATGAAAACAAAACTCCAATTTAAAAAAATAACAAAAATATCGTCTTACAGAGAATCAGAAGAAAAACCAAAACAAAACAATCACCGAACCACAAACTCGATCAACGAACCTCGGAAACTGTCGTCACCGACCCCTCGTCACCAACTTCCGATCCGGCAGCCTCTCCTTCGGCCTTCTCCAAAACTAACTCTAAAACTCTACTCCAAAATTCAGCCCCCCCTTCTATGCTAGATAGAAGGGTATTTATACTAGAAAATCCTAAAAAACTAGAAAGCTAAAAGATAAAAAGTTTCCTAAAAAGATAGAAACAATCTCTAAAAGATAGAAATAAAATCTAAAAAGATATTAAACCCTAAAATACATATTCTAACAACCCAAAAAGATTCTAAAAAGATACTCAACCGATACGGAAATAAATTCCCGCTCAGGATCGGTGAATAATAAAATAATACTCCGAAATCTTCTTCGTCGTGGCCTCGTTAACGACCCTTCACAGCCTCGTTAACGAGCTTGGGGTTTCGTTTTCTTCAACACTTCCTCTCGTTTCCTTGAGCTTCGACTTCTTAAATCTTGCACTTTTCCGTCCTTCATTGTGATGCTCCAAATTTAGCTCCATTTAGCTCCTTTCCTAGCTAAAACCTGCAAAATACACAAAATAGCGTAGATTCCACTCTTTTCGCAGAATTATGCAAAACTAACTAAAAACACTCAAAACTAAACCTAAACTAGACAAAACTAAACCTAATAAACAAAGAAAACCTATCAAAAACTATACTAAAAATGCGAACATCAATAGGCCTTCCTATACCAGTAGCAACCTTCAGCAGAACCTTCTCCTCATAAAGAGTCAGTGGTAACCCCGTAAGACGAATCCAAATTGGGGTTGTTCGAACGGGATCTGTGGTACGAAATTTGGGCGACCAGCTTCTAACCGATAAACATCTGCCAAAAACCGTCCATGGACCACCAGTTAGAGCCGAAATGTAGTCATCTTCACATCCGAATCTAACTAAGAAACATCCATTCTCTAAGTCAAGGACCTGAAAACGATTATTAGTCCTCCACATATCCCTTATCTTTTTCTCCATGATATGGAAAGCGACGGGTTGACCTAAGAGCTTGACAACCACCGACCAAGACCAAACCGAGGCAAGAGCTTCCATAACATCCTCTGCAATTACAACCGCCGGGTCTCCATTCTCACCGTCCGGGAATGAGACCGTAACCTTCCCATTTAAAAACTCCTCATCCAAAATTGTTTTCGGTTGATAAACACCCCCAACAGCGACATCTCTCCAAGAGACCTTCTTATCCGGGGGATCTCCCGGGGGTCGATCCACCGGAAGACTATCAACATTCATGCCATCGTTGTTTGATGATTGGTTTTCCGGTGCGTACACCGGATTGGAAACAACGTTCATTCAAAAAACCAGCCTTTCAAAAGAGAGCTTTTCCAAAAGAGAGCTTGTTGTTACAAATCTCCTTAATTAGTACACGATAAATTGCTCCATAGATTCGAAACCCTGATCAACTTAAAATTGATAGTTGTCCATCTACTACAATTGTTGTAGCTACGAATTCTCTCTTTTCGATATCCCAAATATATGAAACACAAAATTTGGTGTTTGGTGTGGATAGAATACTATACCATAAGTTACTTATGTGCTAAGGTATCATAACCAGATACCATCTTCCTTAATTAAACCGCCCAAACGAATTAATACTTAGAAAGTTTGTTTACGAATTCTTGATCTATTTGGCTTTGTCCTTATTCTTAATTCAACCGGTCGTTTGTTTAGGTAATTATCCTGGTACGTACGTAATATAGCAATTGAGGTGGAGAATTTCGAAGCTAAGGAGAAGGAGAAACCGTTGTTGGTGCAACCGAAGCTGAAAATCAAGTTCACCGTGAAGAGCAACCGAGAAACCGCCTCCAACAAGAACAAGGAAGAGATCATAGTGGATCGGACAGTGGAGAAGGTCCGAGTAAGACTTTGGGAGTTCAGATGAACGGAAACGACGCCGTTTATGGGGAGAAGATGCTGACTTGCGTGGTTTGCAAGAAGAGATTCCCAACTCCAAAATCCATGTGCGGACACATGAGGTGTCATTCTGAGAAGGTTAATTCCAGCCGTCCAATTACTACAACTTCTCTTGATGGTCGGTTTATGCCTTTGTTCCCCCGGTTGCCTGCTGGGTGCAAAAGACGCCGTACGTGTGGTGACAGTGGTGGTGGCGATGATGTTAAGGTGTTGCGTTCCTTGATGGATGTTGAGGCTGTTTATGGGCTTATGTTACTTGCTAGAAGGGATTATTTCTATAGGAATGTTCCAAGAATTAAACAAGGCGAGGAAATTAGGGTTTTTGAGAAGAAAGAGGCAACAGGATCAACATCAAGTATGAACAAGAAGCCAAGAATGAGTGGGCATGATGATATTAAGGAAGAGGAGAATAAATTGGAGATGGACAAGGAAGTTGTTGGAAGACGAAGAAGAGGAAGAATGAAACAAATCAAGAACAAGTAGTGGTGGTTGAAAGCGGCGTCAGCTTAAATGAGAGTGCTAAAGAGATGCCATTAGCATGTGGTGTTATGATGATTGGAAGAGGAAGAGGGATCCGGATTCATGTATGTAAGAGATGTAAGAAGGCGTTTCCGAGTGGGCAGGCTTTGGGTGGACACATGAGCCTTCACCGGAAAGCTTCTTCTGCTCAAGTTGATGCTCTCGCCCTTTCTTTGTCCACTCCAGCTGTTGATTCCATATTAGAAGCTCAAGCTCAATGAGGTGAAGAACAAGTCGCAAGGAAGAAGGTGTTCATGTGTTTGGATCTGAATGAGATTCCGTCTGACGATTTTGAGGAGGGAGGATCGGATTTTATTGATAACTCTGGGTAGCTAGCTAGGTTTTCTTTCAGTTTCTGCTTGGTTTCAAAAACCATGAAATTACAACATTGGCTCCTATAGCTTCTTGATATCGATCTATTAACTAGTTAGTGTAATTCGCTACATTTTGGAACTTCTTAATTATATTCATTGATTTGATCTCACATTGGGATCATTTTTTTGGGTCGAAACACATTGGGATCATATAATGTATACACGTGTGGAAATTTGTCTTCTCCTGGATAGCTTATGCAAAGTTCGATCAAGAATTGGATCATCCTCGACTAATGAACTAGTCAACTAGAATGAACTTAATTGCATTATCTTAATACTCTTTCAATAGCTTAATAAGGGCAATTTTAATTGCAAAATGTTCGTATTGGATTTTTTTGTTTCTTCCTTTCCATTTGTTGCGCAAAAGCATATATGAAGTCTACCACCTTCGTAAACTATAGCATGTTACCCAACGTAGATTTAGTTGCTAAATGGTACAACGCCATCTTTGGATGGACGCATTTAATTTCTCCATCTTCCCTTCTGTCTTCTTCATCAATGTTATCTCATATATCACCTCAAAGATGCAAATCATTCCTTCTTCTCTATCAATGTTATCTTATATATATATATATATATATATAGGGCACGGTTCCAGTGAGGATCACCCTTATGGTGAGGATTGAGCTTAGAGTGCGGACTAATCCGGACCACTAAGTATACTAAACTAACGGCTCGGATTAAAAATCATCCACATGCGATGTATTAAATCTATATAAATTTTAGGGACAAAAATATAAATTCGCGCACTGTAGTCTGTTTTGTCAAACGCAAAAGCTAATATGACAACTTCATTGTTCTCAATCGCTCCCAAATTTGAGTCTCTCCTTCTTCCCATTACACCGATTCGTTTTCTTCAAGCAATCAGAAGTTTAATTATGAAGAACATTGATGTCCAAGGAAGAATAAGAAGAAGAGAATCTATTTTAGGGTTTGGAGTTGTTGGATTTTCTTTTGTACGTTCCTTCTGCCTCTCTCTATAACTTTCAAGTGACATTAAAATGACATGTAATTGGGTTTAGATGTTGTTTTTATCATGTATATGCTATTTGATTTTGCAAATTTGTACAAGGATTCATAATCGAGAGGATAAATTAAAATTGGGACATTGAACCTATTCTAGGGTTTGAAGTTGTGGATTGTAGTGTACTGGTTTTAATTTCCGTTTCCATAAAAATAAGGCCTTGTTTCAGTAAGTTACTCCATTTATCTACGTTCCACCCTGTAAATTTTAACTATTTTCATGAATCATATATATCTAGGTTTGAATTTTAGTCCACTTTTATATTATACGGAGTTATAAATGTGAAGAAGTGGGAAAACCCGATTGGACAAATGTTGGTTGATCTCTTTGCATAAAGTTTGAATTCTGTAGTCACTCTTAATTCTCCCAATGTATGATGTGTTTGTGTCTCTGATAAGATTCCCTTTGCACTTAATTCTTGTTTCTCCATGAAGAGGGCAACATGCATATACTCATATAAAGCATAGTTGATTTCGATTCTCTTTCTCGTTTGCAATTAATATGCACTTCCTCTTTCCTTCTTTCTCTCTGTATCTGATTCTTGGGTATTAATTGTTTGACCATCCCCTTCCCAGTTTCATTGTCAAACTACACATGCATGCTTTGGGTCCATTTTATTGTCTCATTTTACAAAGTGCTCTATAGAAAATATGGACTAAAATTCAAACCTATTCTAGCATCTGAATTTGGCAGCTTGCGTACTTTTTTTTTTTACAAAGTGCTATTATGATTACATTTCAGTTCGTTGGTTCATTTTTACATGCTAAAAGTTCAATATTTTATAGGATTAGTTCCTTTTTTGCATGTGTACTTTTTTTATCACGGTTGAACTTATTGGTTCATATCATTATGAAGCTGAAGAAGTCACAGAAGATGAGAAAGAATCTAGTCATATGGTGATGAAGATGATACAAAGGATGAAGATGACACCACCTTTCATGGGGATGATAAAAGCAACTCTGATGATGTTGGTGATGATATTGATGATTTTGATGATGAGGAAGAAATACCCAAGCCTTCAAGAAGAAATGCAAAAGTCTGAGGAGATCATATTAAGAAGGACAAGAATTCCAAAACTGTTCGAAAAATTCTTATTAAAGAATCCAAGTTATGATGTGCCTTTTGATGAAATTTGGTAGTATTAATCATTGTATGACAGCAGGATTGAAAACCCTTTGCATGTTTTTTTAAGAAGGAAATTTCTGTTTTTTGGGATGAAAATTTCTGTTAGGTTTTAATATCTTTTGGTTGACATGTTAGTATTAAAAACCTTATGCGTGCATTTTGGCTACTAATGTAACTATGAATCTTTAAAGTTTGAATATTGACACTTGGTTTAGCTATTTGATTTTGTGGTTTCTTGCATCTCAACAGGTAAAATAAAAATTGTAATGAAATTTTCTATGACATCAACTTGTGAATTGTTGATGAAGTATCAACACTTGGTTTCTACTAAACATTAAGCAAAAGAGAGCTAATTTGAAACCAATCAAAAGGTCACTAAAAAAGTGTGAATATATCAAACAATTGCTTATGTTTAGTACGAAGCATATATTATAACTATTCAAAGATATCAACGAAGTAATAAAATTTCAATACATCAAAAAATATAATATGAGGAATGCCTAACAAAATAGTGAGTCACATATGAAAAAAAGAAAAAAAAGGAAGTTTAATTTTTCTGTATAAGGAGTTCAATATTTGTATGAGATTTGTTCATTTCTATTTAGAATTCTTCTTCTTTTGTTGCATTTTCTCACAATTCCTACTATCATGATCAGCATATTCTTTACACCTGTCACACTTCCTTTTAGGACACACCCTTTTTTCAATTGCAATCTCTTTACCACCCTTAATGCGCTTGTCGCTACCTTTGTTTTTTGCTTGTTCCGGTGACAACACATTAACTTGTCTTGGTGCCCTAATGCCAACAAAGCTGTCAACCAAATCCTCCTTGCTTGGTGGAGTAATATCAGAAAAGTTGTGTAATGAGACCTTATACATGTGTGCAAACTCTTATCAAATGTACGGTGTGGTTCTCAACAAGCCCCATACCACAATAAATGTCCGACCAAAGACTATTTATTATAGCTTGCCTCTCATCTATTGATGCACATTGACAATAAGCGCTGCCCTAAAGACGATACACTTATTATTGCTATCCAAAGTAGTAAAGGGTGCAAAAACCATATTGTACCTGGAAAAGATATGGAAAAAACATGAAATTAGAAACTATACACATATGTTCAAATTTATAGGAAACAAGTTCAAAAACATAAAATCAATAGTTCAAATAATGAAAATTACTTGTTAGTTTTATATGCTGCATCGAATGATACAACATCTCCAAAAACAATGTAGTTTCTCCTCGAAATAGGATCAACCTAAACAATCTATGTCAAACAATCATACTCATCAACATCATAGTTGAAGTAATAAGCACTACAAATCTCCTTCTTTCGTCTCCAAAAGAGGCAAATGCAACTCTAGCAATGCATTCAACTCTAGTTGACTTAGTATTTCGTTGTTCGAAACTATTTCCTATATACTTCTTTACCTCTCTAGAGCATACACAATACCTCATCGTAGTAGCCCATTTCTTTTTACGAAAAGTACTAAGACGAACCTTAAATCCACAAACGTTTGCATACACACGGTACACAGCAACACCTACATCTATAGTGGAAAACAACCTACCAACAAATGGCTTCAAAGCCTCATCACACATAGGAAGCCAAAATTTTGGTTTAGTTGGTGACAATTGTAAAATAGATTGTTGGTTATCGTGTGAAGCATCACCACTAACCCCTGATGAGCATCCACTGCTTGACATCTCACTATCTATAAAGTCGGTTCACAAATAATTAACAAATAGTTCAAAAAAATAGTACTATGAGTTCAAAATAAAAAAATGCACATGTAGATCGTGTCATGTGAAAACCATATAAACAACACACACATCAACATAATGTCTAACGTGAATTTCAACACACCATACAAAGCAATTAACATTCAAATTGAAAAGGACAAGTCAGCAACCATCTATAGTTGAAAAACAAAACCTAAACTTAGTTAGGCATTTTGTCGAACAGGTTGTAGGCTATATTCAATAAAAGTGTGAAACATGAGATTGAGATTTGATCTGCCAAAATTTAATCTAAGCTTGAATAGAATATATCAAATCATCTAACCTTTGAAAGAAGACATGAGATTGTGGCCTTGTATAAGCAAAGTGATGCAAAATTCTCAAAAGGTTCTAGAAATTGAAGCAAATTTACAAAAATTGAAGACAAAAGTAGGATCAAGTTGAAGATTATCAAAAGTCAATAGAATTCTAATGGAAGAGAGCACAACACTAACCTGCAACCATAATCAGTTAAGAGTGAATCCTTTCTCAATATGAGTGAGCAAGAGTGAGATTCAATATGAACACTTAAAATAGAAATCAAAATTTCGAGAGCGTTGAAGATTGAATGAGGAAGAGCGATGAAGGAGAGAGAGATGTCTGGAGAGCGTCGAAGGATGCCGCACAATTAGAAGACGTACGGGATTACTTATTTTTTTGCTTTAATTTTAACCCTAGATTTAAGAAAATCAATGGTCCGGATTAGTCCTCATTTTAAGCCCAATCCTCACCATAAGGGTGGGTCTCACCTGAACCAAAACCTATATATATATGGTTGAGATCAGGTGAGGATGACTCTTACCGTAAATAGTTAGGAGGATCATCAACCGTTAGATTTGACTTTTTAAAGAATAAGATTATGGAAGAAGTTGTTCATTAGGATATAATAAAAATCTAAAAACTTATTAATTTTGGTAACAACGTAAATTACGGGATTTGCTTTTCATTATCTTTACCAGATATTCTAATAACCCTAATGTTCATTCCAATCATCGGTCTAAACAATCGTCTCTCTTGATTTGAGAGAACTCGCCTCGTCTTTATCGTCCTCCTCAAATCAACTACCAACACATTGTTGTTCAAATTGACTTGTTCACTAAATAATAATTTGTTGTTCATAAGCCAACACAATATTGTTCAAGTATTATGCCATAGTAAAAAAAATTATTTCCGTTGTTCATATATTGTTGTTCAAAATAATAAGGTTCATTGAATAATGAATTGTTGTTCATATCAATCAGCTTACTTGTTCATTGAATTACATACTATTATTCATATGATAGCACATTATTTTGTTGTTCAAACTTACTTGTTCACTGGATTTAATAAATTGTTGTTCATATGCCATCACAATATTGTTCAAGTATTAGGTCATAGTAAAAACAATTACTTACATTGTTCATATAGTGTTGTTCAAAATTATAACGTTTATTGAATGATGAATAAGTATCTAATTTCGATTGAGTAAATGCAATGAACAAGTATTACACATAAATGAACATCTATTCAACAAATCATGAACAAATAAAATTGGATATTACGGAATTGTTCAAATGAACAATTATATCATACCAAATGAATAAATATATAACTTACAATGAACAATACTATGAACTGACATTGCAAACACATACGCTGCAAAAAACTGACGTAGAAGAGCCCTAACCTAGTTAGTAAAGGACTAGTATAACATTAGAAAAAAACCCTAAACTAGATAGTAAAGAACTAGTAAAATACTAAGAACACAAAATCGGCATAATTGTGAAGTGTAAAAAATAACGGAAAAAAATAATGTTGCACAATTCGATACGTTGTTGATGAAATTAGCCAAAAACCCTAATCTTCTTCATCGACTAAACAATCCAGATCTGTAGAATTTGATACAACAAACTCGGTCATTGATCCTCCAATCGCCAAATACTCGTTTTTTTGTAAAATATGGAGAAATAGAAAGATATAGTAGTTATCAAAAGATTTACAAAGAATGAAAAAGTTGATCTCACATTTATTTTTTCCATAAATAAAATTGTCATATCCTAGAATTACGTAACTTAATTTATCTAATTTTTTTTAAATCATAACTAGCAATTAATCTCATCCCTTTAAAAAGCCAAATCTAATGGTTGAGGCTCCTCATAATTAAGTACGGTAAGAGACCTCCTCACCTGATCTTAATCATATATATATATATATATATATATATATCCTAAAAAATTTCAACAAGATAATGTGATGATTCTCAACTGTGGCTTCTTATGAGAGATTTCAACGAAGCAATGTCTATGGAGGAAAGAACAAGAAATTTAAAAGAAATGAAATGAAGATGTTGAAGATTTCGTGAATGGATTTGATGGATCTTGGATACTCGGGCCTTGCTTTACTTGGAGCAGGAGAAAACATTGATACAAGAAGTGGAGCTAAACTTGTCCGAGCTCTTTGCAATATTGTCTAGAGGAAGCAAATTGAAGATGTTGCGCGCGATCCGTCAATTGGAAATCGGATCACAGTCTTAAATATCATCATGAAGTCTAGTTGAGATATATTCACAAGGTCGGAATTAGGAGAAAAGCCCATTAAGTTTCAAGCGGCTTGGCTCCTCCATGACGAATTTCATCATTTTTTTGCAGATAACTAGAAAAAAGGAATGGCCTTGCCCAAGGTTCTCACTAAACTAGAATCCCAGTTGCACATATTGAACAAGAAAGTGTTTGGTAACCTTTTTTGAAGAAGAAAGAGGCTTTGGAAAAGATGTGAAGGGGTTCAGAGAAGATTGTGTGGCATACCCACTAGAAACTTGATCTTACTAGAGAGCAAGTTAAAAACAGACTTGGAAGATGTATGCAGCGGATATATTTATTTTGGATTTAGAAGGCTCGATTTGATGCTCTTAGGGTTGGAGATATAAACACAAGATACTTGCATGCTTGTGTAATAACTCACATGAAAAAGAATAAGATTGATGCATTGCAAGATGGATTAGGAAATTAGTTTTGGGAGCCTATAAAGATCTAGAGTTGATGGTGACTAAGCACTTTGTAACGAATTGATTCAGCGTGAAAGTCCTAATTTGTTATTAGGTAAAAACAGAGTTTATATACAAACTAGCCTACCAACTAGGAAAGAATAATAACAGAATAATAACAATACATATTTATGGGATCCTCGGGAAATGCAATATCCGCTAATTACATAATATCCTCTAATACTCCCCCTCAAGTTGGAGCATGGGGATCTCAAATGCCCAACTTTCCCAAAAGAAGATGAAACTTGTGAGAACCAAGGGCCTCGGTGAGGATGTCAGCTGGTTGAGAGTGAGTGCGTATGTGAGAAGTACGAACAGTGCAAGCAAGAAGGAGATCTCGAATGAAATGACAGTCAACCTCAATATGCTTAGTCCGATCATGAAAAACCAGATTAGCAGCAATATGAAAAGCAGCCTAACTATCACAAAACAAACGCATAGGAGCTAAATGAGAGACACCCAGGGAATGAAGCAACTGCTTCAACCATATGAGCTCACAACAAGCGCTTTACATGGCACGATATTCAGCTTCGGCAGATGACCTGGAGACTATGTGTTGCTTCTTAGTCTTCCAAGAAATTGGAGAAGATCCAAGTTGAACAAAGTAACCAGTAACTGAACGACGCGTAAGAGGACATGTCGCATAATCAGAATCATAGATGGCAGTAAGATCAAGAGTACCACTAGAAGACAGAAATATACCCAGACCTGGATGACTCTTGAGATACCGAAGAATACGAACTGCAGCATCCCAATGATCAATAGTAGACTCTTGCATAAACTAAGCAAGAGTATAAACAGCAAAACAAATCTTAGGACGTGTAATAGTCAGATTAATCAGTCACCCAATCAAACAGCGGTATCTGTCAAGAGCCTCGTACAAAGGTGCAGAAGAGAGAGCAAGCTTATGATTTTGTTCCATGGGGAACTCACACGGCTAGCTTCCAAGCATGCCATCTTCAGTCAGAATATCCAAAGTGTACTTCCGCTGAGACAAAAATAGTCCCTCAATAGATCTGGCTATCTCAATCCCAAGAAAATACTTTAGAAGATCCAAATACTTCATATGAAAACAAGAACTCAACTGTCGTTTGAACATGGAAATAGCATCATATTATTCCCAACAGTTATCAGATCATCAACATACACCAGAACATGAATAAAAATCCTAGCACAAGTGTAAGAAAACAGAGAGTAATCATCATGGGATTGAGTAAAAGCTAACTTGCGCAATGCAGTAGCCAACTTGGCAAACCAGTTCCGGGGCGCCTAACGAAGCCCATATAAGGAACGGTTCATCCTGCAGAACATGCCAGAAGCACTAGAAAAACTAGGAGGACCCCACTTCATGCAAGTCACCATGCAGAAAAGCATTATGAACGTCCATCTGATGCAATTCCCAATTCAAAATAGGAGCCACAACATGAAAATTCCGAACTGAAACCATCTTGGCTACAAGAGCAAAAGTCTCCTTGTAGTCAATACCGGCATTCGGATTATTACCCAGAACGACCAGTCTCGCTTTGTACCTCTGAATAGTACCATCAGCCTTATACTTAACTAGATAAACCCACTTGCAACCAATGGGTTTCTTGCTTGGAGGAAGATTAGAAAGTGTCCAAGTCCCATACGCTTCAAAGCGACAATCTTAGCTTGCATAGCTGCTTTCCACAAAGGATTAGAAGCAGCAGCAGCAGCAGCAAAATTAGCAGGCTTTAGAATAGACTGAACAACAGTAATAAAAGCAGTATGGGCAGGCGAAAACCATGAACAATTAACATAATAGCTATAGGATAGGATGTACCTACTCACCGTGATGGTTGAGATGAAGGAAACGACGAAGCAACACAACTGCGCACAATGTTATAGATGTAGCCTTTTTAACTTCACAAAAGGAGTCTGATCACGGGTTCAACGACGAATTTCTTAAAAAGTGACAGGAGAGGATTGAACCCCCACCTCCCCCATCAATTTTCTACGTTGGGGCTAATGAGGAGCTAGGATCTGAGTTGACTTGAACAGAGTCAGTAAAAGATTGAACCCCACTCCCCCTGACTGTTGTCTGCGTCGGGGAATTTGTGGAGTTTGGGTCAGGTTCTTGAACAACAACAAGAGGAGATTGAACCCCACTCCCCCTGACGTCTATCTGCGGATAAGAAATAGGGTCATGGATATCATCAAATACAGATGGGTGTGGCTCTACACTTGATTGTGCAACTGTACTTAAAAAGGCTTGAAAGGGAAAATGTGTTTCATAAAATGTAACATCAGTAGAAACAAAATGTTCATTGGTCTTTATATCATAAACTTTCCAACCATTGATGATAAACCTCAAAAATGCACTTTCTAGATCTAGGAGCAAATTTATCAGAATTATGGGGAACAATTGATGCAAAACATAAACATCCAAACACACGCAATCGGCCATAGCAAGGGGGTCAACCATGCAGAATTTCAAACGGCGTTTTGTTTTGACGGAGAGGAGTCGGAGTTCGGTTTATTAAATAGGTAGTAGTCATGACAAAAATTTAAAGGTAGATAAGCATGAAAACGAAGCGCTCGAGCAACATTTAAAATGTGCATGTGCTTCCGTTCAGCCCTACCATTCTGTTGAGGCGTGCCAAAATAAGAAGTTTGAAATTCAATGCCATTTTGATCAAAGAAAGAACGCATGCAAGTAAATTCGGTTCCGTTATCACTACAAAAACACTCAGCTGCTTTTGAAACTATCGCATTGTCACGGCACAAAATTTTGCAATTAAAGAAGCAACTTCAATTTTATTAACCATAAGATGACTTCAATCTCCTCTAGAAAAATCATCAACCAAAGTCAAGAAATAATGAGCATCAGTTGCAGCGGGAGTCCGATAAGGACCCCATACAACATTATAAATAATGTCAAAACAATTTGAAGAATGTGACTGACTAATAGGAAAATTAGATCTAGTTTGCTTAGCCCTATGACATCTATCACATGGGTCTAAGTGACCATTTATTTTAACATTAGGTAATTGTCGAAGTACTGAAAGGGAAGGATGACCAACAAGAGAATGCCAAAGGGCTGCAGAATCGTTCTCAATCCATGAAGCAAGTGCTATTGCAGGTGCCACACGCTGCTAGTAGACTCCATTTCGCTCCTCACCTGCTCCAATCAAGTTCATCGTAGTGCGATTCTGCACAATACATAGCTTATCAATTACTATCACAACACAATTCTGATTGCTTTAACAAATGAGAAAATGAAATTAAGTTGCAAGTCAACTGAGGCACAAGCAAAACATCTCTCAAAATTAATCGATCACTCAAACGAACAATCCTAGCATGGCAGGCCGTAGTAGATGATCCGTTTGGTAACAAAATCGTTGATGTGTCAACATTCTTCAAATCAGAAAGCAAAGACGAATCACCCGTCATATGAAACGATGAACAGGTATCCAAAATCTAGTTAGAAAACATACCCGAATTGTTGCCAACATTACAACAATTAGAGTGTACCATTTGCATTAAATGTTGAAATTGGACGTTGGATAGCCTTGTCCCAGTGTGATCAGAAGCTGAGTAATTGCTAAAATTTCCCAAGCCAATTTGCGAATTCTTTTCACTGTTTTGCTGACCCGCGGCCACTAGCCCGCGCCCGTGGCCACACCCGCGTTGTTGTTGTCAATCATTGATTGCATCAGCGCCACCGCCAAGCTTAGCCTTGTGAGTCGCGATTCTGACCTCAGTCCACCACTTAGGATAACTGTTCAATTGGAAGCATCAACTTGCCTCGTGGCCCAACTGTCGCACTGTCAGCAGATCGGGTGGCGATGCCCATTTCCACGCCCTTGCCCGCCATCGCGAGACTCGGACCCTGCGCCCTCCTGGCGCTTGTCATGGCGGTACGATCCGCGACCGGCTTGTGCAACAAAGGCCCCGCCTTGGGATTTGATTTCTCGTCCTATAGTTGTCGAGCGTGTTTGCTCATCTTGAATACCTTGGGCATAAACCCGACTCAGTTTCTCCATGGGCTCTTGAGCGAGAATATGAGATCTCACTGTTGCAAACGTTTCATCCAAACCCTTCAAACATTGATGGATCTATTCATCCTCGTGTTCTTTTGTCAAATCATTCGCCCATTTGCACTCGCACTTCCCGCAATTGCATCAACGAGCGCTTTCATAATTGGACAGTTCGTCCCAAATCTTCTTCATGGCGCCAAAGTAATTAGTGACACTCTTTCCTCCTTAAACACACCGTGCCAAATCAATGCGTAGTTGATGAACTCGTGGTCCGTTACCCACAGAAAATCGTTGCTTTAGATCTTTCCATAATTCCTTTGCGGATTCAAAGCAGGTTATGGTAGATCAAAACAGACTCTTCAATAGTCCCAATAATCCAACAAACCAACATAAAATTGACGGACCACCAGTCGTCATTCAAATCCCGGTCGTCCGGCCTCATAATCGTTCCGTCGATGAAGCCAAGTTTCCGCTTTGCCCGAAGTGCATTGCAAATACAGAGATCCCACTCTTGATAATTGTCGCCATGAAGAACGACCACACAGATCTTCATCCCTGGTTGATCCGATGGATGAAGATAGTAAGGAGAATTAGGTTTAAGGTTTGCATCCTTGCTCGAGATGATTGCACACAAGAAGGGAAAAAGAAGTGTCGAAAGGGCAGTGAAGCTCGAGAAAGGCTAGCGAAAATCCGGTGGTGACTGGCGGCCATATTAGGGTTCGGATCGAAAAATTTCTCGGAGCTCTGATACCATAAAGAATTGATTCAGTGTGAAAGCCCTAATTTGTTATTACCTAAGAAAAGAATTTATATACAAACTAGCCGACCAACTAGGAAAGAATAATAACAATACATATTTATGGGATCCTCGGGATATGCAATATTTGCTAATTACATAATATCCTCTAATACTTTGAGAGGCAATACACGGAGGAGAATTTATGGGATGATGGGACTATTTGATCTCCTAATAGTGATTTCGTTGGCCGATTATGATGAGTTATATCGACAGTTTATTCATAATAAGATAAAGGAGGCAATTTTCAGAATGAATCCATTGCAATCCTCAAGATCGGATGGTTTTCATGCAATATTCTACCAAAAAATGGGAACAAAATTGAAGAGAAGGTAGAAAAAAGGTTGTAAGAGTTCTTAATGAGGGAGTCATTCTGAGAGCGATGAATGAGACTCTTATTGCTTAAATCCCAAAAGTCGAGAATCTAATTTGAGTGAATCAACTGAGTCCAATCAGTCTCTGTAATGTGGCATTCAATATCATTACCAAAGCAATTGCATTTAATCTTAACAGAGTAATGAGAAAGATGGTGGTGCCTACCCAATCTAGTTTTGTTCCGAGGAGGCAATTATTAGACAACATTGTGAGTATGCAGGAGGTTATGCATTCCATGAGGGCAAAAAGAGGAGTGAGAATGATGGTGCTCAAAATTGATTTCGAGAAAGATTATGATTGGCTTAGGTGGTTGTTTATTGAAGATATACTCCATGAGATGAAGCTTCCGGCATATCTGATTTCAGTCATAATAAATTGTATAACATCCTGCAACATGAAGGTGTTATGGAATGGAGAGGTTGGCCCTTGTTTTATTTCTTCCAAGGGTGTGACGAGGCGATCCTCTCTCTCCAACACGAAAAAATAATTTTATCCATTACTAAAATAATAAAAAATCCAATAATACTAATTAAATAATGAAGCATATATAAAACCAATTTAAACAGTAAAGCATAAAAACAATGAAAATATTTAAAATAATAAAACATAGAAGGAAGTGTACCAAGGGTGGGAGGCAAAAATTTAGACATATAAATTACAAGGTCTGATCGGTATTATGAAATTGGAGTTTGGTTCAAATGAAACAAACTCTTACCCTGAAACGAACTCTTATCCTGAAACGAATGCATTTTTCCTAGTTCGTAATGCATTTTTGCTAGTTCGTAGCGCACTTTTTCGGATTTGCACTTTTTGTATTTTATAGTGCACTTTTCATTCTTTTTGTGGTGCACTTTTTCATATTGCACTTTTTGTATTTCACAATGCACTTTTATATGAAAAGTGCACTACGAACTAGAAAAAGTGCATTCGTTTCACGTTTTAGGATAAGAGTTCGTTTCATTTGAACCAAACTCTATGAAATTGATATGTAAAGTTAAAGCTAATGTTGATATGAGTTGTACTTGAAGTTGAAAATTTTACATATTGAAATTTAAAACTTATTATGGCAGATATCTTTTTAGATGTTTTGTGTGAACAAAACTCATTGTAGTTGATTTTCTAAATAATAGAGGTTGAAATTACAAAAAAAAATATCTTAAAAATAAACTGAATAAAGAGTTTTATTTATAATTTAAGGATAATATATAGAAAAGTTTTTTATAAGCTTCAATAAGCTCATATAAGATTAGGGCTCCGTTCGTTAGAGTTGAAATGGAAGTTGAAATGAGTTTATGTAGTTGAAATGAAAGAAAATTCAACTACATGGGTGTTCGGGTGTGGTAGTTGAAATGCGTTTATACTAGTTGACACTAGTTGAAATTCCGCAAAAAAAATAAGGTGGGTGGTAGGACCTTATGGAGTTGAAATGCGTTTATTTAAAGTAGTTGAAATTTAATTTAACCTTTTTACTATCTTTTTCAACTCTCATAAACTACTACTTTCCCAAACACTATATAAGTTATATAAAATATAAACAACTCATTTCAACTACTAATTTCAGCACATAATTTCAACATCAACTACATCAGTATCAACTACATCAGCATCAACTCATATAAATACATCGTTGCCGAACGGAGCCTAGGCATTCAAAATATATTTTGGAAAAAATTTCAACTACTTTCAACTATGTTAATTTTAAATAAGTTTTTATTAACTACATGCGCAAAAAAACACTTGTATAATATAGCTTATTTATTTGCGTAAATTTGATAAGTTGTGCCTTAGTTTCCTTCGTGATGCACAATGCGGTTTGTTTTGGTAAATTTAAAATTTTCGGTACACATTACTAATTAATCTTTCTTGTTTTGGTGGAGCTATATTAAAAACTCCATAGATAGATTACTAAACTATCTCAAAAATAATAAAACCTTTAAAAAATTAAAAACAAATTTGAAGAGAAAATAAATAAATTTCAATTCCTTAAAAAGATTTGAAAAAAAATACTAAACTCAAACCCTACCCAGTAAATTTACCTTAGCTAAAAAATCCCAAATCTATGGCTCCGTTCGGTAACAATGTACTTATATGAGTTGATGCTGATGTAGTTGATGTTGATGTAGTTGATGCTGAAATTATGTGTTGAAATTTGTCTTTGAAATGAGATGTTTATTTTTTATATAAACTATATAGTGTTCGGAAAAGAATAATTTATAAGAGTTGAAAATTAATGTAAAATTACAATTAAGGGCATAAGTTGTAGAGAAATCTGATGGACTCCATTTTGTAAGTTTAGTGGTGTTTTTGTTTGTTTTTTTTTGGTAATTTTTTTTATAAACTTGCATGCACTCAGTGTGGAAGAAAAAAAATTTAGTCTGGAAGACGTTAACTTAGCTATCATCGAGAAGTTGTGCATGAAGTTTAGTGGTGTTCTTGTTTGTTTTTTTAGTGTCGATATATGCAGAATATAGAGCAAAAATGGAGAATATGAGTCGAGAATAGAGAAGAGAAAACACGGCGTGCGAGAAGCGAACGCGAAAGAAGAACAATTGTGAGAGTATCGAGGTTACGTATGGATAAAAAGGAGGGGTAGAAAAAGGAACAAATTTTTAATGGGGGGAAATAAACTCATTTCAACTCCTTAAGGTCCCTCCCCCCACCTTATTTTTTTCCTAAGATTTCAACTAGTATCAACAACATAAACGCGTTTCAACTCTATCTACCAAACACTCACACTAGTTGAAATTTTTATAGGATCAACTACATAAACGCATTTCAACTAGCATATCAACACTAACGAACGGAGCCAATAACTCTATAACTTATGTAAATCTTGAATAATTTATTTAGAGGCATTTCGGAATTTTTATTTTTAATTTATATTTTTGTTGAAAGGTTTTCGAGTAAGCACTAGTCAAGAAAGTTTGTCGGTTCTCAGAACCGGAATTGCGACCAAGAACAATGAGAGGCAAAATATGAAACATATATTATTTATAAATATTTAAATAGCTTCTTTACCGTTTACCTCCGAAACCGGAAAGCCTCAGCTTAAACTTGATATTCGTATCTTCCATCACTCCAGGTCCTTTCAGTCTTCTTCTCCTTCTCCCATTTCTACAGATCCTCGAATCTCTCATTTCCCCCAAAATAAATCGGCCAAAACCCTAGTTTTGGTGGCGATCGATCTGCAGAAGTTTCTTGTGAGCTAATTAAGGTACTAGAATCTTTCAAGAACTTTCCAATTCTCAAATCGGGGTTTCAATTAAATCCTTCTTCTTGATTTTACCGATCTTGTCATTAGGTTTTCCGGGCTCGTGAAATTCCGTAATTGAGATGGAGAATTTGGACGGCGAGCCCCACGATGGGTTGGAATCGAAGGAGAAGCATTCGCTGGCGCCATTGTTGCCACCAAGGCTGAAATTCAAGAGGAGTAGAAAGCTGAAGATTGACCGAGAAACCGGCATTGAAGAGGGCAAGAAAGGTGATCACAGTGGATCGGAAGTTTGGAGAAACGACGCCGTTCACGGGGTGGAGGAGAATTTTACGTGCAATACTTGTGACAGGAGGTTTTCTTCCTTTCCATCTCTTAGGGGACACCTGAGGTGGCATTCTGCGAGGAATCCGCTGGGGAATTCCAACCGTCCGATTAGCACTACTTCTCATGATAGTCGTCGTCTGTTGCCGTTGCCTGCTGCTGGTGGTGGGCCCGCCGGTGTTAGGAAGGACGATGAGGTGGATTTGGTGAAGGAGGCTGTGTATGGGCTTCTGTTGCTCGCAAGCGGAGATGAAAAGTACAAAAATGCACCGTCAAAAGAGGATGAAGATGAAATTAGGGCTTGGGTGAAGGAGAATCATCATCTATCCGCAGAAGAAGAGCCCGGTTCACCAAGTAGCAAGAAGAATGATCAGACGGATAAGGAAGCAGCTGATGACAATTCAGCGAAGAATTTGGAGCTGGTGATGACATCTGACACGCGTAGCATCAAGACTAGTGCGGTGGAATCATCGTTGCCCATGAGAACGATTGAGAATGCGAGGCAATCGCAAGAGCAATTAGCGGTTGCAGGAGGAGGATGGACTCACAAATGTGAGATATGTGGGCTACGGTTTACAAATGTACGGTCTCTGGGCGGTCACAAGAAGATACACAGGAAAGCTCAAGCTGTGGCTAGTGTTGTTGTAGAAGAAGATCAAGCTGCACCAAAACAGGAGTTTAGGGGCCTGGGTCGTCTAAATGAGATCACTCCTCATGATGATGTTGCTGTTGTAGAAGCTGAAGAAGTGATAGCTGCAAGAAGACAGGTGTTTATGTGTGTGGATCTAAATGAGATTCCTCCTCCTCATGATGTTGACTGATTTGTTCTTAGTTTGGATTGAATCTCTAGCTACGTGCCTGTGCTGAGAGGCCATGAAAATTACAATGGATCGATTATGTTAAAAATTAGTGCACGTACGTAATTTGCTTGATTTGAAACTTTTAATACAGTATATATATGTTCATTTGTCTTACATTGGAATACGATCTTGTCTTCTCTAATTACTTAATACTCTTAGAGAATGGCTTGATAAGGGGGTCACTACTTACCATAAATACAGCAATGGAAACTGTTTGTAAGCTATTTCTTCATTTCACGTTTGCTTTGAGAGATTCATTATCCGTTTGCGCATTCTCACGACTCTAAATTTTCTTTCACGAAGGGATTGTGGCAAATTAAATAACTCTTGTGGAATCTTATATACATATAAGATTGGGTTTTGCCACGATTTATTGCTCTCATTAAATATGCTCATAATCATCCCTATATAGAGTCCGGTTCAGGTGAGAATGGGCGCCCAGGTGCGAAATAAGAAAGAACAGGAGCCGTTGGATCAAGAAAAACTAAAGGCGTTGATCATTTCACTTAAAAGGGGAAAAAACGGCACGGGCGAATTATTGGCGAATTATTCGCGTATTTTTGAAAAAAAAAACGGCCCAGATTTGTTCATCAACACTGTGGATTTGTTCATCAGTATTGTGGATTTGTTCATCAACAATGTGGATTTGTTCATTGGTTTTGACATATTTGTTCATTGGTTTTAGCATTTTTGTTCATCGGTTTTGTGCACATTTGTTCATTTGTAACATCAATTTGTTCATTAATTTATGCATATTTGTTCATTGATATATGCATATTTGTTCATTGTTATATTCATATTTGTTCATTGGTTTTGACATATTTGTTCATCGGTTTGTGCATATTTGTTTATTAGTAACATCAATTTGTTCATAAACAATGTGGATTTGTTCATCAACATTGTGGATTTGTTCATTTGCTATATACATATTTGTTCATTGGTTTTGGCATATTTGTTCATCAATATTGTGAATTTGTTCATCAGTATTGTGGATTTGTTCATCAACAATGTGGATTTGTTCATCAGTATTGTGGATTTGTTCATCAACAATGTGGATTTGTTCATCAACATTGTGGATTTGTTCATCAACATTGTGGATTTGTTCATTGTTATATTCATATTTGTTCATTGGTTTCTTATGCACAAATGCTAGTTTCTGATGAACAAATGTGAGTTTCTTATGCACAAATGCTAGTTTCTGATGAACAAATGTTGGTTTCTTATGCACAAAATGCTATTTTGTGATGAACAAATGCTAGTTTCTGATGAACAAATGCTAGTTTGTGATGAACAAATCGCTATTTCTGATGAACAAATCGCTATTTCTGATGAACAAACTGGGCGCGTCACATAAAAACGTATTTTTCGAAAAATTCGTGAATAATTCGGGAAAAATTCGTCTGTGTCGTATTTTATTGAAAAATACGCGAATAATACGGGAAAAATTCGCCCGTGCCGTTTTTTATTTTTTTTAATGAATGTTTAATCAGAGACGTTGATTTTTTGGAATGGACGATCGAGATTTATTCTTATTTCGCACCTAGGCGTCCATTCGCACGTGACTCTTTTTCCCCTATATAATTATCATTGATAAAAACAAGTTAAAAGCCACAATTTATTGCTCTCATTAAATATGCTCATAATCATCCCTATATAATTATCATTGATAAAAACAAGTTAAAAAGTTATATATAGCTTATTGGTGAGAGTGTTTTCTCATGAACACAGGTTATTAGTTTAAATCTCCTTAGATGCACTATTTTTGTTTATTCTTATATACGTATAAGATTGAGTTTTGCCACAATTTATTGCTCTCATTAAATATGCTCATAATCATCCCTATATAATTATCATTGACAAAAACAAGTTAAAAAGTTATAATAGCTTATTGGTGAGAGTGTTTTCTCTTGAACACATAGGTTATTAGTTTAAAATTTCCTTAGATGCACTATTTTTGTTCATTTTTTAAATTGTGGCAAAACCCAATCTTATATGTATAATCATCCCTTTATAATTATAATTGACAAAAACAAGTTAAAAAGTTATATATAGCTTATTGATGAGAGTGTTTTCTCATGAACACATAGGTTATTAGTTTAAATCTCCTTAGATACACTATTTTTGTTCATTTTTTAAATTGTGGCAAAACCCAATCTTATATGTATAATCATCCCTATATAATTATCATTGACAAAAACAAGTTAAAAAGTTATATATAGCTTATTGGTGAGAGTGTTTTCTCATTAACACATAGGTTATTAGTTTAAATCTCCTTAGATGCACTATTTTTGTTCATTTTTATTTTTTCAACAACACTTATGTACTCATTAATTTTCCTATTTGTTAAATTATTTCCCCACTTATATTCTATTTTAACTTACATCATAAAAAAATTTGGCAATCAATTTTTTCCTATTTGTTAGATTATTTCCACACTTATATTCTATTTTAACTTACATCATAAACTTTTTTTGGCAACCAAAGCCGCTCATCATAATTATTATTTTTGTGTAAATATTATTTTCATTTTATAATAAATCCATTTGATTTTTTCAACTCAATGGTTATGGTAATTGTGTATAAACGAAAAGTTATGAGTCAAATTTATATGTTATCATTTTATACATATTTTTCACATAATATACTGCAACCATAATTTTAAAATAAAGTATAATTTTTTCACTTGCAAAGTAATTTCATTTTATTATATGATATAAGAAGCTTAAAAATGAACAAAAACCCATGAAAATTGAGGAATATATTTTGTGTATATTTTGTTTTCAATTTATATTAAATCAGATATATTTATTTTACTCAATGGTTATGGTGATTTTATATAAACCCAAAGGTTAAGATTTAAATATTTATGGTATCATTTTCAACTATTTTTTCATATAATATTTGCATCTATAATTTAAAATAAAAATTTTATCTTTTCCAAAATGTAAAGTAAATCTATAGTATTATAGGAGATAGGAAGCTTAAAAATGTAAAAATCCATCAAAATTTTAGAAATAATTTTTTGTGCAAATTTTGTTTTCATTTCATAATAAATGAAAGATATTTTATATTCAATAGTAATGGTGATTGTGTATAAACCAAAAGGTTAAGATTCAAATCCATATGGTATATTTTATTAGTTTTTCATATAAACATTGCAAACATAATTTTAAAAAAAAAATCTCATTTGCGGAGTAAATCTATTGATTATATATATTATATGCGATGTGAACTTTAAAAATGAACGAAAAAATAATCTATTGATTATATATATATATATATATTATATGCGATATGAACTTTAAAAATGAACAAAAAATAACTTTAATATGCTTAATCAACAATTATGAATCATCATGTTTATGAACTTTTTTTACTCTTCGCTTGATTGAAACTATGGTTTTGAATTTTATATAAATAATACCCAACATCAAAATCCAAAATAAAAGCGCTAAAGCACACAGAAAAAATGGCTCAAACGACCTCTCAAAATTTATGACCACTATTTATCAATGATTCATACTTCGTAAATGTTAATTTTCATTAATTTGTGATATGCTATCACATTCTCACTTTCACTTTCGCATCTCTTTCAAAGAAAATAATTAAAAAAACGCATTTTACTAATGAAAGATGAAATTAACTCTACCTCTTCAAATTTCCTACATCACATATGCTCCAAACTAACGCCTATTTTAAAATCCTATAATTATTTTCAATTCATTTCCCATCAAACCTTCTTTTGTATGGTGATAATAAAAAGAGATATCGGACGATCCTTAGAAGCACAAAGAAAAAACTTTGAGCAACATAATCTGAGGTACATAAGACGAACGACCCAAAACTCAAACGAGGTACTACATCTTCTACAACCTCCAACCTCTCTTTCATACTATTCCGAAACAGTATTGATGACCATATTTGGTTTAAATCACTATATTTGTTGCCTAGTATACCAAAATGATAACCATGTGTATGTTTAAGGACTGGTTACTTAGCCCCGTGTGTATGCTCGGGCATCACCACTAGTATAAGTATGAGTATGACCAATTAAGAGTAATTAATTAGGTAAAGAAGGATACCTATAAACGCCGTCATATGCGGACAGTAGGTTCTCAATCCTCTTACTCTGAGTTTCACGGCTTCCCATGTTATCTTACTCACCTAATTTACCCCAATGCAAAGAGAAGAAATTAGAAGAAGAAGGAGAAGGAGAAGAAGAAGAAGAAGAAGAGAGAAAGAAAGTTACCGGACGCTTCTGTGAAAGAGAGAGTGAAAAGCACGGTTTCTAATGCATACGGTGAAAGAAAGCGCTAATTATTTGACTGGAAAAGTCGCGTTCACAATAACCCATTCATTGGGAATCTAAAGCCCATCACGTCAGTTCAGGGAAACAAAAAGAAGAAGAACGATGATGAACCGCGTGTGTGTACGAGAGAAGAATCCTAACTCCTCTTGAGTATACGTAACTGCCAGGTAACCTATTAATTATTTAATACAGAATATAATTTTCGATAAAAATATAGATTATAAATTAAAAGTAATATATTAAAAGGATTATGTTTCGTATTTAAATTTTTAATAAATATTTAGCAAATCTTCATTGTTACATCATCTATTACTTAATTAATATAACAATAAATTAAAAGAAAATATATTAAAAGTGTCTATGATTTTTGTAATTTTTGAATTTGAATTTATTTGAAAAATTTTGGATTTTGAAACAATATAGCTACAAAATATATATATATATATATATATATGTATTTAAGTTCAAGTGAGAAAAGTTCTTAAAGTGTGAACGTGTGCACAGTTTGTATTATATATATTATTTTTTTGTATATATATATTATTTTTTGCTTTGGAGCTAGGTTTTGACATCTAAACGGAACTGAAATTGCAAAGCTGAAATCTAAGTATGAGTATGACCAAATAAGAGTAATTAATTAGGTAAAGAAGGATACCTATAAACGTCGTCATATGCGGACAACAGGTTCTCAATCCTCTTACTCTGAGTTTCACGGCTTCCCATGTTATCTTACTCACCTAATTTACACCAACGCAAAGAGAAGAAATTAGAAGAATAAGGAGAAGGAGAAGAAGAAGAAGAGGAGGAGGAGGAAGAAGAAGAAGAGAGAAAGAAAGTTATCGGACGCTTCTGTGAAAGAGATAGAGAAAGAAAACGCTAATTATTTGACTGGAAAAGTCTCGTTCACAATAACCCATTCATTGGGAATCTAAAGCCCATCACGTCAGTTCAGGGAAACAAAAAGAAGAGGAATGGTGATGAACCGCGTGTGTGTACGAGAGAAGAATCCTAACTCTTCTTGATTATACGTAACTGCTAGGTAACCTATTAATTATTTAATACAGAATATAATTTTCGATAAAAAAAATAGAATATAAATTAAAAGTAAATATATTAAAAGAATTATGTTTCGTATTTAACTTTTTAATAAATATTTAGCAAATCTTCATTGTTACATCATCTATTACTTAATTAATATAAAAATAAATTAAAAGAAAATATATGAAAAGTGTCTATGATTTTTGTAATTTTTGAATTTGAATTTAGAAATTTTTTGGATTTTGAAACAATATAGCTTCAAAATAAATATAAATATATTATTTTTTGCTTTGGAGCTAGATTTTGACATCTAAACGGAACTAAAATTGCAAAGCAGAAATCTTATCTTATATACATATAAGATTGGGTTTTGCCACAATTTATTGCTCTCATTAAATTTGCTCATAATCATCCCTATATAATTATCATTGACAAAAACAAGTTAAAAAGTTATATATAACTTATTGGTGAGAGTGTTTTCTCATGAACACATAGGTTATTAGTTTAAATCTCCTTAGATGCACTATTTTTGTTCGTTCTTATATACATATAAGATTGAGTTTTGCCACAATTTATTGCTCTCATTAAATATGCTCATAATCATCCCTATATAATTATCATTGACAAAAACAAGTTAAAAAGTTATATATAGCTTATTGGTGAGAGTGTTTTCTCATGAACACATAGGTTATTAGTTTAAATTTCCTTAGATGCACTATTTTTGTTCATTTCTTAAATTGTGGCAAAATCCAATCTTATATGTATAATCATCCCTATATAATTATAATTGACAAAAACAAGTTAAAAAGTTATATATAGCTTATTGATGAGAGTGTTTTCTCATGAACACATAGGTTATTAGTTTAAATCTCCTTAGATACACTATTTTTGTTCATTTTTTAAATTGTGGCAAAACCCAATCTTATATGTATAATCATCCCTATATAATTATCATTGACAAAAACAAGTTAAAAAGTTATATATAGCTTATTGGTGAGAGTGTTTTCTCATTAACACATAGGTTATTAGTTTAAATCTCCTTAGATGCACTATTTTTGTTCATTTTTATTTTTTCAATAACACTTATGTACTCATTAATTTTCCTATTTGGTAAATTATTTCCCCACTTATATTCTATTTTAACTTACATCATAAAAAAAAAATTGGCAATCAATTTTTTCCTATTTGTTAGATTATTTCCCCACTTATATTCTATTTTAACTTACATCATAAACTTTTTTTGGCAACCAAAGCCGCTCATCATAATTATTTTTTGTGTGTAAATATTATTTTCATTTTATAATAAATCCATTTGATTTTTTCAACTCAATGGTTATAGTAATTGTGTATAAACGAAAAGTTATGAGTCAAATTCATATGGTATCATTTTATACATATTTTTTCACATAAATATACTGCAACCATAATTTTAAAATAAAGTATAATTTTTTCACTTGCAAAGTAATGTCATTTTATTATATGATATAAGAAGCTTAAAAATGAACAAAAACCCATGAAAATTGAGGAATATATTTTGTGTATATTTTGTTTTCAATTTATATTAAATCAGATATATTTATTTTACTCAATGGTTATGGTGATTTTATATAAACCCAAAGGTTAAGATTTAAATATATATGGTATCATTTTCAACTATTTTTTCATATAATATTTGCATCTATAATTTAAAATAAAAAATTTATCTTTTCCAAAATGTAAAGTAAATCTATAGTATTATAGGAGATAGGAAGCTTAAAAATGTAAAAATCCATCAAAATTTTAGAAATAATTTTTTGTGCAAATTTTGTTTTCATTTCATAATAAATAAAAGATATTTTATATTCAATAGTAATGGTGATTGTGTATAAACCAAAAGGTTAAGATTCAAATCCATATGGTATATTTTATTAATTTTTCATATAAACATTGCAAACATAATTTTAAAAAAAAATTCTCATTTGCGGAGTAAATCTATTGATTATATATATTATATGCGATGTGAACTTTAAAAATGACAAAAAAATAATCTATTGATTATATATATATTATATGCGATATGAACTTTAAAAATGAACAAAAAATAACTTTAATATGCTTAATCAACTATTATGAATCATCATATTTATGAACTTTTTTTTACTCTTCGCTTGATTGAAACTATTGTTTTGAATTTTATATAAATAATACCCAACATCAAAATCCAAAATAAAAGCGCTAAAGCACACAGAAAAAATGGCTCAAACGACCTCTCAAAATTTATGACCACTATTTATCAATGATTCATACTTCGTAAATGTTAATTTTCATTAATTTGTGATATGCTATCACATTCTCACTTTCACTTTCGCATCTCTTTCAAAGAAAATAATTAAAAAACGCAATTTACTAATGAAAGATGAAATTAACTCTACCTCTTCAAATTTCCTGCATCACATATGCTCCAAACTAACGCCTATTTTAAAATCCTATAATTATTTTCAATTCATTTCCCATCAAACCTTCTTTTGTATGGTGATAATAAAAAGAGATATCGGACGATCCTTAGAAGTACAAAGAAAAAACTCTGAGCAACATAATCTGAGGTATATAAGACGAACGACCCAAAACTCAAACGAGGTCCTACATCTTCTACAACTTCCAACCTCTCTTTCAAACTATTCCGAAACAATATTGATGACCATATTTGGTTTAAATCACTATATTTGTTGGCCAGTATACCAAAATAATAACCATGGATATATTTAAGGACCGATTACTTAGCCCCGTGGGCATCACCACTAGTGATATATAGATTTAAAGCATGAAATTTTATTACAAATGATGATAAACTTGACTCTTGTTTTTCTCACAAAAATACTCTAGGTTGATTCACCCACACAATTATTGTTTTCTTTTAATACGGAGTATTAATAAAAAAGACGCCAAACGTGAAATTTCGAGGAAACGTCCAAATCAGTATCATGATCACCTCCAATTTAACAGACTTAAACGACAAAAGTTGTGCAATTAATCCCTTCATTCACCAAACTCAATTATTTCTTTTCGTCTCTTCAACAATTTATAGGTGGAGTATTAGTCGGAACCGAAAATCCACAAAGATCAACTTCGATCTGACCCAACAATGGCGGCGATTGCCACAACAGATCTGGGCGACGCGAACGAGGCTCTTTTGGAGAGTGGAGATCTGCGAGCTCTGCAGCCGATCTTCAACTCCTACGGCCTCAAGAAGTCGTTCCACGGCCGAATCGTGACGGTGAAGGTGTTCGAAGACAACGTCCTGGTGAGGCAGATGCTAGAGACCAGCCCTGCGCACGGCGCCGGCAGCGTGCTGGTGGTCGACGGCGGAGGGAGCTTGCGGTGCGCGCTGTTGGGAGGGAATCTGGGGCAGCTCGCCTACACCAACGGATGGGGCGGGATCGTGGTCAATGGATGCATCCGAGACGTTGACGAGATCAACGCTTGCGATATCGGAGTTCGGGCTCTGGCAACGCACCCGCTCAAGTCGAAAAAGAGGGGCGCCGGCGAGACGCGCTTGCCGGTGTACGTGGCGGGGACGGTCATCAGGGATGGAGAGTGGTTGTATGCGGATGGCGATGGGGTTCTCGTTTCCAAGAGTCCATTGGATCTGGCGTAGTAATTGAAGATGTCGATCTGTTCTTGCGATTGTTGATCTGTTTTGTTTCTACTTTCTTCTGCTGTTGATGGTCAGAAGTTTGATTTCAGTTCTGGCTAGCTATCACAGAAATTGGTTGGTTGAATAATGAAATTGTGTTTGCTGGTTTAATCAATGTTGAATTGATGGAATAAAATGGGTCGTATTATTGATTCGAAAGTTGATTTTACTACATTTTAGTCCCCAACTTCTACTATTTTGTCTGCGGGCAGTGATGGCACCAAAAATGAATTAAGTAGATAAATGGATTAAAAAATACAAAATTACCAGGAGATGAGATGAGGGTGCAAAATAGTTAGGGGTATAATTGAACAGAGTTGTTTTGTTATTAATTTGATATTTGGGCACCGTTCGGCAACGGGTAGTTTATGTGGTTGATTTGAGTTTATTGAATTGATAGTAGTTGGTATTTTATAAAAAAAAATAACTATGAGGATGTACATTATCTAGTTTATGTAGTTGATTTGGGGTAGTTGAATTTTTTTTGACATTGTCGAACGGAGCCTTGGTTCGTTTAAGTCTTATTAGTATTCAATTTGATTTGTAAACGAGCTAGAGTTCAACATAATTTTAAGGTTCGAAAGATAAATAAATTGATCCTGAACACAGAAAACTCGGCTAGTTTGTTCATAAGCGAGTTCAATTATGCGTTTATAACAAAGCAATTATATTTTCATAAATGAACTCCACTATATATATATTATATTATATACAGAATATAGAATTCATGTAAAATTAATAGTTTTTGTAGTTTTTAATTTTTTGGGTCATTTATTTATATAGATGATCACTCAAATGACTTGATCATAAGCTTGTCTCACTAGTGAACTAAATGAGAAGGTCGGTGAGCATTTAAATGAAGCATACTCAAATAAGATTTTGAGCTCAAACCAAGCTCGATCATTTGTAGAAACTACCCGTAAAACGAACTTGCATTCAAACTTGAACTCACCTATTTTTTATCGAATCAAGCTTGTGCAATCTAAATACTTGGCTCGACTCTGTTTGATTACAAAGCGTTGCGTTTTGCTCCTGTATTTAAAAGCCCAGCTTTTTCGGACTTCTATTTCAATCCCACAAACTGGATTCTTAACCCAATTTCACTGTTAGGAAGAATTTTATTACTTTTTTATGTTAAAAATCCTCCGTTGCTGGTGGTCTAATCATATCCATAACACCTACCAAAAGGCCTATTCTTGATGAGTCTAAAAGACCTATTCTTGAAAGGCCTCATTTGGCAGGTCGGAGATGGTAAAACCATCCGATTTTGGAAAGACCATTGGACGGGAAATGGCTGCCTAAAACCGAAAGAAAATATTAGTAATTACAATAACTGGGAAGCGAAAGTCGCTGATTTCCTTAAGGATGACAATACGTGGGACCAAGATAGGCTCCAACAAGTGCTTAACCCGGAAGACCTCCATAGTGTCATGCAGATTTCCACCACAACCAACAAAATACCTGACAGAATGTACTGGCAACCAAGCAAGAATGGGTGGTACTCTACCCATTCTACCATGCAGTGGATCCATAACAACAAAGGAGAACCACAAAGCAACCTAAGATGGATTAATAAACTTAATGTCCCCCCTAAAATGAGAAATTTCATTTGGAAAGTAGCCAGGAATGGGCTCCCTACCAAAAGCCGCCTGGCGGCAAACCATATTCCGGTTGTCCAAGGTTGTGTTGCATGTGATTGCACCAACGAGGACGCAAACCACATCCTCCTATCTTGCAACCATACCAAAAGTACCCTAAAGACGATAAACCCTAAACTTGAGATGATCATTAACCAGATTAACCCAAACAATAAAACACCATGTCAATTACTAGAGGAAATCATGAATAAAGCATCCAAGGCTGATTTCGAGGTTTTGATTTGTTGTTGGTGGAGTATTTGGTACTTCCGCAACAAAGTTGTTTTCGAACCTCAATCTCCAAATATGCCAAAGGCGAATGACAATCTATGCGACTTCATCCGAAACCAAAGAAAAGAGTGGACTAACGCCCATAATAAAGTAAACATGAAACCAACAAATAATGGGCATCGGACCCAAAGCAGACGGTCCTGCGCCAAATGGAGAAAACCTCCGAGAAATTTTATTAAACTCAACTTTGATGGGGCAGTCAATGCTGATGGTGTTGCTTCGTTTGGTTTCATTCTCAGGGATTCCAAGGGCGTGCCCATCCATTTTGACGGAGGACTAATCGGTCGACAGTCTGTTCTTAAATCCGAGACCATCGCCTTACGACAGGGAATTATCGAAGCCACTCGGCGTGGCATTTCCCACATCCAGATCGAAGGTGACAATCTTCAGCTGGTCAAGGCCGTCTTAGGTGACGGGCGCTGTCCGTGGGAGATCGAGATGTTACGTGCGGATATTCACTGCTTACTTGCCTGTTTTCGGAGCTGGAGCATTGCCCACGTCGTCCGGGAGTGCAATGCAGTGGCGGACTTCATTGCTGTCTCGTTTCGTCATGTTTCATCTATTCCACTTTCAGTTGACCCGGTTCTTCGGAACCTCATCCATCTGGATGCTCTAGGGTGACCGCTAGCTTGTTAGCGGCCCCTAATCTCTTTCCTTATCAAAAAAAAAAAAAAAAAAATAACACCTACCAAAAGCAACATATATTTTTCAAACTCTATCCATACCAAATTTACGTATAACTTTATTTTTTGATAAACTTTCTTTTAATCTCACATTTTCATAATGAGTTATAACAGGACTTTGCTTGGTTTTAAAAAAATTAATCCTCGAGAACTTAGTTCCTATAAATTTAATTTTCAAAGTAGAATATCTAATTTTGTTTGATTTATTTGATGTTGTATAAACATATGAATTAAGGAAAGTTGTTGAGGGATGAAATAATTAATCCTCGAGAACTTAATTTATTTGATATTGTATAAAACATATGAATTAAGGAAAGTTGCTGAGGGGTGAAATAAGACTTATTGGGGTCATACCATATACATGAGGAAGCTTAAAGCCTTAAAAGGTCGATTTAGGGAGCTCAACAAAGAATTCTACTCTATTCCGGGAGGTCATACCTTGGTGTTTTAGTGTAATTTTGTAAATTAATAAAAGTACAATTTGGTAATAATGAGGACAAGCAATACAACTTAGAATTTGGTTATCATAATCTTATCATATCTACATTGTACAAAATTATTATTTCATGTGTGTTTAGATTACTCATTGAATACACAATTTTAATGTAACCCAATGCACAAAAGTGGTAATCCAAAGACACCCTTCATTTTGAACAAAATTTGTTTTTGTCATTTTAGCAACCAATATCGATTTTTAGGACTAATAATTGTTTCTTGTTTTTACTTGGACAACCACGATCAATGAAAAGAAATGGTAAAATTATGCTTTTTATATGCATACATTGTGAAAACTGAAAAGGATGGAATGTTGACAGTCGTGGAGTAGAAGCGGGCACATGGCAGTGGCATCTTTCTATCTGCTGTGGAAAGGAAAATGAGTTTCATGGATCTTTCTTGAAGCTTGCAAATTTTTCTCCTCTTCAGACTTCAGGGTTTTTTTTTGTCAGATTTCCCAATTCTCCACCTTCCATCTTCCCGACTTCATTCCACTTGCAATAGTTGACGGTACGTTTCCTCTTTCACAATTTTCTGCCTTCCTATTCCAATTGGTCAAGCAAAAAAACGAAAATCCATTTGTCGCAACACGAGCTTGCAATTGCCGATCAATCTCTGCTTCTTCAATGATCTTCTACTGCTGATTTGGGGGAATGGAGATTAGTGTTACTGTTTTCAATAATCTGGTGCGAGCAGCGAATGATTGCTGCTCTTGACTCTGACCTCGAGTTTCTTGATCGAGGGGTCAAATCGTGCTCATCTGATCGATTGGTATAGGTACTCAATTTGTGATATTTTTATCATCTTCTGCTCGTTTGTGAATTATGGATTTAGAAAATGAGAATTCTACCCTAGAATCCACTGGCGATAACGATGTAGCCTCTTCTGCCAATCCTTCGATTGGAGATGTGAAGATTCACTCAAATGGATCATATGAGCACCATGATGATGGCCGTGATCTGATTTCTAATGGTAATGGTCAACCTCGTCAGTCTCTAGATCCCGTAAAAACCAATGAAGATGCTCACAAGCTGGATTCCGATAAACATGGGGCTGTCAACTTACAGTCCGAATCTGCTTCACTGCTTGTGAACCGTTCTACTTCTGGTGAACATGTGGACTCCTATACAGTGATCAATACAGATGGAAAGGGAACTGAAAATGATCAACATTTTGTCGAATCTCCTTTGTCTCCTCCAAATGTTCCTTCTGGAAGTCCTGGGATGTCACCTCCGGGAACAGGCACAAAAGGTAAAGGATTGAAGAAATGGAGAAGAATTAGAAGGGAGGTTACAACGGATAACACTCCTAGCCGAGATGTGACTAAGATCTTAAAGCGTGCTCCAGAAAATCCCCTGCATCCTTTAGATGTAGCAGCTGAGATGAAGCTAAAGAGTGAGGGCTCATTGTCATCAACCAATGCGTTGATTGACAATACAGGTGGTGCTGATGCCTTCTCTATTGATGGATCCAGTTCTAATTATGAGGTGGCTGGTGGTTCTACATTTAGTGTTGGTGCTGATTCTGACAACAGCAAGGATAGGAGTAGCAAATCTTCTACTGCAGCCAGTGGTCCGAGGTTTAGGCTTGATCTATCTCGAGCATCGAGCCATCCAAGGGAGAAGCAGAAGACGAAACATTTGGCTGGGAAGCACTTGGCCACTGCATCTCAGCGGTTGCAACAGGGAGCATTTCAGGCTGTTAAAATGGACAAGGAAAATTCCCTTTCGAGCCTGGAATCTGATTCAAGAAGCTACAGCTCTGTATATATGCAGGGTTCATCTTCTGTGATTAGTAATGGGCATAGTGAAAGGATCATGGGTTATGACAACGAACATGGGTTTGATGGAACGGATGGTGAACAACATTCGGTTGAATGCATGCCTACTGGTTCTAATAAGAGTGTTAGAGAAAATGAAGAATTTTTACCTGGTGATGCTGCTGCATTATCATGGCAAATGAATGGGAGAAGTAAGAATCATCAGCTCTCAGGGAACAGGGATCCACTCATGGACTGTGTTAGGATGCTTCTGTCTACACAAGAGACACTTGAACAAGGTGAGTTCTGTTTTGTTCTTGACTAGATAATACCATAAATTATTGTTCAATTGTAGTAAATTGTTGATTTCTGTTTGCTCCGTGTTACTCTTCTTGGTCACTGTGTAGGTGCTGGCAGTTCTGTTGAGTGTATTTCCTTTTCTGCAAATATGAAAGCTTTCGGTTTTGTTTTTGTCCTGTATTTGCCTTTTAGTTGCCTTGTTTCTTATATGTGCTATGGTCTAGTCGGGTCTTTTGGTTGCTCCCCCGTTGCTCTAAGCCAGGGGTGCCCCCATCTTGACCCCCCAGATTTTCTGTAAGGGAAGTTCCACTGGGTAAATGTTGTTTTTGTTGTTTTTGTTGTTGTTGTAGAATGATTGTTGGCTTAGGTGGACTTGGAGATATAGATGAAATGTCAACTATAAATCTTTATCATTTCACTGATATAGTTAAGATATGAGAAAGATTGTTAACGTTCTGGAATAGTAAACAGGAAATTAGCTTCCACATCAGAGAAGGTTTCAGTTAAATTTGTGTTAGTTTGAGGGAATTTCATATTTGTATTTTTAAGCCTCGTATCTTTTAGACTTTTATTTGGTTGTCTAATGTTTCAGCTGAGTGTCACAGTAACACCCCCTTTGAGGTGACTTTTGCCAATGATATCTGATATACAGCTTAGTGATTGGTAATATTGCATTAAGCAGTGCTTGTCACTGGATGGCAGGAAAGTAGAAAATAGTTTATGAAGCTGGTAGCTTGCTCATATTTTTGTAAATAACTTTAAGCTTTAGTGAACGGAATAAAGAAAGGAAGAAATGATAAGACTATTTATAATACCTGACTGGTTCTTTGTTAGACACTATAAATGAAATTAAATTCCGCATGCCCTCTGTTTTAATGCCTTTTTCTATTGACTGGTGTTTGCTGATGATTCTCATTAGGGTTAATGATTTCTTCTTTGATTTTTTTTTTATTATGTACTACTTTAAGGTTTCCTGATTCTATTATTAGTACACATTTGATACATTATCACATTGACTGTATTGATCCCTTTATCAAGTAAACATAACTCTTTGGCCTTTAACACTCGCCCACAGTTCATCACCATCCTTTTAAAAAAAAACAGTCATTTTAGACCTTTTGTCACTTTAGATATTGCTGCGTGCAATTGTATACATTTTTGCACTTGGAAAGTAGGCCTCGGTCAATGATTTGAGAAACCACAGCAGTGGAACATGAAACTCAAATAACAAATGATTATCAAGGAATATAGACAATTAGATTTTTTTTTTCTTCTGAACTAGCCAGTGGATTTATCAAATTGATTCCTCTATTGTGTCACTTGTGTGAAGTCTTATTTTTTGTGAAATGTATCTTCATTTCCACTTGTGATTCCTGTAGAAATTCAGAAATTTGGGGAGTTAGGCAAAGATCTCCGGCCTGTCTGTCCTGAAGTTTGCAGAGCTGCTTCAATTTCAGAAGATGCTGCTGCACAGAATGACCCAGATGCTTTGGAAGTTGAGTCAATAAACCAATCAAAGAACATTCATGTATTAGAGAAGCAGCTAGAGGAAGCATTTGATGTTCTTAAGGTGAAGGAATCTAGAATCGCTGAACTAGAAGCCACGATCAATGTAATGAAGCAATCAAAAGCAGATTTTGGGAGAAGCATAGAAATCCAGCAGAAGAAATACATGGAGATTGAGACAGAGATGGAAGGTCTGTTTAAGCAAAAAATGGAAGCTGAAATCAAGTATATTGCAGTTGAAGACCAGAAAATTATTGCAGAAAAACAATTGCAAACACTGGTAAAAACAGATCATTCAGAAAGCAAATCGGCAATGTCAAAAGACAAAGCTGAGGCGAAGTTAACAACTCAGACAGACATCAAAAAGATGCAAAATAAAGCTGCTAGATTCTCTTTCTGCTTCTTGATACAACTAATTTTGGTCATTTTCATGTTGCAATTCTCCAAGACACAATTTCTACCCAAGTCAGGAATGGTTATGCCCACCTAGAAAGCATAGCTCCCTTTTTTCATCACCTTCTTCCTCTGTTGTACCCTTGGCACTAGAGTCAATTTTTCAGGTTTGCTAAAATATGAAGATTACTGTTACTTGAGATAATGTACATTAGTTGCAAGTTTGGTTCTAGAATTGAGCCTTGTAATTTTTGTTGCTGTTGTTGTTGTTGTTGTTGTTGTTATCCATGGAATTTAGTAAAAAATTTATTTTTGAAAGATCGATTCAGTTTTTGTTATTCGTAGATTTCATTCTCTCATTTCCAGAAACTCCTTTTTCAGATAGCGTACAAACAGTTGCAGGTTTAAGCACCAGTACAAGTGCTTTATCAGGAAATGTACTTGATTGGGTTCACTGTTCTTCTTTTGTTTGTGTTGCGATTACGGGAACAAGGTACCTATAGTTACTCTACCCAAGCTAAAGCCCTATTATAAATGAAACCCACATTCATTCAGGGTTGAAAACCTTTGAAAACCTCGTTATTTGAATATGAATACATTTGTACGTACTGCTTGTGCCTTCTTCCATTTTCTGATCCGCACATCATCAAACCATCTTCCCTATTGGCCATCCACTACAAACTCATGAATTCGATACAATTCTTTCATCGCCATTCTTATCTTAAGATCAAATAACGCCCAAAATTGATTATAAATACGAAAGTTCACGGATTCAAAGGCAATTTGTTAAGTTTCAAACGTCTTAACTTTCTAGTTGCCTACACTACAATAATTGGTCAGTACTTGCCGATTCTTTTGCTTATTCAATTAATGGTTCTTGAATGATTCTCGCCAACTTAACTACATGAACTTTGCTGGAGCTAGGTTAGATGAAGGATTCACGATCCACCAGCCAATTAGAAGAAGACAAAATTCTGACAGGTATATGTGATCTCAGTGCAAGACAAACAAATGCAAGAAATTGCAAAATTAACAAACACTTTACTAACATAACATCAAAGAGCCAAAGTTGTGCTTTTCATGGCCTATCAGTACATAGCTAGAGATTAAAAGCAAAGACATAAGAACACATAAGCACCTGAATCTCATCAAGATTAGCTAGTCTCTAATACCCTCTGCCTAATACTTATGATAATATAGCTAGCATCACCATATCCTCTCTCGTCAACAGTCAACTTCATCAACCGGAATCTCATTAAGATCCAAACACATTAACACCTTTCTCTTCTTTGCCACTTGTTCTTCCCCTTGAGCTTCAGCCTCCTCCACCACAACATTATTAGCAACAACAGCAGCTTGAGATGTCGACAAAGGAGGAGTAGGAGAATGAGAAGCCTCACCTTGAACCGGAGGAGGTGTATAGTGAAGCCTCATGTGACCGCCCAAAGCCCGGCCACTTGGAAACATCCTGTCACATGTCTTACATACATGAATCCCCTCCTTAGCACACTCCTCCAAGTTGACACCATCTTCAACCACCACCACTTGCTCTTGACCCCCGCCGGCGTTCTTGATCAGCATCTTGCTGTTGTGGGCGCTTGACGTGTGTCCCCCTAGCGCCTGTGGAGTTGAGAAACTCTTGCTGCAGATGCTGCACGTGTAAGATCTCACCGTCAGCTGACTTGTCTTCTCCTTCATCTTCATCTTCTTCCCTGAACTAGTACCAACTCCTGCAGCTTCCATATCATACACCACTATCTCTAACTTATCCTCATCCATGTGATTCTTGCCCTTATCCTCATCATTATCTCCACAGACTCTTCTCTTCTTGTTAGCTGATGATGAACCCACCTCTTCCGGTGATGGACCCTCCGAAACCCTAATTCCATCATCCTGCAGCTTTGGTGGAAGAAACCTGTAAGACTCATCTCCCGTAGCAAGCAACATGAGCCCGTACACACCGCCCATCTCCAACTCATCCACATCCACATCCACCCTAAAGACACCAGCCCCACCACTGCCACACGTGCGGCGTCTTCTGCACTGAGGAGGCAATGGCAACGGCAACAGCAACATTTGACGAGCAAAACGGGCAGCATCATAATCATCATGATGATAATCATCAGAAGTAGTACTAGTACTGATCGGATGAGGGCGGCTGGAGTTGTTGGCCGGTGGCGGCGGGGGGTTCATCCCCCGATAACCCCTCTCGGGATGACACCTCATGTGTCCGAACAGCGACTTTTCCGAATGGAAGCTCTTCTTGCAAATCGTGCACGTGGGCCTCTCCCCGTAGAGGCCGCCGTTTCCGTTGGCCGACGAGCGTAGGGGCTCCATGTGGACCCTCATGTGACCTGCCAACGCTTTCCTCGAGCTGAACTCCTTCCCGCATTGCCCGCATACACTCATGATCGACTCTTCTCCGCCGTCCGATCTACCACTAGGATCAACTTTCTTCCCCTTGTTGTTAATGGCGGTTTCTCCTTCTCCTTTCCTCTTCAGTTTCAAGATCAGCTTAGTTGACACCATTAGCGGTTTCTCCTCTCTCTCTTCTTCTTCCAACCCTAGCTGAGAGTACTCACCGTCACCGCCCAAATTCCCCATACTAATTTCCGAAATTCACGAGCACGGACAACTTCGAAAAAAACAAATCGGTAAAGTTAATCAAAAAGCAAGTAGAAACCCTAATTGCGAATTGGAAAGCTATAGAAAGTAGCTAGCTAGGTATTAGGGTTTTTAAAATAGGAAGTGGGTAAGGTACCTTAGCTCACAAGTAACGTCTGCTTGCTCACACCAAAAACTAGGGTTTTGGTAATTTTGGGGAAAACGAGAGAATTAGGGGGGTTTGTGGAGGTGGGGGAAGAAGAAGAGTACTGATGGGTAGCTGATGTAGTGAGAGAAGTTGAAAAACTCGTTCAAAATCTTTGTATCCAAATTTAAGTTAGAGGGTTTCGAAGATATTATGGGGCAATTAATTTCAGAACAAATAAAAAGCAATTTAAAAATTCCACAATAAGCTATCTTTTGTTCATTAAAAAAATAATAAAAATAGTAGTATGTGATATCCGTAATCTTTTTTTGATTCCTTTTCTATGCCTTGCTAAGAAAGTACTATAGGTCAATTTTTCGGATTTTGACTTGTCGTTTTTTTGATATAACAAAGTTTGTTATCGTTATGGATGTTATTTTGCCATTTTCTTGAATTATTTATTTTTAAATTTAATTATGCAATTTTATTAATACTTTTATTTTGCAATTATTAACAGTCTTTGAATGCCAGCTAGCTGGTTTGATAAGACTTAAGAGGGTGTATTTGTTAATTATGACTGACTTCTAAATTATTATATTTGGATGAAAAAAGTTTCTCAAAATAAAAACTGTACAACATGAACAAGAAATACACAAGTACATCGAAAAAAAACGTAAAGCTTATGGAGTCCGCGTCAATAAAAAAAAATAGGTCTTTGTAACAATATTTTCTCAAGATTTTATACTTACTAGGAGTAAAAGCCAACATATAATATACAAACAAGTTATAAAGAGAATTTCGAAATATGAAATTTGAATAGATGCACCGAAAAAAAAAACCCACAACGATTTCCAACAAAAACAAATTACATCGTGCATCAAGAAGTAATAGGGTATTCTGTAGGTTATCAAAAATAGGGTATTCTGTAGATTTCTTCATGTCATTTTTTACTCATGAGTCATGACTCATTCCAATTTTAATTATTCTTCCGAATAATTAAGATATGTGGTAAGCGATGGGCATATGTGTTTTTCCTGTTGATCGAAAAATTGAACTGGAATTATACCAGAATCATATTGATGAGTAGATACTATAAGTCGGTCGCATATCATTGTTAATTGATATTGAAATCGCACCAAACTCTTAAGTTTTCATAAATTATAAGAATCTAAAGATATATTATATACCAATACTTATCGGTGGAGCTATCTATCAATAATAACTACTTTTTTCCTTAGTAACCAAACCAAATGGATATTACATTCAGTTAGTATGAATTAGGATATAGCCTGTAATTCGTAGTAACTAAATCGGCAAGAAAATACAGTCTACTAGTTTTACCCGTCATACCATGTACGACTACAATTTAATATTTTATAGACATTATAAATACGATATTAATAAATAAATAAAAATATAATATAAATTTTAATATAAGTAATTTATTGCTCGTAGAATGTATATATTATATTCTTCACATTTTATTACTTTTCATGTACGTAAACTTAGTGTTTATCAAATATTTCAATATATCTATTACATACTTTATTATCTATTTTAGTAATTTTAAAAACTATAAATATTTATCATTAATTTTTTATAAAAATCACTATATATCTATAAATAAATTCGTCAAAAGATATATGCTAAAATATTTATATTTATTTTAGATATTTTAAATATTTATTATTTTTTAAATACTTGTAAAAGGAAGCTTTCAAAGAATTTTATTATACTAAATAGATATTTTTTTGATGTTAGAGATAAATTTAAATAGTTAAAAAGAATTTAATATAAAATAGTTATAATATAAAAAATAAAAATTAATTTTTTAAATATGAGGTGTGGCTAGAATCGTTTTGGTGGCTCGAAAAGGTACATCTTTAATATATAGTTATAGATATTACCTATTTTTATTATTTTTAAACATAATAAGTATTTATCATTAATTTTTTTATCACAAAAGGAAAAATATATCTATAAATAAATTCGTGAAAAGACATTATGATAAAAAATAAAAGATATTTATACTTATTTAAAAATATTTTAAATTTATTATCTTTAATTTTAAATATTTATATAAGGAAGTTTTCAAAAGATATTGGTATACTAATCAAATAGTACAAGAACCTCTTGAGAAACCCTCCAAACAAAAGATCAAATAATAGTACAAGAATTGGGCATCAAAGGAACCCTTGCAACTTCTTTGAATTTTGTCTAATCAAATGGAGTGCTTGGTTGGCCTTTTCGTGCGTCAAAAAAATAACATCATCATATGACACATATATTGCCAAGAATTGCTCAACTCATTCATGATGTTGATCCTTTTAGTGAATACGCAACCATAAGCCGAAAGAAAGACAAATTGTTCGAATTTTGCTTAAAGCCATCAACGTTAGGGTTCCAAATTGCACAATGGAAAAGGGCACCGGGGGATATAGAAAAAGAAGTGGAGAAAGAGAATGAAAGAGAAATTTGAAATCTACTATCTCACTTCATTGCGCCACGTTAGCTTTGTATACATGTCATTTTTATATTAAGCCACATTGAATTTTGCCACATGTCACAACCATATTAATCTATAAATTTTAATTTTTTTTTCTAAAAACCATATAAATCAAATATTTATATTTAAAAATTTCCACATCATTACCATGTCATTAACCTATTTATATTTTTTTTATTTTGTAAAATATGTCAACAAAAATATTTGTTTCCTAACTAATGGATTATATTAGATAATCTTCCTAGATATTTGATTGGTTATGAGTTTTTGGCAACAAATAAATTTAGCATAATTAAAATTAATTTCTATTAAGATAATTAACTTTATTTTTTATTTTTAGCAATATATAGATTTGGATTATTAAGTCCTTCACATTAAGTAGTAGCCTTAAAATTTAAAAAGAGAAATTATTATAAATTAATATTCTGGTAGATTATGGAAAGATGACGGTTGGATAATTACACGTAATTAAGAATACATATAATTAAAAATATAGGGAAGTTTGGACATTAATTTTTAATCTAAACTATATCTTGATGAATTATATCTCGGTCCATAACTTTCTTTTTTCAAATTAAATATGTACCATGTGTATATAAATTTTAAATTTAAAAGAAAAACACAATATGAAAAAAAGAATAAACCGACCTAGAGCAAACAAGATTAATAAAGCCATGTATAACAATTTTCTTAGCATTAAATCTTTGATTCTTCACTCTTTCATTTTTTTGGTACTAAATTCAAACTTTTTTATTTTTCATTAATCAATCTTTCATTTTTCAACGTATGTGACCTTTTTAGCATAAAATAGAAATTCATAAATGATATACAGCCCGTATAATTCTTAAGTGATTTTTTTTATTTTAGAGAATTGCCTACTTTTTTTTATTCCAAAGCTAATGCTATTGATGCGTATGTGAATTAATTCTAATTTTTAAATTTTGTGTGCATAGACATTAAAATTTTCTCTTATATATCTTTCTATTAAAAATGCACTATTTTTTAATATTATTATCGATGTTGAAGTTATTTTTACAAAAAATATTTGATATAGTATATATATATATATATATATATATATATATCAGAGTTTATGCCAAATATTTTTTATTACCGAAATTATTCAAGTCACTTTTTACCTTCACATAATTAAAATAATTTAATCTTATCATAATCTAAAGTACCACAATCCTAACTATAATCTTAACAAACTATATATTATGAATATACCTTGCTTTTTTGAAAAGATTTATATCCTAATCAAAATTATAATTACCACGTAAAATCCTTTCAAGAAAGTACAAATACGTATTAGCATTGTACATGATACTTTCCTTTATGATCTACTAATATGAATAGGCCCTACAATTGATTAATATTAGTAAATCATACATTTGGACAAGTCTATGTTTTTTTAATCAAAACATTTTCTTATGAGAAGTTTGGTTAAAATACTTTCCTTTTGTTACAACTCACAATTTAAAATATTTACCATAAAATTTTATGAGCACTGTATATAATTTTTTCTCATCATTTGAAAATTTAATTAATGCTTAATTGCTTATATATCTTAACTTTTATAAAAAGAATAAGGAATATTTATCTTTTTCCAAAATCAATCAACCAAAAATTACTTAAAAATATTCATATCAAGATTTAATTTCTAATAAATTAGAATATTTTTTAAAATATCTATTACAATTACGACATCGTTTTTCAACAAACTGATTAACAAATTACCGAAAATAGTTTATCAAATATATTTTTTATGTATTGATTTTAGATATATCTAGGAGGATACACCCAACTTATTATTTTAAAAAATATTCATATGACAATTTAATCATTAATTTGGTATATTTTTTAAAAATATATATTTCAATTAATCAATCTATATATATATATATATTATTTTTTCTATGATTTTTTCTATGTGAAATTATTTTATTAAATTTTAACAATAATATTGGATAATATTTAACGAGGAATATCTCAACAATTGGGATATAAATTTTTTATGAATTTTTATATTTGAATTATTATTATTTTTTATTTTTTTAAAGTAACATTAGGTAAGATTTAACGAGGTTTTTTATTTAACAATACATATTTTTTATATATGAAACTATTGTTGTGATTTTTTAACAATTACATAAGATTTAACTAATTATTTTTTTTATTTCTATATATTTAACTATGAATATTTTTAGCAACCATAATAAGGATATGTATTTTTTTTTTGGTATTTAAAGATATGTATTTTGTTAACATGTATTTTCTTTTTGTAAAATAACTTCAATATATATATATATATGTGTGTGTGTGTGTGATTTTTTATTTGAAATAATTGTTTTGAGTTTTTTAGCCAAAACATTAGATATGATTTAACTAGCGATTTATCTATAAAAATATATTGCTATGTTATTTTATATGTGAAATTACCGTTATGATTTTAACAATAAAATTACATAAAATTTAACTAAAACTTTATAATTTTTTATAAGATTAACTATAAATAGTTCGATAGGTGGAAGATTGTAACATTGGTTTTTAAAAATGCTGAAGTAGTTTTATTTATTTGCAATTTCTTTTTATTATTCCTAAGAATTCTCAAATTGAATAAATTTCTAATAATATCAAGCAAGAAAACAAAATTTATTAAATTTATATTTATGTTTTATTCGATCCTTATTTATAACCATCTAACAATTGATCAAACAAAAAGTTGATTTTTATTTTTATCTATGTATGTATTAATTTATTATACTTGATTTATTAATGTCAAAGATATATTACTAATTAATCTTTTTATGTACTAAAAATAACAATTATACTGTCTATTTTTATGCGTTTGGTCTACATCTAAACAATAAAATAATAACTAGAATGAAACATTTTATAATTTAAAAAAAACAAGTAAATTTTTACATAAATCCTGTGCAGGGCACGGGGATTACACTAGTTGGGAAAAAGAAACTAGTTGCGTCGTCGCCTCAAAATGATTAATTTTAATTGTTATTAAAATGAAAAAATTAATTTAATTAAATAAAAAGTATTTTTTTTGTTATAAAACATAATAATTTAGTTAAAAACTAACAAAATTCACAAATAGGGGCACCAACCGAACTTTTGAAAAAGTTCGAGGGTACCACTCAAAATAAAGTTTTTTCAGGGCACCATCCAAAAAAGTCAAAAAATCGAGGGTATCAGTTGGAATTTTCCAAAATATAAAGACATCTTCTCCTTCACCACTACCAATACCAACATCAACTTCCCTACCACCACTATCACCGTCACTATCACCAACAAAGTTAGCACCACCATCACCTCCACCTCCACCTCCACCACCACCATCACCTCCGCCACCACTTCCCCCACCTCTATCACCTCCACCACCAACACCTTCACGTCTACGTACCACCACCGCCACCTTCACGCCCACCACCATCGACACTGTCACCTCTACCTCCTTTACCACCGTCACCACCGCCATTGTCACCTCCACCTCCACCATCATCACCACCACCACTATCGTCACCTCCTCCACCACCATCACCTCCATTACCACCACCTCTAAGTCTACCACCACTGTTGTCATCGCTATTACCTCTGATGCCTCCAACACCACCTTCACCACCTTTATACCAATGTCGTTGATGACAGTAATACCATCACCGCCACCATTGCCACCTCCATTTTTGCCACTATTGCAACCAGTATTGTCGTCGCCACCTTTAGTGTTGCAACCCCCACCATATAAATCATTTTTTTTAATTAGTGAGTACTAAATTGATTTTTAAGATATATTATATTATGAGTTATTATAGCACAGTAATATCTTAAAAATTAAATAAAACAGTTTTTAAAAGGTAAAGTTTCAAAATTGAAAATTGATTTTAGTTTTATAAATATAAAATCTAAAAACTCATATGGTTACCGAATAAACGCTAAGATTTTGAGTTTAATTAATGATATTTTCTTAAAACTTATGTCAAGTGCTAAAATAAAATAAAGAGGAATTGGCTGAAAACCACCCGTATAATATGACATATTTCACTTTACCACCCATATTTTCAATAATTATAAAAAACCACCCATATTAAGGGCTCCGTTAAAAATTAACCACCCAAAACTCAGATCCGTTACCCTCCGTCAAAAAAGAGTGACGTGGCGCCCACATTTTAATTTTTTAATTTAAAACCTTGTCACATCAAAAGCTTTGTTTAATTTTCTTTTTCTCTCTTTTCTTTTTCCTCTCTCTCCTCCCCTCTCTTTACTTTCCTGCTCATCCTAACTCCTCTTCTCTTTCTTCCTCCTTCTCCATCTCTCAACTTCATCCTCCCTCACCACTCACCAATAGCCAATCACCAAGAAATTGATGCACAAAAAATTCTTGCCAACTTCACCCTCCATTAAATAACCAATAAAATTGAAGGCCGCTTGAAACTGTTCTACAACCTCATTCTTCTCCATTACCACATTACAGACCCTGCATTAAACAAATCCACAAGCCCAATTCATATGCCTTGGAAGACAACCAACAAATTTAGAGATGGAGAACCCAACAAGAACCAACAACTTGAACTCTCATAAGTAGACATAAAGCACATAAACATACAGAAATTCTATCGACAACTACAGAGAAGAAAAAAAACGGGATTTGTCTCCCGTTGAACAAATCCAGGTCTGGATCGATTGCGAAAGCCTCGAAAATCTCGTCAAATCCCTTGATTTGTTCAAAGCCTTCTGTTCATCTGAAAAAAAAAATTAGGGGATTTTTTGTGGTTGCAACTACAAACCCTAAATTTAAAAAACGAGATTTATCTCCCGTTGAGCACAAATTGTGAAATTGAATGTAAATATTGGGTTTACTTGATATGAATTTGAGTAGAAAGGAGTTTGATTAGTTTATCTTGGAGTATTGTGGGAGGGAGAAGATGATGTATAATAGATTTTGAGTAGCCATTGATGGAGCGATGGAGCTTGAAAGAGATTGAGAAGGAAGAGAGCGATGGAGCACATAAATTGATCGACAATTATAGATGCCCCTTAATTGATGAGATCTGGATTTGGATGGAAAAATTGATCGAGAAATTGATCAACGTCGAGAATGATAAATCTGGAAGAATGGGCAAATCAATATTTGATAGGTTTTGTTATTTAAAAAAGAAATTTGTACGTGATATTTTAAATATGGGTAAAAATGGTGGTTTGGATGGAAATGGTTAAAAATGGGTGATGTGACAAGATTTAAATTAAAAAAAAATAAAATGTGAGTTCCTGTCACTCTTTTTTGACGGAAGCTAACGGATCTGGATTTTGGGTGGTTAATTTTTAACGTAGCCCTTAATACGGGTGCTTTTTTATAATTATTGAAAATACGGGTGGTTAAGTGAAATATGTCATATTATACGGGTGGTTTTCAGCCAATTTCTCTAAAATAAAAACACTTATTTTCGATTGGAGGGAATATGTCCTATATATAACCCTTGAATTAATTTTTTAGAATTTTTTTTTAAGATTTATTACATAACATTATTTATTTTTGTTTTATATATTTTAATAAACAGAATTCCAGTTTAAAACTAAAGTTTTTAACCTATGTTCAAAGTTAAAATCCTTAAATTCAATAAAAAAAACCATATGTATGTTTTTTTGTGGGTGAAGGGCATTGTCCATGAGAGTCGAATAGGAGATCTCCGGGTACTACCCTTGAGGCTTAGCTGTTTGACTAGATGCTCGAAGGCAAAAAACCATAGGTATGTTTATTATGGATGATTGACTTCTTTCGATGTATTAACAAATTTTGTAAAAACTTTGAACAAATCATCTTTTATAAAGTACATAATAAAGAACAACGGAAAGATTTTTTATCTAGTACTTTTCACGAATACTGGCCTGAACCTCTTCCTAGCTCGTAATGGCACGTACCCAATTTATTTACCTTATTTTTCTTGATTGGCTTTCATTGATCGCCCAAACGTTACATGCTTGAACTAGCACTTCCCGACAGACTATTCCGTGGTTCCCGATCACCATGCGCATAGCAACATCTTTTTTTGTGCCGCCAACAACCTTCTTGCCTTCCCTGTTAGTAATTAGGTTGATAGTGTTCTCAATTGGACCAAGGAGAGCACGTTGCCCATGCCAACGGGGAAGGAAGAGGTCCTCGATGACACATATTATAAGAAGGTGTCATCAAACGCATGTTCATGACCACGAACAAGCCTTAGAACAGATCAAAACTATTTAACTTGTCTGAGGCAGGCCTTATATAGGTCAATGATGCTGCTTTTATTTATTTAGTATTTTCACCAAAAAATGTTTTTATTTTTCAAAAATAAATCTAGCTTCTTCAAGCGATAATTTCCATATTAAATTCTTAGGAATATTTGCTATGCGTTCCAAAATTAAAACTTATTGCAACAAAAAGAAAAACGAAATTGCCAAACAAAAAAACGAATCCCATAATCCAAGATAATTGCATATCCAGGTCATAAGAAACTGGAAAAAAAAAAGATGCAATTTTTTCAGTTGAACATGCGATCTCTTATATTACAATCAAATTCATAAACACACACAAAATGTAGTAATCTATATATATAAAAGACGCAAGGAATAAAGCCACCACGTTACGCCACCTAGGATTTTTTTATGTGTCGTTCCCACGTTAAGCCACCTAGGATTTCGCCACATATGATTTTTTATTTTAGGAATTTATATATGTTGAAATTATTTTAGGATAATATAGAAATAGGATAAATTAATATAGGAAAGATTTTATCTAAAATAAAGATGTTATCTATTATATATTAGAAATTATGATATATCTCAAATATTTTATCTAAAAATTAAAATACATTATAGAATATTAGATATTATATATTAAGATAGATATATTAATTTAGTTTTTGCAATTAAATTTCTATCTATTTATGAAAAAATTAAATTCGAATTTTATTTAAAATTAAAGAAAATTATTTTATCTTTATTTTTTATCTATTTATGTAAAAGATTTATCTTAAATAAAATTTTGATAAAAATTTTAACTTTCAATCTAGATAATTACTTGACTAAATTGACTTTTGATAATAAAAAAATTTATGTTATATTTTCCTTAATTTTCTTTTTAAATTATTTATGTAAATATAAATGATTTTCTTATCATTAAAAAATCATTCTTTATTAAGATTTTATCATCGTTTCTCATTAAGTATATTTTTAATTTCTATTCAATTTTTTAAAAGAATTGAATTTGATAAAAAAAATTACAAGAATTTAGGTTTTTTATATTTTTATATTTTTTGTAAAAGATCTTTAAAATTAAATAATTCTAATACAAATAATTTTTGTATTAAATTCATATAGTCGTGCAGGGCACGACGGGTATAGCTAGTTAATTCAATAAAAGGTGAAGAAACAAGAGGAGATGGATTCTTGTTTTGACGGAAAAAAAAGAGGATACGAAATATAAAAAGAAAGAATATGTTTTTCTTACTTCTGATTCATGCGTATGTTAAGATAGATGTACGAGTACTCAAAAATGGACATATAAGAAACAAGGTTATTAGCAATAAGGTCGGAGTGGTCAGGGGCATAGCCAGAGGGGATTAAATTTCTCTGGGTCAAATTCCTGCCTACAGGAAAAAAAAATCCTAGGTAGAAATAGAATTGATATAGTTCGCAAATTATTTTATTTTATTTTATTTATTTATTTTTCCTAGTCAATTATATATAGAGTTTGGTTCAAATGAAACAAACTCTTATCATAAAACGTGAAACGAATGCACTTTTCCTAGTTAGTATTGCAAGTTTGATACAAAATTGCATTGAAAAATACAAAAAGTGCACTACGAAAAAGTGCACTACAAAAAGTGCGAAAAGTGCACTACAAAGTACGAAAATTGCAAATGCGAAAAAGTGCACTCGAAGTAGGAAAAGTGCAGTACTAACTACAAAAAGTGCATTCGTTTCAGGATAAGAGTTTGTTTCATTTGAACCAAACTCATTATATATAATATAAAATTATAGAGTTATAATAAAATGAATTATTAAAGGTTTGATCATGGGTCAATTCAAACCCAAATATTAAATCAAATCGATTGAATCGAACCAAAATCAATATTGTTTTGGTTTTCGGTTTGAATTTTCCAAATTTCAATTTCGATTCGGTTTGAATTTTTCCAAAAAAAATAACCTCTACTCATCTTAAGCCAATAAAACTGAAATCAAACCGAACCAATCTAAATATGCTCAACTCAGGCCCCGTTTGTTTGTATAACCCTGGTATAGGGAATGTGATTATGAATTAGTCAAACCCATACCAATATTTGTTTTAACTAAGGGATGAGAATGAGTGATAATCATACCAGCAAAATACACTAGATTTCATACCCATTCCAAAATCAAGATATGGGTGATTCCTATTCCAATCCTATACATCATTCCAACCCGATTCCAAGTTAAAAGCAAACGAGGCCTCAATTTTTATTTATATTTTAAAAAAATAATTTTTTAAAAAAATTGAGTGGGGGCTATAGCCCCCACTTGTCCCCACATAGATCCGTCATTGGGAGTGGCTAGTATAGGACAGAAGCTGAGAGAATTGAGGTTGCGCTGGTTCGGGCACATAAAGAGAAGACCATCGGAGGTCCCGGTACGTAGATGTGAGGGGTTGGTTTTCAACGATTTTCGCAGGGGCAGAGGTAGACCGAAGAAGAGCTGGAATAAAGTTATAAAACATGATCTCGCCTTTTTAGATATTTCAGTGGACCTAGCAGACTGTAGGAAACTTTGGAGGAAGAAGATTACGGTGGAGGAGCGATAGCTATTTTAGTCGGCGAGCAATGGCTCTCATCCTGCATCTCTGCGTTCTAGCTCTCTCTCTCTCTCTCTCTCTCTCTCTCTCTCTCTCTCTCTCTCTCTCTCTCTCTCTCTCTCTCTCTCGTCGTCGTTTTTTTCTTGTTTTTGGTTTTTAGGCCTTTTTACACACCCTTTCGATTCTAAGGTCGAGGGAAGGTTGGTTACATCTTGGCCACGCAGACCCTGCCAAAAGCATGTTCACACTGAGTTGTTATTGTTGTTGTTGTTGTACTTTTGATTAATGACGAATAAGGTATATATATATATATATGAAATGAAAGTGCTTGTAATGAAAATTTGTTTATTTATATACTTGGAGCTAGACCTGTCAAAAACTGACCTAACCCGCTAACCCGACCCGACCCGTCCGATAATTTTAGGGTTAAGACCCGAAAATTTGAACCTGAAACCCAAAATAAACCGAACCCGGTAGAACTCGAACCCGTTGGGTTGACTGATTTAGCAAATTTATAAAAAAAGTTAAATTTATTTTAAAACTTATAATATATTATGTTAGTAAAATAAATGAAAATAATATATTATAATTAAATATTATTATTGAATTAAAAATTGATTTTAATAATCATAAGAAAAAAGGATATTTTAGACTCGCTGGTCAACCCGACCCGACCGGAAACCCGCTACAACCCGACCCGATTGACCCGTGATCCATAATGATCCGGAACCCAATTTAGCCCGAATCCGAAATGACCGAACCCGAACCCTCCCAACCCGACCCGATTGACAGGTCTACTTGGAGCGCAAGAATATCGATCATTACTTCTCATTAATGATAAATAAGGTTTATAAGAAGCATAAGAATATACCAAACAACTTTTCTAAAATTTTCTTCAAAATAAAACAAAACCTAAAAGTCATATATTTCAAAACTTATTTTTTTGGTAAATAAATAATTTCTTTATTTGACTAATAAGAAAATAAAAATATTATATTATCTTACTTTAATAAAAAAATTAATTTTATTAATTTTTATTTGACTAAGAGTCAAATAAAAAATATTCTAAAATATTACCATAATAAATGACAACTTATTTTATTTGACTAATAAGAAAATAAAAATATTCTATAATTTTACTTTGATAAATGTTATGCGCATCCAGCGAGGTTGTACTATGATGAGTCTATTTTGTTATCTTCTCAAGGGGTTCAACAAGGTGACTCTCTAGGGCATTTGCTTTTTGCACTTACTTTACATCCTCTTGTCCATCTGATCAACGATAAGTGTAATTTGGATTTTATGGCGTGGTACCTAGATGACGACACCATTATTGAAGACACTGCTTTGGTGTCGGATGCCTTGCGTTTGATCACTACTAAAGAACCGACATTGGGGTTGCATCTGAATGTTGAGCAATCTGAAATCTTTTGGACGAACCCAGATCCGAGGAGCTACGATTATATGCTTTTCCCTCCTAATATTTCTCACCCATTGGATGGGGTCAAGCTTCTTGGTGGTCCTGTCAGCTTAGACACTGACTTTTGCAGTTGCTTGATCGAAGACAGGGTTTCCAAAACAATTGGTTTGATGGTGGTTGTTGTTGGACTTCATGACCCTCATTCGAGGCTTCTTCTTCGTAGATGTGTTGATGAGGTATTTTTCAGTCGTTTACCTATCAAAGAATCCTAACTTAACCAATCTGAGTAGAATGGTAAGCAAGGGTCGATCCCACAGAGACTCGTGTACTAATGTTATTACTTAAGTGCCAAGTAACTAATATGGGGTTTTTTGATTGTAAATTCTAAACTACTATGCAAAATAGAAACTAACTAAGAATGCAAATATGATTGAGTTTAACAAATATGAGAAAAATGTGTTCAACTAATTAGATCCATCATGATATTGCTTTATTGATCATCGGTTCTCTTGATTCTCTCCTCACTTGAATAATCTATTGTGGATAATGATCCTACTAAGGACTAAAACCCAAACTTCAGTTATAGTTGATAGACCAACCAGTTCTAACAACCCTAATTAGATAATAACCTAGAAGACCTTCTAGATTCAATTAAATAACAACATGAAGATTCAAGTTATCAATAGAAACAAACACTTAGAGCAACCAGACATCTAAGTGACTTGTGAATTTATTCCCTACTTTAATCAACTTGTCCAACCGGTACTAAATTAATTAAAGTCTACTCTTGATCAAATTAACTCTAACCAGTAATTAATCAGATTCAGTTATAGATTAACCTAGAAATTCTATTAGGTAGCTAATCTAATAAAACCCCAGAATAATTCTGATTCAATTAAGCACAGGGAATAATTTCTATTCAAGTTCGTTGAGAATCAATTTAACCTCACAATCATACACAAATCATGACTTCACCAATTAGTCAAACACAAGGGAAAATTAGCAATGCATAATTGAATAAAAATCAAACTTACAAAGGTTTAAAGGTTCTTCCTTGAGAGAAAACCCTAGCCTCCAAAAGTATGACAAAAGTTCTTTTAAAAATAAACTAACATAAAGTATTTATATGTCTCTAAAATTAACCCTCATAAGATATATCAAACACACATCTCGGCCAAAATACAAGCCCATAAGTCAAAATATCAAAGCCCAAAATCAAGACTCGGCCCAAAATATGCGTCCGCTGAAAGCTCCAGATTGCGCGACTGGCACCACATTGCGCGGCCGCGCAATCCACACCCCGCGCAATTGCTTCTCAGATGGCATTGCGCGGCGAGCTACGCGGCTTCGATCCAGCGCAATTGCTCTTCTTCTTAGCTCGGTCTTCCTTGCCTTGGCTCTTCATCCTAATGCATCCTAGCTTCCTTAGCCTCGTCCATCTCGTCCATCACCACCATGTTCCATCTGCACTCGCCCCGCTGTTGCTCCAGAACCTAAAAATGTAAAACCGAGCAAACCAGCGCATAATACCCGACAACACAAAAACCTAAAAACTACCTAAAAACTAAACAAAACATACATAAAACATGCATCTAAACTACTCCTATATGCGAGCTATCAAATTCCCCCATGCTTAACCCTTGCTTGTCCTCAAGCAAGACATAAATCCAATCACACCATAGAAATGCAATCTTACATCCATCTCAAGTCAAACAAACATTTCACATGTAATTAAAAACTCAACCAAGACTTCTCAGCATGCATTATGACTAGCAAAAAGTAAAGACCATTCATTCATTCTAGACATCACCAGGAAAATTGTGTTTTGCACTCAACACTCAAGTGTATAAAGGGTATGTGTTTCACTCAAAATCAACCAATGAAAACTAGACTACCATATGCTTGCATCAGAGTTCGAAATCTCCACCGTTGAGGATCAAATACATAACAAAAGTCATGAGATCTTTTTCCGGCTTGTAATGTGGCCAAGGTAAAGAGACATTTGGAAGGGATAATATTTGGCATGTGGTGCTAAATCCGGGATAAAGAACTAATCCTAACCCAAACTTCAACACTTTCTTCTCAACTTCTTCCAAACTTCTTTCTACCAACTCATTACAATTACATTAAAACACTTTGCTTCTTTTTTTTCTTCGCTTTTGCCTCTTTTCAACTCTTTCTTGCTTTGCTAATGAAGACTAATAACATTTAAGCACTTTTGCTTTTGCTTATTTTGCAACAAACTTCATCTTCATTTTTTTTCAACTTCGAACACAGGAGTTTATTTCCTCTTTTTCTACCTTTTTCATCCAATTCCCCCATACTTATACATAACTCACACAATACAACCAAAACCTAAAGTCCTAAATCCCGGATTATGGGTCAAGCTTATTCGGCTATGGATCATTTTGTGGAGCTAATAAAAATAGGTTTAAGGCTCAAATAAGTGGGGTGTCAAAAACATGGATCTTGTAGGGTAGGAAGGGAAATAATAGGCTATAAAGAAACATTGTCTCAATCACTTTAATGTCATGCATTCAATCATATAAAGCAGCCTCAAAATAGAGTATTAACGCAAGTTCTAGAGCTAGATAATCATGGTGATACACTCAAGCATGTAGAGAACAATATTATCATGAAAGGCCAAAAATCAAATCTCACAAGGCTAATTGTTTTGTCTAGAACTTCAGAATGAATCTAAAACTCAAGCTAAATACATGCTCCATCCTATAATCAAGTCATTTAATCAATGATCATGCTTATATCATATCCACTTCAGTAAATCATGCAAATCATGGGTTAGACTTATACTTAACTTAGAAACACAAGAGGTATCAAACAATGGGGAAATAATAACCTAAATGCAATATTTTTTTTTATATTTTTTTTAAAATTTTCTAATTTTTTTTTTTAGTTTTTTCATTTTTAAAATTTTAATCAATGCATGCAAAAATTTAAATATGACCTAATCTAATGCAACTATATGCAATGCAAACAAGTAATTCCCTTCCCCCATGCTTAAAACATACTTTGTCCCCAAAGTATAGTAAAAAGAAAAGGAAAGAGAAAAACTCACAGAACCTAGTTGTCCGGGTAATAGGGCGAAAAATCATGTGGTGGTGGTGGCTGGTACTCCGGATGAACCTCTGGCTGCGGTGGATAGTATGGTGGAATCTGCTGAGCTGGTGGTGGCTGATATGGTGGGAACTGAGGATACGGTGGATATGGAAAAGCGTACTGCGGATAAGACTGATGAGGAGGATAGCCCGCTGAACTCCAACCATCCAATCTAGTGTTGAGCAGTCTGAACTGCTCATCCTGGCGGGCCTGAAATACAACAATCCGCTGATCCTGATGAGTCTGATATGATGTGAACCTCTGATCCACCTAACCACGCATGTCCTGGAAACCCTGATCGATGTGAGATGTCATACTATTGTAGCGCTGCGTGTTCTCCAACTGCATCTGTCGCATCATCTCCATCATCTGGCTGTAATGTGTATCACCTCCAGCTGGTATAGATGGGTCAAAGTGTTGCTGCTGGGTCTCCTCCTCAGACTCATCCTCCTCCTCTGTGTCTTCAGCCTCAGCGGACTCTTCCTCTTCCTCTTCTTCTTCTTCCTCAGCCATAGTGAAATCTTCATCCATGTCCTCCTCTTCAGACTCCTCAACAATAATTGGGGCCTCTTTTTTACCCCTAACTGGACCCCTAACAGTAATCACATCCAAATCGTCATCCTGGGGTTCAATGTACCAGTTAGCTGGGCTGTCTCCAATCTTGACTCGGCTCCCATCAGGAAGCTTCATTGCTCACCCAGAATCTCCAAGCACCCAATAGTAGGAGTTCCTGTAGAAATATAAGACCCCCATCTTCTTCAGCATAGTGAAGTTGATTGCCACCGGTGGGATATCAACTTGTAACCTGCTCAGATCAACACCAAAGTGCTTGGCCAGATGGGTCACAATCCCACCAATACAGATAGCTCCTCCACCCTTGTTTGAAACATGGTACATATGATTCATCAGCATAGCACCCATCTGCATTCTTTTTCTTTTCAGCAAAGCAACCAATACAGCCACATCTTTCTTTGGGCAATTGTTTCCACCCTCACCCCGTCCATTCATGCTACCAGAAATAAACCGTTGAAAAACTTTGATGGCGGGATGAGTGATGGGAGAAGCCTTTTCTTGGGTTGGGTTATAAGTTCGTCTCCCTGTTATGGCTCTCCAGAAATGTTTATCAGCCCATGTAGCTTCAGTTTCAGTAAGCACCACATCATTGTCATAGATATGCAGGAATCCAAACGCATCATTGACCTCTTTCAAAGTCATCTTCCTCCTTATACCTCCGAGCCAGAACTTAATTTCCCCTTCTTTTCTGAAATCAATGGACAAGCTACTTAGAAACTCTAGTGTTAACCCCTTGTAAGTTGGTACACACAGCTGCAAAAACTCGCCCATGCGTAAATGCGTTGCTATCTCATTCAATAGATGAGCAATCCCAAGCTCATTCATCAGAGTCCAATCAATGAACCTGGTTGCTGCCCATTTCCTATCCTTCAGAAGCTCAAATTTGATCACATGATTGTTCTTTGCCAAACTGATCCCAAAACTTTCTTGAGTCCTTTCTCCCACCCCAGCAGGGGGAGCATAAACGGCTCGGGATGATGATGCAGTATCTCTCCTACTTCGTTTAGGAGCCATGGATACCAAAAATTTTACAGAAACCTGCACAACACCACAAACGGACCAAACAAACACAATTCTTGTTGTCCCGGCAAGGACAACCACAACAATATTTCACAAATAATCGCTCAAACACTCACTTCCCCCACTACCTAGAACAATTTAATCAAAATTTAATCAAATTTTAATCAAATTATGGGTGGATTTCGAATTTATGCAAAAAGCTTAAATAAAACACGAATCTATGCTAGAATCATGCAATAAACAAACTTTTGTGAAGAACTTAAGCCTAAATCCGAGCCTAAAGGGGTCAAATTCGGGTTTTTTTTTTCTAGTGAAACCTAGATCTAGATTTTACTATGTAAAAACCGAAATTGAATCCCGACTCGATTTTACTATGTAAAAACCTAGCTCGATTTGTGGTTGAAATCCCGACTTGAGAGCTTAAGAGGAGCTTGAAAGCTTGAGCTTCAATGGAGGAGGGAGAGGTTGAAGAAGGGGAGGCGGCGGACTTAAGAAGGAAAGAAGGAATGAACTCGGGTTTTGATAAAAGGTCTCCCGAAAAATTGGCAATTGCGCGGCTTGACACAGAATTGCGCGGCCGCGCAATTGCGAAGCCGCGCAATTGCCACCCAGTTGGGATTGCGCGGCTTTGGGGCTACGGATTGCACGGCCGCGCATTTAGCAAGCCAAGCCGCGCAATCCCAACTGAGTTGGCATTGCTCGGCTTGGTTACAGATTGCTTGGCCACGCAATTTTTGTCCCTTTTCCGAGTATTTCTGTACTTCATGGCTGGCCCGAGTTTATATAAAATTTGAGGATTATTTCTACCTACACTAACTAATAAAAACAAAATTTGTAAAACAGAAAGCAAAAATCAAAGCAAACTATCCTAAAACATGGGTTGCCTCCCAAGAAGCGCTTTTTTAACGTCATTAGCTTGACGTAAAAAGGATATTAAGAAGGATATGAGTTGTGGAATTCGATCTCCTTCCCGTCGAATCCCATTTTCAATGTGCCCTGCGGTATGTCGATCCTTGTATTCGCAGTTTTCAAAAATGGTCGTCCGAGCAACATTGAAATCTTTCCAACTCCTGATCCCATGTCCATCACTAGAAAGTCAGCCGGAAACTTCAAGCAATCCACCATAACCCATACATCTTCAATTTTTCCTTTAGGTCTTACAGTGGAATGATCAGCCAGCTCTACTATGGTCCGAGTTTCTTTTAATGGTCCCATACCGAGTTTCTCATATAGGGACGACGAAATCACATTAACTGATGCACCTAAATCAATTAAAACTTCATTCACTTTGGTGCTTCCAATAGTGCAAGGAATAGTGAACATGCCAGGGTCACTGCACTTCTCGGGCAAACGCTTTTGAAACACAGCAGACACATGTTCTTTTTCTTTGACTTGCTTCTGACTTTTCTCCTTCTGTCCCCTTCTTAGAGTACACAACTCCTTCAAAAACTTAGCATACCGAGGTACACTCTTGATTAGATTCAGTAGCGGAACATTAACTTTGCATGCACTGAAGACCTCGAACAGCTCTTTGTCGTTCTTCAATTTTCGGGTTTCTTTCAAGGCCTATGGGAATGGTGGAACAGGCACGTAGGCTTTCAGAAGGGGTTCAGAGTTATCTTTCATATCGCCCAGATTGCGCGGCGTCGCGCCAGATTGAGCGGCCACGCTTTCTCCCTCGACCCCGCGCAATCCCAACTGGGAGCACATTGCGCGGGGTGCACATTGCGCGGGCGCGCTTTCAGCAGCCAAGCCGCGCAATTGCCCCTCATTCGAGGCTTCTTCTTCTTCGTAGATGTGTTGATGAGGTATTTTTCAGTCGTTTACCTATCAAAGAATCCTAACTTAACCAATCTGAGTAGAATGGTAAGCAAGGGTCGATCCCACAGAGACTCGTGTACTAATGTTATTACTTAAGTGCCAAGTAACTAATATGGGGGGTTTTGATTGTAAATTCTAAACTACTATGCAAAATAGAAACTAACTAAGAATGCAAATATGATTGAGTTTAACAAATATGAGAAAAATGTGTTCAACTAATTAGATCCATCATGATATTGCTTTATTGATCATCGATTCTCTTGATTCTCTCCTCACTTGAATAATCTATTGTGGATAATGATCCTACTAAGGACTAAAACCCAAACTTCAGTTATAGTTGATAGACCAACCAGTTCTAACAACCCTAATTAGATAATAACCTAGAAGACCTTCTAGATTCAATTAAATAACAGCATGAAGATTCAAGTTATCAATAGAAACAAACACTTAGAGCAACCAGACATCTAAGTGACTTGTGAATTTATTCCCTACTTTAATCAACTTGTCCAACCGGTACTAAATTAATTAAAGTCTACTCTTGATCAAATTAACTCTAACCAGTAATTAATCAGATTCAGTTATAGATTAACCTAGAAATTCTATTAGGTAGCTAATCTAATAAAACCCCAGAATAATTCTGATTCAATTAAGCACATGGAATAATTTTTATTCAAGTTCGTTGAGAATCAATTTAACCTCACAATCATACACAAATCATGACTTCACCAATTAGTCAAACACAAGGGAAAATTAGCAATGCATAATTGAATAAAAATCAAACTTACAAAGGTTCAAAGGTTCTTCCTTGAGAGAAAACCCTAACCTCCAAAAGTATGACAAAAGTTCTTTTAAAAATAAACTAACATAAAGTATTTATATGTCTCTAAAAATAACCCTCATAAGATATATCAAACACACATCTCGGCCAAAATACAAGCCCATAAGTCAAAATATCAAAGCCCAAACCAAGACTCGGCCCAAAATATGCGTCCGTTGAAAGCTCCAGATTGCGCGGCTTGGCACCACATTGCGCGGCCGCGCAATCCACACCCCGCGCAATTGCTTCTCAGATGGCATTGCGCGGTGAGCTACGCGGCTTCGATCCAGCGCAATTGCTCTTCTTCTTAGCTCGGTCTTCCTTGCCTTGGCTCTTCATCCTAATGCATCCTAGCTTCCTTAGCCTCGTCCATCTCGTCCATCACCACCATGTTCCATCTGCACTCGCCCCGTTGTTGCTCCTGAACCTAAAAACCTGTAAAACCGAGCAAACCAGCGCATAATACCCGACAACACAAAAACCTAAAAACTACCTAAAAACTAACCAAAACCTAACCAAAACATACATAAAACATGCATCTAAACTACTCCTATATGCGAGCTATCATGTGTGGGTGTAGGTCGTTTGTACTTTTCTTTTCGAACTTGTCCCCCACAGATGCTTGGGTATGCTCCTCTCACCTTTGACAATGCTTTAAGGAAGGTTTTTGAGGAAATCATTGTAGCTGGGGGTGCTGATTTTGGTGATTAGCAATGGCGTTGTGCCACCCTACCCTTTCGGCTTGGTGGTTTTGGGGTGTATATTGCTCATGATGCTTCCATCTATGCTTTTGTTGCTTCGCGACTGCAATCTCTAGAGCTCCAGAACATATTGCTTTTCCATTGTAACCCCTTGGATATAGGGTCTGCTTGTGATTTAGCCTTGAACAACTTTCGAAATTTGTGCAACTTCGATCCTCTTGTTCTCTACCGTGATGTACCAGCCCTCCCCCCTTTTATGAAAAAATTGGCTACATTGTACTTTGATATCGTAGAGAAGAATTTGGTGAGTCTGTACAACCTGAGTGATAGGGAAAAGCCTATCCTCATTAGCAACAAGTCAGCACACGCTTTGAAGTTCTTGAGAACCCTCCCAATTGAAGGGTTAAGACAGACGATGCAACCAAAACAATTCAGGTGTGTTTTGTGCTATCGATTTTCTATTCCTATTTATCCTACTAGTTTTACTTGCCCTTGTTACTCTTCTAAAACCATAGATTGTTTTGGCGATCATGTTGTCCACTATGGGAATGATATTGGTCTGAAGTCTCACCATAAGCTAGTCTGGGGTGTGTTGGGTGACATCTGTACTCAGTCTGGTATCGCTATGCAAAAGGAGGTACCTCTTGGATTTTTGTCCGAGAAAGGTAGATATCTTCGACCTGCAGATCTTCTGGTTTACTCTTGGGACAAAGGGAGAAACGTCTTCTTAGATGTCACATGTGTCTCTCCGTTCGCGGGGGTTGGTGTTGATCCTTTTGTTCATGGAGCTGTTGTTTCTAACACTGTTGTCCGGAAGAACAAGAAGAAGTATGAATTGAAGTGCACAGACAATGGATATAGTTTTATTGCTTTTGCCATCTCTACTTTTGGAGAGCTGGGAGTGATGCCCTTGAGTTTTGTCTCGGGGCACACGGGCTGCTCATAGCAAGACGACTAACGGTAATATTCGTTTATTTATTTTTCAGCACTTGTGCTTTGCCTTTAATAAGGGTGTCGAAGCCCAGTTAGTTGCTAGGCTCCCATCCAACTTTGTGTAAACCTGAATATTTAGATGTTGTATATTTTTATTAAAAACAAATTAATAAGAAAATAAAAATATTTTAGTATCTTACCCTAATAGTAAATTATTTATTATTTGACTGATAAGAAAATAAATTAGTCAATAATCTTACCCGAATAAATTATTCTATTTCATGATTATTTACTTTGTGTCATATTTATAATAATTTTGGTTTCAAGAGTGCATAATATGGTCCATCAATGAAAGATTTGTGTGAAGCCAAAGCTAGCTAGATAGCTAGGTGCATAAATAAGTCTGAGTAATGATGTGGCCAAATTCACGTTCTTGGCGAGATAGTTTGTTCAATGGAAGCTAGGTAAGGACTAATTTTGATTTCAAATTTTATGTGCAATTTTTATTTTTTTTGCATTGATATTGTCATGAAATCCAGTTATTCTATAGTATTGGATTAAGCTCGTATCGTACGAATCATCTTAGGTTTGTATCTAAAATTTATTATAAATCCAAAACGAAATTGATATTTATGCCTAGGTTCTACTTGAAAAACAAGATCAGTATGTTCCACTAACAATCCTAGATAAAAAAAAAGAATTGCTTAGTAAAGTCATGTGAAAAGATTCACCTTTCATCAATCTTTTGAATGAAGACATCCTACTTGATTGGACATTTGAAATTTCACCAACACAAAGTAAAATATCTAAATTCTAGTCAATTGACATTTTAGGCATGAGTGTTCAAGACTCTATCTCTCCTCTAGACTCTAGTGTAGTAACAATCCTAGATAGGAGCTCCACCATCTTCTCTTGGTTTCTATTAAGACTCATGATTAGTTGGCCCAGATGCTCGGTAATAGAAGTCTTTTTTTGTGGCATAATTTGGTTCCTCGGTTTCATGCTCAGTCGATGGTTCCTTCTCTAAAGGAGCTTCGATGAAATAAGACGTCATAGCATAATGGCACGCCCAATCAGAATCCTCCCACTTTAGGCTTTTTTTTCTGGAGCTTTTCGATATTTCTTTTTAAAATACTCCATTTCCTTCTTGCAATCACGACTATGAAAGAGCTTGTTTAATCCCTCCCGTTCTTTAGGGCTTAAACCCCCTCCCTTCTTCTTACCATCATCTAACTTAGACCATTCCTTGAACATTTGGAGTTTCAAGTTGCCCTCATGCTCCCTAAAAAGATCACTCAAAAACTATTATAGGATCTTGAAAATAGAGGTTTTTGTTTGAATAATGTATCAAAGTTTGTCAACAACATAACATTGATGCAACTTTTTTGTCCAACTTTATTCTCTTTGATTGTCTCAACAGCCCGATCTTTGATTTCGATCAAACTATGAGACCATGAAATCATTAGAGCAGTTCCGAGAGAAAAATTAAAACAGACTCATTGAGAGTATGAGACAATGCCTTTGTGTAATGGCTTCTTGCCTCAAATATTTTCCTCCGTTTTTTAATAGAAATCTTATCCTAGTTTTTCGGAGTGAAATTTTTGCTTCCGCTTCTTACAATGTCCTTTTGATTGTTATCGTGATTGAAGAGAATGTGCATCAGTTTATTGCAGCTTATGGCTTACTCCATATTGTATTAAAGACAAAAGGACACTATAGATAAGTTGGATTAACAATGTTCGATATTGTTGTTTAACAACAACTAATCCAAGTTGTTACAGATCTTGGGGGGCTGAATTTGTAAGTCACTGGGCGGCATTAGAAGATGTTTACTTATTGTACTTTAGTCTAATTAATTAATATTATTGCTCAATTTCATCTAACAGAAATGGTTGTTTTAAGTAAAACAAATCTATTACAAATATTTACTCATTATGAAGGCACTCTACATGAATAGAGGTATGGGATCACAGGTTGTGGCACGACCCCACCTATTTCTTATTTTTGGAAAAGAACAAGCTATTAATTCTCAAGTAATTCTTCTATCCTTGGTTTGACAACTTCTTAACTTACTCATGATGAATCATGAATGCATTATTGATAATGGGGCATTGGATCATATGACCTCACATTTCCAATTTTTTGTTACGCATAAAGAGTTACCAAAACCGATTCACATTATTATGTCTAAGGGATTATTGATAGTGCACATTTTTACGGGCTTCATTGTGTGATGCATGACCTTATCACTAAAAGAGAAGTTGATGTTGGATATGAGGAAGCGGGATTGTACAAGGTTAAATCTCAAAACATTGTGGAGTTGAAACCTGTTATAACAATTGTGGCTTCTTTATGCTAACTTTCTATCCATAAGAATGATAGATATTAAACATAAATTTAATATTCCTGTTACCCTATTCTTTAACTTAATATCTCATAATAAATTAAACGGGTGTCAAATAGTGATGACTTATTTAAGATTATTAAAATATTATATAATACTTACATTTGTAACTTAAGAAAATTTCAAGCTCATTCTCATTCTAATTTAAAATTTTGTGTTTGTGTAATTAAGCAATGCAATTAGCTCATATTTTTTATATTCCTAATCAAATCCATAAATTACTTTATTCAAAAATCTTATATAACATAAAAAGCCATTATAATGAACTTACAATATAGTTTATTAAGTTAAGTTTTTTAATTTTATATCTAATGATCTACTTATTATTTAAAATTTTAGTCCAATATTTCCTTTATAATATTTTTTACTTTTTTTATTATGTTGGTGGGATGCAGAAGCTGTTTGGTTTAAAACTAGTTGTACTCGTTGTGTCATGCACGATAATGACTAATCTATTTTTAGATATATTATAAATATGATATTAATAAAGTAAATATAAAAAAAGCCAAAAATAATGTAAATTCTTACAAAATTAATAAAATTCAATTCTTTAAAAATCTTTTCAATAAAAATTTAAAAACGTAGTTAATAAGAAAGATTAAAAATTATAGATTTTTTAAAGATAAAAAATCTTCAATATTTACATAAAAATCCAAAAAGGAAATTAAGAAAATAATAATAAATTTTTTGTATAAAAAGTTAATTTAGGCAACTAATTATTTAAATATTTGAAATTTTTAGCTTTTTATCAAAATTTAATTTAAGATAAATATTTTTCATAAATAGATAAAAAGATAAAGACAAAATAATTTTAATTATTTTTAATTAAAATTTGAAGTAATTTTTTTCCATGTGAATAAATAGAGAGGATTTTAATTAGTAAAAATAATACAAATATTTTTTTAATATAAGATGGGGCCAGAATTAATGTGGAGGATAAAAATAGTTACAACTTGTAATATATAGTTATAGATAGATAGATATGGTTGTTTTTATTTCAAAGATATATATGTAGACCTGTCAAAAACTGACCTAACCCGCTAACCAGACCCGATCCGCTCGATAATTTTTAGAGTTAAGACCCGAAAATTTGAACCCGAAACCCGAAATAAACCGAACCCGATAGAACGCGATCCCGCTGGGTTGAAACCCGAAACCCGTTGGGTTGACAGATTAAGCAAATTTATAAAAAAAAATAAATTTATTTTGAAACTTATAATATATTTTATTATTAAAATAAATGGAAATAATATATTATAATTAAATATTATTATTTAATTAAAATTAATTTTAATAATCATAAGAAAAAAGGATATTTTAGACCCGCTGGTCAACCTGACCCGACCGAAAACCCGCTACAACCCGACCCGATTGACCCGTGACCCATAACGACCCGGAACCCGATTTAGCCCGAACCCGAAATGACCGAACCCGGACCCGCCCAACCCGACCCGATTGACGGGTCTATATATATGTGATCACGCGTACTTATTTTTTTCTTATCTTTCTTTAATGTATCTTTTATGATATAATAAACGGTTTGGCTAATGTGTGCCCATGGGCACACAATAACTTTGTTAATTTTGGAAATTATTTAAAAACTATTCCCTAAATTAATGAACCCTTTTAAAATAATTACATTTAACAAACAATAATCAGATTTGCTAAAATTAGTATCTCTAATGTGTGCCCATAGGCATACATTAGAAATTCCCTATAATAAATATGATGCACTTTTTTTATCTATTTTGATCACATCTACTAATATTAAATTATCGAATGGAGATCAAATGAGAATTACTCTTATCCTATAAAATGAGAACAATTATTAGCCTTTGATTTTGTGAGATTGAAGATCTAGATGGTGCCACGCTCTTCTTTTTATTTTTAGAGCTGAAGGGGTATTTTCATCATTGTACTCTATTTTATTTTCAATTCGTTTAACAACAGGCCTCGAGATAGCCAAGAGTTGCGACGATTTCTCGTCGGCGTTGATTACTCCTTGCTGATCTCATCCGACGTCGCTTGTAAAATCAAAAATTCTGGTTGAGAAGGTGGAAGAGCCGGCGGGAGTTCGCGAATCAAGGATCGGTTTTCGATTCACAATGTTCTTATCCTTTTGGCGTTTTCTATTTAGGTTTTGGTATCGAATGCTACTATTCAAATTTGGAAATCTGGTGGACCATTCGTGAACTTGTCTTCCACAGCCCAACTGACCACCTTCACGGGCAGCCCTTCACCTATAGTGAAGGAATATGACCTGCGTAATCACAATTTCTCCCTCTCTCCTGAAAATTCAAATTTCATGGTTAATGTGTTTATTTCTAATAATTCTAAATTATCTAATAATTTGCAATCTTCTGGTGAGTTGTCTTCCACCTGGATACTAGATACATGTGCCTCTTTCCATATGTCTGGGGTATGGAATTTGCTTTAGAATTTGACCAATTATTTCTCATGTATTGATTTTATTGTTTGATGGTTCGACTTCTACCGTTCAAGAAGAAACCCACCTTTGTTTTTGATAATTTGAGAGGGCCTCGTGTTCTTTTAATACCAAATTTGCCTTCCAATTTGTTATATGTGGCTCAATTAACATGTGAAATTGTCTTGTTTGGTTCTCTTCACTAACCGTCTTTTTGTTTTACAGGATTGCATTTTGAGGATGGTGATTGGTGTGGATGAACAACAAGGAAGGGTTTATTTGTGGTTCTCTAGTCTATGGCCTCATGAACAAAGATTAGGGGATGTTTACACGCACACGAGTATAATCTTATATTTTATCATATATTGTTGTTATTTTACATGAAACGTATTGTGATTTTTAATGAACCTTATAGTGTAATATTATGAACCATAATGACAATATTTGCGAACCAAAAGAAATGTAGTTATGTGTTCCATGTTACTTCTAAATTAGCTTAATTTTTTTCTTTTTTATTGTAGGTTGTTCATCAAGTTCCGGTCATCCTAACTTGTCGCATTCGGATAATGATGCTAGTATTGATGAAGTTTCATTGAAGGGTCTTGATAATGATGAGAATGTTAATAAAGTTTCATTGGATGATCCTGATGAAGCTAGTGATGTCTACATTCTTCACTTATCACAAGATTGTTCTTATTTCATTCCCAAGATTAAACATTAAATTTTCAGTTCTCTATTTGTCTTTTTTAATAGTTGTTATGTGTTTTGGGGATTAAGTTATTTTTTTTATGTTACTTTGTGTTTGACAAATCACTTTGTTACTTTGTAATTCCTTTTAAAGTTGTTTAAGACTTCATGTCGAACCCAATGAGCTGAATGTCTTTTTGTAAATTTTATGCATTTTTTGTTAAATGAACTGATTATTTAAAATTCATGAACTTTCATGTTGAATACTATGAACCTTCATGTTGAACACTATGAACCGCGTAATTAATACTTTTAAAATATTTCAAAGTCTAAAATGTTTTTACCCATCTCTGTAAAATACACAATTTAAGTTAACGTGATAGATTATGACACTTATATTACCGAAAGATCAACATCGAGCAAAAACCATTATATATTCATGCTATTTGTCAATGAGATGAGATAATGAAATGTTGGCACATGTAATGTCATTGAAAAAACGTTTAATCTATTGAGCAAAATGAGCTTATGCATTTAACAAAATGCACCATATGCAACAAGCAAGCAATGATCAATCTTTTACATTGTTTTTTTCTCAAAATGGGCCATTTCCATTGCGTAGCACCTGTAGTGATTTCAGTTGCTTCCAATTAACTATTGTAATAACAACGTAATTTAAAACCATAGTTAGTATTAAATCAACCTATAAGTATATAATTGAAATAACAAGTACGATTAAAAACGCATGAACCAAACTTAAATGTACTATGAACCAAAATAACAAATGTCATGAACTAAAATTACAACTAGTAGACATGAATTGTAAGATGAACTTTATGATCCAAACTTTAATGTACTATGAACCAAAGAACAAATGTCATGAACCAAAATTACAACTAGTATGACTTAAAAAACATGAACTGTAAGATGATCTATTATGAACCAAACTTTAATGTACTATGAACCAAAAAAAATAAATGTCATGAACCAAAATTGCAACTAGTATGACTTAAAAGACATGAACTGTAAGATAAATAATTATGAACCTGAGCTTAAGAAAATAATGAACCGAAAGAAGATTTATAATGAACCAAAATATATAAGGCGTTTATAGAATTAGGGCTCGTTTGGTTTTAGATGTGGAAAGGAAAGGGTTAAGAAAATGTATCTAGCCTATTTTTAGTTTATGATTCATTGATACAAGTGGTAACCATTACTCCATTTTTCCCAATTTTCATGTAAAATTTGAGCTAACTCTTCTCATCCCTTTCCTTCATTTTGACATGGGGTAAGCATATCCCCTATTCTCCTCTAATCATTTCCCTTCTCCCTCTCTCTAAACACAAAAAAAAAGAGGATCAACACTACTCTTCCATATAAATTTGTTTCCTTTCCCTTTCCTTCATTTCTATACTTTTAAACCAAACGGGTCCTTAGTCTATATGAAATTTGAACTCACATCTATGTACACATGCACATTACTCTACCATTTGAGCTAAAGGCATGCTAAACACTGTAACCAACCTATGAGCCTATTTAATCTTCCTTTCACTGTGAAGAAACTACTTTAAGATTAACAACTGAGATAGTATCTTTGTACGTGATATATAAACCTTAGCATCGTTAATTCATAATCAAAATTTATCTTTCGATGAGATACTAATTCATCTTTATTCGATTAAGGAACTAGTGATTCATTTAAAATAAAGAGCTATATGAACATAGTAGGCTACTTCATCGCCTAACTTGTTATCACATAGAAGTCGTAGTTCTTTGCTAATTTAAGCAGGTGAGAATTGAACATCAAACTCCACAAAAATTACTTCAGAAAACCTAATTTAAATAAATTACATATAGCATAGAGCTTCCTTGTGCTCTTAACAGGCATCCTCAAATTAATTACATACATCACATACACTTGAACGTGAGAAGGGTATGAGATAAGGAATATGGTAACAGCTTACCCAAAGTCACATATGGTACCTAGCTTCAAATGCCTCAACATTGGTCAGGTTTGATTCAATACGAGAAATATGTATGTTATTGTTTAGAACTTCTGAGTTCATACATCAAAGTCACATAACCAGTACCTAGCTTTTAACACCACAACTATAAGAACCCAAAAAATCAAACAAAACCCGGTACATAAGGCTAGCATAAGAATAATTCAATCCAACAAGGGGATGGGGCAATCAGATCCAACAGTGAAGATTGGAGCAGGAGGTCTTGCAATATGAAGGGTTTGATTAGTTAATATCTGTTAAGCTAGCTTTTTGAACAATCAGACTCCACAATATGTAGACTAAGAAATGTTCAAGGTACAAACGGAAGTAATAGACTAATAGTGGAGGAGGCAGGTGGGGGTGCGGCGGACACACCGACGACGGAAGTTCTCAGCCAAGCGTCGACGACACAAAACAAGTGATAATGTGGATCTTTCTCAATTGAGAAGTAAGAACCACGGTTGAGATAAGGACATTAAGGAACAAAATTCAGAGAAGGACAAGTTCAAACCGATCAATTTTAGAGACGAATGTATAGACTTTGACAAGGTAGAGAAGATATATGTCGGCGGTGAAGAACTCTTTCTCCTAGATTCCATCGTTCCGTCCTAAAGCTCTTTCTCTCGCGTGAATTGAAAGGGATAGGGTTTGAAAAGAAGGGAGGGTATTTTTAGAGCACTATGCATTTTTTTTCTAAATTACACTTTGTGCCATTCATTGAGTAAATTAGCCTTTTTTTTTTTTCGTCTGATCGAATCTCATCCGTCCATACTCCTCATCCAACGCTTCTTGTTTGTTCTTAGTTTTCACCCTAAGAAATACACTAGAACTCTACTCATATTTTATCTTTATGTTTATTTTGGGATAAATTTTTACAAATATTATTTTATTTTTATGTTTAGTTGGAGATAACTTTTTTTGCATAATTAAATTTTTTAAAATTATTATTTTAATAAAGGGGTGATGTGGCGCAACGTGGTGGCAAAAATTGTTTCGTATTTAGTTATTAGTAAAAGACTAGTTGTACCCGTCGTGTCATGCACGACTACAGCTCAACAATTTTTAGATATATTATAAATATGATATTAATAAAGTAAATATACAAAAATAAATTAAAATGTACGTGCAAAATAGATTTGCCTTTAGATTTAGGAAAAATGACTTAAAATAATATGAACTATCAACTTTGAACCAAAAATAATACGAATTTTAGAAATTATAAATCCGTAGCCAAACTATCACCTTATATACCGAAAACAATACAAAATCAATTTCCGGTGAAATTTCCGATAAGTGTGATGACGTGGCATTGGAAAGCTGAAATGTCAAACAAAATTAATTACACCTCATTTTTTCTCTCTAAAAAACACACCTCATTCAGTCTTAGAATTCTAATTGAAAGGGAAATAAAAAAAATAAAACAAAACCAACTTTTATAGATGAACGATTACAAGAAAGAAAAACACAAATGAAGATGGAGCAACAATGGCCGTTGCCATCTCTTTCTTCACGACGCCGACCAGTAGTCCCCTCCGACGAGGCTGCTATGCCATGACTCCCTCCTACTCCGACCGACGCCACTGTGAGCGTCCTGCCCACTACCGATCCTCCCCCTTAACGCTCCTAATTACGGAGCGAAAATCAAAAGCCCTAATTCCCAAATTGAATCAAATCAATTCCTTTTTTTTTCAAATTGGTACATGGATCCCAAATTGAATCAAATTGGTTCGTATTATCAAATTGGTACATGGATCTTATGAATTAAAGTGTGAATTAGTTGTTTCTTCTTAGATTCATATGATTATATAGCAGATTTCGTGAAATTGGTGCATGTATTCGATTTTTGGTGTGCCGAAAAAACTTGTGAACGTTCCATTTCTGTTTAATTTTTCTTTTTTATTGAACAATTCAAAGATTCGATTTTATGATTTTATCAAGACTTTGGTAGATTGTAACAATTGGATTTAGATAAGTTGCAGAAAAGTAGGTGGAAGGTGGAGATCGAGGGAGGGTGTTTTGTTTTAATTTAATTAAATTATTGAGTAATTAAACACATGGATTAAGTAGGATGACATGTTATAAATTTTTTGACAAATCATCATTCTGGTGTCCACGTGTAACAAGTAACCGGAAATTACGCCGGAAATTGATTTGATATTATTTTTGGTTTAAATATTGATAGTTTGGTTATGAATTTATGATTTTTAAAGTTCGTATTATTTTCAGTTCAAAGTTGATAGTTCGTATTATTTTGAGTCATTTTTCCTTAGATTTATTTAGGGTAATTGATTGCTCGCAGGGGTCAATCAATTAAGTTAGAGAATTTTATTTAGGGTAGCCAAAATGTACGTGCAAAAAGGAAAGGATGATTTCAACTTTTTTTTTTAATAATCCAACTGATAAGGTATGCATTTTCTCAACTTACAACACAGGAAAGAGTGAGTAATTGTGACGTTGAAAGGGCAAGGCAGCCATTTTGCTAATGGAAACAACTAGTTAAACAGGGAGATCATTTTTGTTGTTGAGCACTTGCTTTTTTCTTAAGTTACACAGCACAGGAAAGAGTAACATCTGGGAGTTCATTTTCAAGCTTCATGTGATTGTAGCTCTGGAAAAAGAGCAACTTGGACCACTGACGAAATCTTCCTTCAAGATTAACATGGATCAGCTTTCTAAGGATTGTAATCCATAGCAGTTGCTAGAGAAACTTTGCTAGGCAGTGACTGAAGAGACTGAATATGAACCTTGCTAGGTCTTCTTATATTTGAGTCACAGATTGTGAGATTGCTTGTATTCCATCATCTCGTTCCTGTACCGCTCCTTATCTTTCCTACCCTTCTCCTGATAAACCTAAAAAGCAAAAGCAAGAAGTAATGTCAATTCGTAATGCAAATGAATAATGACTAACAAATTTTAAATATTCGGGTCTAGTATAATGAAATGCATCCAAATGCCAATTTAAAAATCAAGGAAAAAAAGTTTTTATAAAAAAATGTCTGTATCACTTTCATGACAATATGATACTATATATTTCCTGGAGAACTCGTACAAAAAGGCAGTTTGTTGAATGTTTGCATCATATCACAAAATGCATCAATTAATTTAGTTTCATAATAGTTACACTCATATACAGAAAGTCGTGGACCATGTTCTAATTTGGCACTTCATGGTAAAATTCTTCCTGATTTATAGTTTGCAATTGTTGGTTTAATGTTTGTCCTAATGGTTCAGGTTATCTCATGCTTCCTAAAAAAGTGATAGACCGCCCTTTAAGTCCTACTTCCTAATAGTGTGCAATTGTTGTTTTGATGTTTGTACTAATAGTTCAAGCAACACTCTCATGCTTCCTCGAAAAGTGATATACTGCCCTTTAAGTCCTAATTCCTAGTTGTACTTCAACAAAGATGTAAGAAAAGAAAAGCAGTATTTCAAATTCAAAGAGTGAATGTGTGCATGAGTTCAAGGCTTCAAGCCATACTGGCTAGAACAAATGAAAGATGCAAATAGATTTGCCTTTAGATTTCCATTGAGGACCGTTTTAATATATTCAGTTAATGATTCCTAATTTTGTTTTATTCAGATTTTCATTTTTTTGCTTAATTCAAAAAGATTAACGATTCAAAAGAATAAATCTTTTGGAGATACGAAGAACTATATATCATTTCCTACAGAAATAGCATTCTTGGTACCTGCTTCTCAGCTTCTGATAATCTGTTCCAGAGATGACCAATCTTCTTACTGATGCTTCTTTCTTGTCCCAAGTACAAAGGCCTGAGATTAGCATATTGTTCAGCAAAGAAGAAGGTGTAGCCACTCCTGTTTGGCTTTGGTTTTGCAGGATCCCGTAATTTCAGCCTACTTTTTCTCCGTCGCTTTTGGTTTTGGATAATGGAAGTATCAGCATCCCAAGATGCTTGTGTCATGTTAGGAATGTGATAAAGAATCCCTTTCATCTGCTCAGATCCCAGATTGACAGAAACAATATACCCACTATCACATTTTCCATCAATAGTTCCAATTAGAGAAATGCCTGATTGCAATGTAGGATTTGCTGCAACAAGGAAAGTAACTACATTAACAGGCTATTGCAATCATAATCAAAGTACATTATCAAAACAACTATGGTAGGACATTTCAGCTACATATAAGTACTAAGTAGCGGGAAGAAAATCAGCACTAAACTGAGATAATTTCTATGCTTATTACCTGGAAATTGACCAGCTGTACCAGACTCAAATGACTCCAGCCCAGTGATAGGGCTCTCACTTTTGGGAGCTATAGACAAAGGCAGCAAAAGAAAGGAAGTATGTTTTAATCAGTACTGACTAATTAAGGTAGTAACTAAAGACTAGTTTACTGCAGATATGTAGTTATGACAACATTGCGGTACCTTCAGTTGTGCTTGCCGGGCCTCTTCTCCTAAAGTAATATGCCTGCTCAAAGTGGTATAGCAATGCCATATAGTGCTTTCGCATAACAAAAGATGCACTGGTGATTGTTGATGGAAAATTGAATGCTGCAATAACATCTTTCCATTTGTGCTCATGAATTACCTATTACAAAAGATATTTAAATATCTTGTTCCACAACTAGTCAATAGAATGAAAACTATCAGATTGTTGAAGATAATGATATAAAAGATTGGGGGAATTGAAGACTTGTAGGTGGCATTTGGTTAAGAATTTTATATGGATTTAGAACAAAGAGTCAGATCTAAACTTGACTCCTAAAACTTTCAAAAAAAAAAAACTTGACTCCTAAATGGAGGTATTTGGTTAAGTCTAGAAACCTCATCATCATCATCATCATCATTGACCCAGGAGGCTCCACTACAGCGGAATCTGGGGGGTCAAGATGGGGGTACCCCTTTCCAAACCTAATCAGGATTTTTTTCTCTTCACCTTCCACAGCGCCTCAATCACCACTAACCTCTTCCTGTTTTTTTTTCATTGACGTGAATGGACATTTAGGGTTCTTCAATGTCTCAATAAGGGCTCTTCAATCTATGGCAGCATCGCCAAACCAAATTCAAGTACAAACCAATATATTTATTATTGCAAGAATAACTTCAACTAACATAAAAACACATCTGTTTGCAACGAAGGTAGGAGAAGATGTTGGGGCATTCTAATGGTGACGGTTGAAGGAGTAGAAGGAGCAAGCCATCCACAACCAAGAAAGTAGAAGCAGGAGCACTTCGCCATCAATGAAGTTTGAAGAGCAAGGAGCAGGAGCACAGCAGTTCACCAGCAATCCTGGTTAAAGAGGATGATGGAAAGAGAGTAGACCACCGGCGAGTAAAACATAGCACAGAAATTTGGCCCAGTATGAATGAAACAAAACACAGAAGCTTGGCAACAAGCATATCAAGATCCTCAAGGCGAAAAGCTATAGTGAATAGCTATTGGGAAAGTATGTTTGGGTTTGGGTTGAATAAAGTGGCTGCTTATGAGTTTGACGATGAAGGGTTGCAGGTTGCCGTGGGTCATTTTGGGAGGAGGAAGAACAGTTCTTTACCATGCGGGAATGACATAGCTCCTGTACCAAATTGTTTGGAGATGGACAGGAAATATATGACAAGGTTAGGTGTAAGAATTCAATAATTAAATCTGACTAAATACTCTATACTCCCTACTACCTATTCATATACAAACTAAAATAGCCAACTCCTACAAAGAAATGAAAATAATTCAGTGGCCTAAAAAAAAAGCAAAATTGAAAACAGGGAAAATGGAAGTAACAGAGATAAAAATGGGAAAAATGATTGGAAAAGAGGGGGGAATAGCCTAGAACTAGGACACAGTTATGCTGATAGTCAAGTTGTCCCCTAGTCATGCCTTGACCTTCCTTCTACTCTTCTATTGTTCTATTATAAGTGTGCAAAAGAGAATTTGAATCGGATGCCTTCCAGTCAAATTCTACATTTGGTGAATTTAGGTAAAATCAAGGTATCATGATAAAATTTGGAAATGAATAGGAATATGTTTGAACTTGATTTCTCATATCTATTGGAGACTTTTTTTATAACAAATGGGTGTGAATGGCCAAACCCATGAGAAGACAAGGGTTTCCCTAGGGAGTTTCAAAATTGGGGTGAATAGATTAAAAAACACCACGTGTCATAAATGGGGTTTGCTTTGCGTAAACTCCATGAACTCAAACCAAACAACACCCTAGTGTATGAGGAAGAATGTTTCATCACTATTCACTAATGAAAAAAATATAATGAAACATAGCTGCACTACGTCAGTACTTCCTCGAACCAGGATATGAAAGTTATATTTGGTAAATAAGAGATCACTTGATATGGAACTTTTGTAACTAATTCTGAATTTTTGTTCATGGTAGGTATATTAAATCACTAAAACTAGAAAACGAAGAAAAAGATTATTTTCGTTGCATTATACATATATGACACTCATTAGAATCATTAAACATTTATCAATGAGGAAAAACTCATTAGATATGAAGTTTCACGGTAACTAAAGCGTCTGTGCCAATTTGCCCAACGAGAAAAGCATTGAAGCTATATACCTTCCCGAGACCACCACGTGAGGTGACTTCCACAAAAAGTCGGTACAGATCTAATTCTTTTCCACCCAAGGTAGGAAATCTGAAAAACAAGACAGCAGCTGAAATAAAACTTAAAGTTGTAAGCTAGGGCTACAATTAACAGGAAAAGGAGAGTCTCCATAAATGTCAGATTGAAAGATTTATGAAAGAGACATCTCCAACAAGTAAGAATCAAACAAACCGCCCTCTCAATTTGCCCTACCCAGCAAACAAATTGAAGCTTCTGCAAGCAGCAGAATTGTCTACATTAAACAGCATTACACTTATTCATACAGACACAGTAAGAGTCCATATGGATGCCAGGAAATGTTGTTTCATTTGGTTCCACGCATACATAATAGAAACAAGCGATTTCAACTCAATTTGCTATTTCAAACTTTTGTAGTCCTATCCAAGCAGATGAATATATGAAAATCCAGCAAATTCCAATAATAAGTAATCAAGATGCTATAAAAGTACCCCATTTGCAAGATTAAGATGCTCAAACAAGCAGAATTTTCTTCCAAAATAGGCTTGAAAATCAAAATTGAACAGAGCTACCTCGGAAATGAGGAAAGACTGGGTCAGCTCTAGGTCAAATCAAAATCAAGGTCTAGTTAAGGACATCAATCTTTTCCAATTCGCCACAAATTTCAGAACCGAAAAAAGAACGACAGGAAGAGAGAAGTCAAAACATACCTGATTTCAGAAGCGAAGAAGGAGGAGTGAAAAGCTTTGAGCTTCTCGAAGAAAAGCTGAGCGCTCTCAACCACCTGCTCGTAAGTCGCTTCAGGAGAGGGGTAAGAATTGGAGTTACCGGCGCTTTCGGATTCGGATTCCGTCCCGGTGTCAGTCTCGGTTTCGAACTCGGTGTCAGTCTGGGTGGCGCTTTCGCTCTCTAGCGCCACCGCCGGAGAGTAATCCGTCGTTTGATAGCTCTCCATTTCCAGTTCCCCCTTCAGGTGTGGGAGATTGGTCGACCGATCAGATTAGGGTTTGCTACGTCGTGGTGTTCTTCGGCTAGAAAATTTGGTTGGGTTGTGTGCAAAACGTCTCTCTAAAACAAGCGGGAGCGACAGGCGGAGGAAGACGGAGATTATTCTGTCTGAATCTCAGTTTTGACTTTTTGACTGCTCTTGAGTCTTTTCGTGTCTGTTTTTTTTTTGGGTAAAATGTACAAATTATCTTTGTATTTTATTTTTAGGACCTATTTAAATCGCGTAAAATAATGTATTATCTTGCATTATGATGTAGAATTTAATGCAAAATTTCATTAAACCTTACTCCCTCCGTTTCACAATAGTTGTTTTTAGACAAAATTTCACACATATTAAGGAAAAAAAATTTCTCCAAATTGCCCCTATTAAATGCTCTCTTTTTTTTCTCAATTACCAATAAGTTATTTGTACTTTTAAAAAGAAATTTTGGGAGAAGTGTAATGTGGGGTATACTCTAAGGGTATAAATGGAAAAAAACTTCATATGAACAACTATTTTGAAACAAAAAAAATTGGCTTTAAGAATAACTATTGTGAAACGGAAGGAGTATATTATAATGCAAGATAATGTATTATTCAGTGTAATCCAAACAAATAATAAGTCAATTTTACATAAAACGAACTTCTTCTTTTTTTCCATACATAAAACGAAGCTTTAATAAAATTTGTTTGTTGTTTATTGGTAGGTAAGGTAACCCATCTAAACTTGAAAATTTTAGGGATGGGCAAAATTCGAATTGGATTGAATCGGACCGGATTTTTGAACATCGGACTAGGATTGGACTGGACAAGAAACATTTGGTTCAATACTAGGTCCACAACATTTCGGAAGTTGGTCCCGGCCCTGTCCTAATCCTTTATCCAACCGACCTTTTTCACTAATAATAAAATCGATTTTAATATATATAAATGTAATTTTTATGTGATATGATATATATATATATATATATATATATATAGAATGAGGTTCTAGAGAAACCCCTTACTAGAGAGAAACCGGAGAAATAATTAGGACCCTTAGATCTGATTTTTTTAATGGTTGAGATTTAAAAAAAAAAAGGGTGCATATTAGTTAATTTTTGGTAGAAATAGTGGATTAGATCAACCTTCTCTCTCCATATCTCACAAAAGGCAATTTCTGATTTATATTGATTCACTTTCTATATTTGTTCGCTTCACTCTCCATAATTCAATCTGCATACCATTGATTTCTTTCGGATAAAAAAAACTACCGCACTTGTTGCCGGAGGAGAAGCCAACGTTGATAGAGAAGCCGGAGAAGTCGAGGCAGCCATCGCGGATTCGCAACCTGAATATGGCGTTATCAGTCTATTAAACTGAATTTTATGTGGTTTCGTTGAATAAAATTGAATCTGTTATTGGTTTTGTAAATTGAATTTGTTAAGCAATTACAAATCAGTGCAAAAATTGGTAAGTATCGATGTGATTTTCTTCATTATGTTTGATTTAGAGAGTTCATACTTTCAATTTCTCATCGTACTCAAATTTGATTTGTATTTGCACTTCCACTGTTCATTATTGCAGGGATTTAGCTTCAAGATTAGCAATGAAAATTTTATTTTCAAGATTTGTATATAAATCTCCCAACCATTCAAACACAAAGAAGAACGAGTAAAGCCAACGAAGTTGGTCGATCTGGTGGTTATATTCGATTATTGAACTTACATATTCTAATTATTTTGTATACATGTTCAATTCTGTAAACTTAATATTCAGATATATTGTAATCATGTTCAGGGTTGTATTCTTAATATTCGCTTGCGTAGTTTGTTTGTTCAAGATTTGAACTCGTATATTCAAATATAATTACAATTAAATACATGACTTCTACAATGACACATTCGAGAATGTATTATTAATATTAGTTTACAAATATTGGCTTGTTCAGTATTTAAACTAACATATTCAGACTTGCACATGACTACTACAACGACATATTCGAGAATGTGTTTTTAATGTTCGTTTATATATATTGGTCTGTTCGATATTTAAACTATCATATTCAAATATTAGCACATGATTACCACAACGATATATTCAAAAATGTGTTCTTAATATTCATTTACACACATTGATTTGTTCAATATTTAAATTAACGTATTCAAGTATAAACACATTACAACTAATACATTGACATATTCGAGAATGTCTTCTTAATATTCGATTACATATATTGGTTTGTTCAATATGTAAACTGACATATTCAGATATAAAAAAATAACTATTACATCGACATATTCGAAAATGTAATCTTAATATTCAGTTACACATATTGCTTTGTTCAATATTTAAACTAACGTATTCAAACGTGAACTCAAATATACTACAATTCGAGAATGTGTTTTAATATTCCTTTACACATATTAATTTTTTTAATTATGGCATGAATCTCCTAAATTTTAGCAACAAAATAAGCTTAATTAATTTTTCAAATCTTGTTTGAATAGATAAATATTACGCCGGTTACAAATTTGTTAATATGAGATTTTTTTTAGATTTTCTCTCTTTTTTAAAAAAATTCCACCCCCTTTATTTTCGGACCTTCCTTTTTAATTTCAATCAGATAATTCTCTCCCTAATTAATGTATAATGGACCCTCAAATCTCACCCTTAAATTACTCCCATCCGACGCCTCATATTCGTTCCCCCGTTTCTCTACAAGAGCCGTTGGTTCAATAAACAGTGAGGAGATTTTTCAACCTTTAGATTTAGAAAAATTAAGGGATAGGATTTGTTGAATTCTGATTTAATAAATAAGCACAAATCAAATCACCGTAATTGTAGGACACTAGTTATTTTAATTTTGGAAAACATCAATACTGATAACCGTACAAGATCTTTTATCTAAATTGTTTATTCTATTATTTCAATAATATAAATGCACAACTTACTTAATACAATGAACGCCAAGAATACACACATGAACAACTACATCAGACATTATGAACAAATCAAAACACGTGTGAGGATCGGAATGAAGAATATAATGAACAAGTACAATGACGTAATGAACAACCACATAATAGATAATGAACAAAAACAACTATTTATTCGTGAATGAACAACTACAATCTCACTATTATTAATAACAAGCAATGAACAACTACTTATTCGTGAATGAACAACTGCAGTCTCACAATTATTAATACAAACAATGAAAAACTACTTATTCGCGAATGAACAACTACTTATTCTTGAATGAACAACTACTTATTCTTTAATGAACAACTACTTATTCGTGAATGAACAACTATTTATTCGTGAATGAACACCTACAATCTCACAATTTTTAATAACAAACAATGTACAACTACTTAATCATGAATGAAAAACTACTTATTGTTGAATGAACAACTACAATCTCACAATTCTTATTAATAGTTTTGAGATTGTAGTTGTTCATTCGCGATTAAGCAGTTGTTCATTTATAATAATTAGTTGTTCAATATGCATTAGAATATTAGAGAGTTTTTCATTAGCGCTTATATATAGACACGATGAAAATTAGAAGAGAGAGAAAATTAGGTGTGAAAAACTTATTTATTTTTTAAAGTTGTAAAAAATAAGGAAAGAAGAGAGAGAAATTAAGATATATCATTAGATTTTTTTCCTTTTCTTTTAATATCTAAAAATTATATCCATCGATTTCTTAAAATCTAAAGGTTGTGAAAACTCCTTATTATTTACCGTAAGGAGGCTCCTTATATGTTTTCTATAAAGATATAATTTTCTTAGAAAAATATTATTTTTAAATAGTCTGGACGAAAATTAGACCGATATTAAATCGGACTATCCCCAATATAAATTTTTTGAGAAATTGGTCCCGATTCGATTATGAATTGATGCTCATCCTAAAAATCATAATATTCTATGTTTTAATTTAATTTTTTTGGAATTTGAAAATAAAATATCATAGATGGATTCATGCAACATGAGAATTGATATCGATATAATTTGTATGAATAAAACATCTCACAATACAATAGCATATATAGACTAAACAACTACACATTATATCTCATTTGAGTTGGATTTAGGAGTAAAAATGTATCCATTCATAGCTATTTTCTATAGATCAATTGTCAAAGAGAAACAAACAAAACAAAATATGAACAATAAAAACAAATAGGGTGAATTTCAGGAAACCGCACAAAATATGAACACAAAACAAAAACGATTAGGCTATATTAAAGGAGACCGCACAAAGTATATATCTCCAAAATTCTTCTCCACTCGTGAATTGATAGAAGTCGATGAAGTAGTAATCCAACAAATTCGGTCAAATGACAATTTGGATGACCTGTTCAAACAAGTCTTTAATTCCCAAGACATTTGGAGAACTAGTATCTAGAATTGGAACATGCAGACTTCGAGATATACGTTGAAGTAGGGGGCATTAAACGCGCTACACTCTTTTTTCCTTCATTCAAGTTTTTATCCCACTGGGTTTTTTGCTTAACAAGGTTTTTAAATAGACAACATTAAAGCGTATAATGGATTTAAGGGTTGCACTCTTTTTTTCTTTGTTCAGATTTTTATCCCATCGGGTTTTTTCTGCCTAGGTTTTTAACGAGCCAACGTACACCAATGTCATTCAACATCAAAGAAAGTGAACATTCAAGGGGGATGTTTTAAATATATGTCCATATGTAATAGTTAACCTCACAAAGATACAAGGTTTTTAAGGCAACATCAAAACGTATAATGGGTTCAAGGGTTGCACTCTTTTTTCTTTGTTCATGTTTTTATCTTGTCGGTTTTTTCCTGATAAAGTTTTTAACGAGACAACGTACACCAATGTCATACAACATCAAAAATAGTGAATATTCAAGGGGATGGAACATGAAATCTTATATAATACAAGTACGAGATAAATTATTCACCTCCTTCTTTTCATACATGAATTTTATCCCAATGTTGACCTATAAATAGAGTCATTCTTGATTACACAACTTATACCAAAAAAGAATAAAAAATACATTTTTCACTGTTCTTATTCTCCCTCCTCTCTTCTAATATTTAAAGTTTTTCTAAAGTAATTTAAGTATTCTTTTCGCAACATTTAAAGTGGTTTTGCCTTATTCAACTTTTTTCCATAATTATGTATTTTATTTTGGTCAGATGGGGAGACAACATGTGGTGGTTGGTGGGTTGACACACAAACACAACTAGCTTTAGTGCTTTACAACAGAACCAACCTCAGTACCTCACCCACCCACCAATCTACTATTCCACCCAAGCTTCCTCCAGCTTCAAGCTTGAATTTACCGCAAATCTCAATCTTAGCTGCTTCGTTTTATAAATCCCCTAATTTCATTCATATCTCTTTTTCATTTTCTTTAATTCCTTGTACGAGTAGGATTTTGGTCTGGCCGAGGTTAATTTATTCCAATAGGTGAGCTCTTCTTCGATCTTTGTTTTAACTGGATATTTGTCCTCTTCTTTCTTGTGATATTTTTCTTTAGGTTGATGTTGATTGATCTTGTCACTTTTCGTTGGTATAAAACTTGCCATCTACCTAGAATTTCCTTATTTCTTGATCTTGGACATTTCTGTTGTCTGGTGAAGTTTAGTAGTTTCCATTAGGATTATTGGGATGTGATATAATGGAGATCTTATGAAATGTTTGCCTGGAAATTGCAGCTCTAATCAAGGAAGTGATTGATCTCCTTAATTTGTTGAGAATGGGAGCTACATTAGCAAGGCCTGAACCGCTAGCAAACTCGACATCGGAGACGAAGTTTGAATCTCAAATGGCAAGTTTCCCAAGATTGATCAAAGCTTTAGAAAATGCAAGGCCCTCTTTCAGGAATTTGGTCAGTAAGCATATAAACTCTTAACCCTGTTACACTAGAGCATTTAAGCATGAGTTTGAGTACTAACTTTGTTTTCTTGTGTGTAGACGAGGATAAAAATGGTGTGATTGATCAGCAGGAATCAAAGAATTGCTTCCGCAAACTGCAAGTATCTTTCACTGAGGAGGAATCCATTGAACTATTTAAAGCTTGTGATATTAATGACGACATGGGAATCAAGTTCAATGAGTTCATCGTACTTCTTTGCCTCGTCCATCTTTTGACGGCTGATCCAACATCTAATGTATATCTTCTACCTTCTTCTTGATAAATTAGGTTGTTAATTGCAAACTTACTTATACTGCATATGTTTCCCCTGGATGATTCTTAAGAAATCACGGCGGATGAGTATGCCAGATTTGGAAGCCACGTTTGAAACATTGGTGGAAGCATTCGCTTTCTTGGACAAGAACAAAGATGGTCATGTCAGCAAGAGTGAGATGGTGCAAGCAATAAACGAGAGTGGAGAACGGTCTTCAGACCGGATAGCAATGAAACGATTCGGTTAGTTGTCTCTTTGCCAAAATGCTTTCCCCAATCGCATAATGTATTATATAGTTCGGTAATGCTTTAAACCGTGATTAATTGTAGAGGAGATGGACTGGGACAAAAATGGAATGGTGAACATTAAAGAGTTCTTGTTTGCTTTCACTCGGTGGGTTGGAATTGATGACGCTGAGGATGAAACCGACGACAAAGAGGAAGAAGCCGAAGAGGGAATTAGTGTTTAGTTCACCATTCTCCGCGCTAGCTTCTTATTGTTTGTGTCTGTGATCTGCATTGTAGGATTGTCGAAGCAGCTAACAAGCAAGGATAAATGTGCACTAGAATGATACTCAATGGCTTAATTTGTTCGAGACATTTTCCCCCAATTTACTCGTTACACTCTATGTAGAACAACCTCATTAGATCACCAAATTGTTCACTTTCTTTTGAACAAAAATAGAATCGGTCAACAAGAGGTAAGGTCACAATAACCTTGAAGTATAGGTAAGATTTTCTTCTTCTGTCTTTCACTTTTCAAATCTTTTGTTTAGTCACAATATAATCGCAAGGCAAAAGTTTCCCGTGCTTGATAAAATTAGTATTGACTACTGAGTGACCTAAATACGAAGTTGGTCGCTGTTACAATTTGGGTGTATTAGCTTCTTCGGCCAGATTTCAGTTCATCTGTCTATTAAAAACTCGAAAAGAAAAAAAACGGAACGGAGATTCAGAGGCAATATAAACCAAACATAATAAAGAATGTCATTTAATAGATCTCACCGAAGGAGTCTTACACTTGACAAATACCCACTCTGTATGCATTCTAACTCCTCCCCATACGTATACACAACATATATCTTAGAACAAAACAATTCATGAATATTCAAATTCAAAACCTACCAAAACTGTCTCTACTACACAAGCTTACATAGCATTATTGGACGGTAACTAGAACAGATTCAGATTAATACAAATAAGAAAGACTTTAATAAGCCGAACTTAAGCGATCATGCAATTGCAAACGCCCCAGGTTGGAAATCGAATGGTCATTCAGCATAAGACCAATATAATCCATCAATGGATCTCCTCCGAAGATTGGATAAAGATCAGCATACCATAAGGAAACAAATTAGTAACCGAACATTCGAAAGAGTGCCATTGCGCCAATGGCAGTAGGGTGGCGACTTGGGGGGAGTATCAGCTGGAACTTGCAATAAATACTCTTTTAAGAAACTTCTGTAGTAAGTAACCAACTTACGGAGAGAGAGATGATTTGTGTGGTAACTAACCCCCAAGCTGTGGAAGTCTCTCACTCACCCCTGAGTCTTGGCTCTCTTTATGTTTGTATTACCAAGACTGTTGAAAGGAGATACAGAACCAGACATGTGAGGGCTTTCCTCACGAAGTGTACCGTTCAGCAATGCTAGTTCTCTTAGCTGTTGTTTCTTGAAGAAATCCTGGGACTCGTCCTGAGTTATTAAGATGAGTAATGGTAACTTGGTAAGTAAATGTCTTGACAGATACATTTTAGATGATGATGACAAATTTCAAGAAAAATATCGCAAAAAAACTTGTTTCCATTTAAATATTAAAATGTCTCGTCTAAATGTCTTTTTACCAAACCGTATCTATGAGAGAGAACTCATTTTAAACAAAGCCTAAACTTCTCCCTAAGAAATGCAGGAATTTGGCTTTCCTCCAAGATGAGCTCAGGCTCTGAAGTTTACAATGCTAAGCTGCTTTAGGATGAACAGAAGGACTTACGTAAGTACAACTTACCACAGGCCTCAACAGCTCTTCAAGTATCTCCCGTGCTTGCATTAGCCGGTTGTCAATGATTTCAACAGGCAGCTCCCCCTCCACAAGTATGTGAAGAGGTTCATTAAGATGTTCATATCCAGGCTTTCCCCTCATCATTTCTTCCTACAAGTGAGCAGCATGACAGAATTGTGTTACTAGTCTAGACAAATGAAGGCTGCATCAGCCTGTTGAAATCTATCAAGAGAGCATTACCACATTACCAGCTTCACACTTTCTTTTATATAAAATTTGTTATCACTTTTTACATTTCTGAAAATGATTCACATTGAAACCATCTGCAGTGCATAATTATGTAGTCATCTTCAAAAGAGCATGTAATACATGCATAAATGAGCAATGAGAGGGAATATAGACATCGTGACAGACAACACATTATATGCAAAGAGAAGAAATACTCGAATGGTACTAGAGAAATAGGATCATCTTTCAAGATATAGTTGTAATAGGGCAGAATACATCAACAAACCCCTGTACTTACACTTTTTTTCCTATTGGACCCCTGTACTAAAAAATGTTCAAACAGACCCCTGTACTGCCCCCAAATTTTGCCTATTGAACACTTTCAATCTTATTCTCCTTCCAATGTACATCACGCACCTTATGTGTCATGTTATTTTGTCAAATAAGCCCAAATGGTCAAATACATACATGTTATTTTGGCAAAATATGTACATGTTACATAAGGCGCGTGAAGACTTGAAAGTGTTCAATAGGTAAAATAACATGTACGTATTTGACCATTTTGGCCTATTTGGCAAAATAACATGACACATAAGGCGTGTGATGTACACTGGAAGGAGAATAAGATTGAAAGTGTTCAATAGGCAAAATTGGGGACAGTACAGGAGTTTGTTTGAACATTTTTTAGTACAGGGGTCCAATAGGAAAAAAAGTGTAAGTACAGGGGTCTGTTGATGTATTCTGCCGTTGTAATAGTCTGCCTAATAATCGCTCAACAACATCATATTTTTTCTAAAATTACCTTTTCAGAATATTCATCACTAAACATAGAGATCGATGATTTGCATGCTAGACAAACAGCTGTTGGTTTTTTTAGTCACCGAAAATTCCACTTACAATGATTGGCCATAGAAGGAATCTTTTCAATTATTCATACCTTAACTGGATCTTTGATACTACCACGTCCTCTGATGAGAACACGGCAGTCTGTACCCGCTTCTACTCGTTTAAGGGAGTTTCCCCTAGGGCCAAGAAGACGCCCAACAAAATTATACTGCAAAGGGAAGGCAATCATGTGAAAAGAAGCTTGAATGCGGGTAAGTAGATTCTCAAGCTAGAGAAGAGAGATAGGAGTCTTACACTTGGGTATTTATCAACAGGAACATCAACTCTGATAGTTCTCTTGACTATCAAGCCTGATGAGGTGTTGTGAGAGCCAAGCCAGCTTGGTGTTGATGATGAATGCTGCATAAGATTTGGTATCTGCAAGGTCCAAGTAAGACAGTACCAACGTGTTAAAAGTTGAAAAATGCAAATCATTTTTTGATTTCATAACCATCAAAGCCACAAAGTTCTATCATACGATGTCAAAATACAAAACTTAAAGCACAGTTCTTCCATACAATAATGAAAATACAGAATGTCCATCAACCTTTCTTCCTCTAAAACCTCAGGAAAATGCATGATCAGTATAGGTTGTTGCATCAGATCCAAAGATGATTAACTGCAACTAGAAGTGAGATGACTTGTAATATTGGATTCTTACAAGAAATAAACATCAATCTGTAAAATTATCTCACCATCCTCCAATGTTTTTTTATACCAAAAAATGTGTTCAGCCTCTACTTAACTCCCCACATTAGGTGAGTCATAAAAAAATCTACTTTACTATTTCTGATTCAATTGAAGGAATAACCACACATCTAATAAACATCTAATCCTTCCTTGGTTATGTTAGCTGCATCACTACTTGTCATGACTCAAGGGGAAACCCTAACAGCAAAACAACTCAAAGTAAACAAGTTAAAATGAAATGAACAATAAAGTCAGGAATAGGTTTGAAGTTTGAACAGTAAATTAGATTAAACAAGGCGTTATGTCAATGGTTAGTATCCGTACTTCTGATTGATATTGTGGAGCCCATCCATTCACTTCTGCACCTCCGTTCAAATATAATCCTCCAGAAGCCAAGGGCCTAGCATGATCAAGCCCAGTTTGATCTAAAATTGATGAACTCCCCATCATTGTAGTTATACGCAGTATTTCTGCTCCAAACAAGTCAATTTCCAATAACAAGATGTACCAGTTAGCTTGTGTTAAGAAATTAGTCGCTATCCACCATAAATTAGTCAATAAATCATTGTTTTCAATAAAATGATGAAAATAAACGACAAAGCTTATGGAAAGAATGAAGAAACTGATTAATAACTAAAATGTCATCTACAATTATATGGCTGACTACCTTTCGAAGATAGAATACACAAAACTGAATATGTATCACATTGCTTAAGATTTTAATGAAAAAAATCACTTTCTTGAAGACTTTTTTTTTATATTCTTCAGATATATTAGAAGCATAGAAAGGGAAGCTCAAATGCTTTTGTGACTATGTCCTAATTTTTTAACGGGCCCTTCTCCGCTGTCAGGTATTCTAGACAGTAAAAATCTTGACATCAAATTTGGTGTAAAGATCAAGGGAGATCAGCTCTCCTGTATACATCACATTGATAGATTAACAAGTCTGTCCCTCAGAAATTGGAAAGTTAGTAGCTGTTTACAAAGGATGACAGTAGTTTTTAATACATAGGGCTTTAAAAATAGATTACTTCTTGAAAAGAACAATAATGAGTTAACATATAAATCATTAAATCAACATACCGGATGTTCTTTCGCTCAAAACGATACTTCCACATTTTATGACACTATGCACATTTACAAATTGATGATTATGTCAACTGTTAAGGGATCCGTCATGGTTAGATCTGAAAAAAAATAGCTCAATATCTAATTTCTATAATCAAGAAAATAAAGAAGAAAAACTGTTCAGAAGCTACACCCATACTTAAGCTTATGGGCGACCCTCTTATTGTTTAGGTGTTAGTTTTTTGAAATGATTTAGAGGACAGAGCAGTTTCAATAGCAGTTTTCATCTGACAGTAAACATTGTGTCAGATTATGATCACACAATTTATATAGGACATGCAAATGACAGGGATAAAGTCGATGAACAATCATGTTGGTATAATCCAAGTACTAAAAGCTATCCAAATGCAATAAAATGAATGCTTGTTCAATACTCTTCAATGCAGTCTGTTTAATAAGAATTCGATGCTTGTATAAGAGCCAATTACTTTTGCAAAGGCAAGCACACTGAAAACTCACCCTGGTTCAATAATCGACAACAGTTCGGGAGCACGGGCGTGAAAGGAATAAGCTTTTGCCGCTCAGCCAACAACTCATTAAGATATCTGCCAAGATATATAAAATCTAGTCAGATAATTTACTCTGAAAGATAGAAACAGCAATGCATATATTATAACACAAGTCTGAGTCACAGACAAGCAGAAGGAAGGGAAAGGACAATAAGTCTGCAATTTCTGGGATCTAACAAATTGATCAGCACTTCATAAATTCACTTGTCAATGAAAACTCACTTCATAAGCAACATTTAAATTCAATGATTTTGTTTTACAGATAAAAAAATGGTATGCATCGACCATTACCAATAAAGAGTAACAAATCAAGGTAAGCAATAAGCCAATAACCAAAACCTTCTAAGTTGTAACCAACAACAGAAGGCTAGACGAGAAGTTACAACCAAAGCCAATAGAAGTTAATTTAACGAGACTCAATAATTCAGCAGGTGAACACAAACAAACTGAAGTGTGTTTCAGCAGAATCACTGCTCATCATCATAGAAAAACTTGTGCACACAGAGAGGCTTCATTGATGAAATCATAGATCTCAAGCAGCGCAAATTTATACAGTAAAAAAATTCCAGATCGTCCAGAACGGAGCACAGCCAAACACAAATCAGTAAACAAAACAGCAAAAAATCCGTAAACAAAATAAAAAAAAGGAGGTTAGAAGATCTGGCCTAGAGAGAGTTCACACTTCTCTTGCTCGGAAAGAGCGGAGGAGGCGGAGCGGAAGCCGGCGACGTGAGGAGAGTGAGGTGCGGGGGATGGAGACGGAGAGTAAGCCATGTATCTTCCGGAAGACATGGTTTCCGGCGAAAACACGGCTACCAGATCCTGTCCAGTTGATGGAAGAAGGCGAGGAGATAGACAGATCTAGCGTCGGCGACGGCGGCGCCGGTGGCGAGAGATAGAAGAAGAGAGAGAGGAATTGAGAAGGGAATAGGGCGAGTTTGTATTTATTTGAAGAAGAGAAAGAGAGAGAGAAACACTGTGGGCAATGCCACCTAACTCGTATCATATCTCTCCCCTATGTATGGTTATGTAAAGCGCAACAGCATGGCGCTTTGCTGTGCACTGATTCAGCGCCGCTTTGCTTATTTACCAAATTCTCATTTATTTCTTTTTATACTAGTAGTATCTTAATTTTCCACCGGAAAAGTCTATCTGTAAATTATATAAAAATAAATATACATTTAATATAGGGTGGGTGGTTTTTTTATTGTTGATATGGAAATTTTAAGAAGAGATAGAAAAAAAAAGTATAATAAAAGAAAATGACCTTATTAAAATCATTTGCCCACCAACTTTTTTTTTTTCTATTTGCTATAATAAAAAATGATGTTGTTAAGTTGTTGTATGCTTTTTAGTCTTGACTTGATGTCCCCTCTTTGCTTGGAGAGATAAGCATGCTGAGTTGCTCCTGTTAGTGCAAACAACTTATGATTGAGTCTAAGGGGGTGGCCCCCAGTGGGTGGGGGAATATGCGTTTCCATTTTCAAAGGGCTTGACTTGACTAACAATAGCAAATTAGACTAGATTGTCACTAGATAATTATCACCACTACAATCACATATGGTATATAGATCAATATATTCTATATGAAGCATGCTGTATCAATGTTTCATCTCCCCAAATTATAAAACTTGAGATTCATGGTGTAATAATATAAAAAAAATTCTATTGTGATTGGTACATGAAAATGAAATAAATGAAAAACATATATATTCAGTGAAAAATCCACCTATTGAATGTTTTAGTAACAAAGGCTATGGACTAGCCGAAAATTTTCAGTAAGGACAAGTTTATCAAATTTTGAAAAATAATAAAAATTCGAGTAAGTCCCTACCTTGATACTTGAGCAATTACTCGAGAGATATTATAATGAATTAAATGAGTCGGAAGGACCACAACGTGTCAATTACAGCCTATACATTCAAAGAATCAGAGCATCAAACGCATAAAAAATGAAAACGATAAATAATTTAGCTACTGAAAAATACTATTAATGAATAAATAAAATTGCTGGGAGCCGATTCCCAGTGGGAATTTCATTTGTACAGCTACAGGAAAAGGGGAAAAAAAAGCCAGCTTTCTTCTCTACTTCTATCATCATCCAATTGTCCAGATCCACAATTGACCGATCGATCGGACCGAAATGGCTTCATCCCAAACTGAAACAAACAAAGAAGAACGCTTCGATGTTCAAAAAACACAGAGAATCAGCTTTGAAGCAGGGAACATAACCCCAGCAAAACAGAGCATCCCAACGGAAACCAAATTCCGCCTACACCACGCGCCAGGGCCCCAACTGATCTCCACGCTCGAGCTCTTAAACCGCTTGGTCGGCGCAATTAGCTCGGCCGAGAGATCAAAGCCGGCGCCTTTCATCCTCAGCTCCTGAGCGCGTCTCCCCACCGCCCTGTTCTCGACCTTCTCGCTCTCCAGCTGGCGCCGCACCTTCCAGTAGCGCCTCAGCTTCACATGCGCCATGGAGACGATCGCCAGTGACGTGGCAAGGGAGAGGAGGGACGGGACCCACCAGTCGGCCGCGCGGGTCCCGGCGACCGAGGCGGTGAAGAGAAGCGTGAGGAAGACGCCGTGGAAGAGGAGGAAGGAGGTGCAGAGGTGGGAGATTTCGCGCTTTATGGAGTGGATTCGGGTTTCTTTGATGGCGATCTTGCGGGCGAAGAGATCGTCTTCTCGTTGGAGGAGCTTCAGGAGGAGGAGGTGGCCCGGGCTGTTTGAGATCTCTGTTAATGGGTGGTGCTCCATCGCTACTTGATTTGGGATTTCTACGACAAATGCAGATGCTCTGTTTTCTGCCATTTTTGTGAGTTTCTGATTCGGGAGATTGAAAGATTGAGATTCAGAGAGAGAGAGAGAGAGATCGGGTTTTTTTTTGTTCAATTGTTGGGCTGAAATAAAGGAGGAGGTAGTTCCCTGTGACTGGTTTTTAAAGGTGTTTGTGAGCGGGGAGGGGTCCAACGGTCGAATTTTTCAGCAAAAAAAAAAACGTATTTCATGCGCAACGGTCATATTTCTCCGATGTAAACGTTGGGAGTTGGGGCTAATAAATTGCTAATGGGCTTTTTTTCAATGGAGATATTGGGCTTGGTTGGGCTTATCTTCTTAATTGGGCCTTTTTTTTAAAAGTATAAAATGGCTTTGCGGGTAATTTTTAGCATTTGGTTTTCAACTTTTTTTATCCTTCTTTTGGCGAGATTCTACCCCAGCAAAAAGTTTCACTTCATGAGCACAGCCTTGAGTAGCCTTTTTAACTCAATATAATGCATCATATATATGGAGTGCATTTGTATTACACATTATAATGCTACAATATAATGCATCATAATGTGTAAACCAAACGTAGCATTGCTTGTACGCCTTACATAATTTTCTATGTACAATTTCCCAATCCAGCAAACATATATACATAAAAATAAAACGCATCTTTCTTTGTTCCAATATCATGCCTTGGATTACATATTATAATGCGTAATCCAAATGCAGCATTGTTTGTTCCGTATATATTTTTCTATGTACAATCTCCCAACCCAGGTCTCACGCCTTTAATTTTCAGCTAAAGCTTGCACTTAAGAGGCCTTCAACCGAGCCAACCAAGGCGGCAACGCTCACCAAGAAGAGCACAAAGCTAAAGACACGAAGCAACAAGCCTTGTTTGGACCAACCTCCAACTTTGTGCTTCTTGATGTAAATCTCTACCGGGAAGTAGATGGTGATGGGCCAGAAATTGAGGGCCCCCAAAACCCCAATCACCTGGTTGAAGTACGGGAAGCCTATCGCGAGCCCCGTCGTTGATGCCACGTAGGCTGTTCGGAAGGTTAGCCGGAGGAGGTTGAGTTCCATCGGCGGCAGGCCCCATAGCCTGACGAGGTAGTTGTCATTCACAAAGCTGCTTGTCGGGAACCTGTCTCTTATATACCCTTCTATGAATGTGAACACCGGCTGGCTATATATCTTGTTCATTTCAATGGGGCCAGATAAGACAGATCATTTTGTTAGTAAAACTTTGGAAAATGAATTTGAACAAGCAGCCTTTTGTACGTATAAGATGGATGTTTACCTGATAGCCTCCCACAAGGTGAAGAACAACGCAAGCATTGGCGAAGTCAATGAGCCAATAAGGCTCATAGAATCCAAAGCCAGTAAGAAGGTTGCCTGGGGTGTCATCGCCAAAGGCGGCGTATCCAAAGCAACCGCAAAAGAGATAGAAGAAGGTGGTGACGCTAATGGCGGCCACCGATGCTTTCTTCATGGTTGGTCCATCAGGCGGCCCGTGAGGTGGTCGCTTTAGGGTGTGTTGGATCTCCAACACTATTATGGAGAATGGGTAGGCAAAGGCGATGTCCCCTAGAGCTTGTAAAGCCAAGTATATCTTCTCTGAGAGGGACGATGCTGTCACTCCTGCTATTCCTCCCTTGATTGTTCCGTTTTCTATGATTCCATAAACGAGCTAGTTTAGTTGGTAAGTATGTCATATCTTCGTGTTGAAAGTGATTATAAATCTAAAATGTATTATTTAGCCTCATTAGTCGAGTGCAAGTAGCCCCGGATCCTTTTTTAAACCAAAACTTATAACTTTTTTATGTTTTTAATACTTTATACCTAGAAGATGTCAAAGGGTTGTTGTTCAATATGTATCATGTCCGAGTCTTCGGACATCTAGTTAAGCGGTTAATCCTCTAAGGGTAGTACCTAAAAGTCTTCGGTTCGACTCTCATGGGCTTACCAAGAACAATATAATCTATCTATGTATTATGTCCGAGGAATTAAAAAATTGAAGTATGACCCAGTTCTATTTATTTTATTTCCTAATTTTGTTTCTAGGATCGAACCAAACATTGAAAGTTCAAAAAATGGATTGAATAATTTTTCATTTCAATCTGATTCTTTGTTTTTCTTAATTGTGCTTCGAGCTAGAAACCCTCGAAATTGAGGAGTTGGATGCCAAGTAATTAAAGTACCAAAGACTTTGGCAATGCCGAGGCCGAGACCGATGGAAGAGTAGACGAAGGACATGGCGGCGGCGGTGGCGGAGAGCCACTCCATGCTGTGAAAGTCTGGGATTTGAGACATCACAATCTGGACACCTCCGAACATCAACATGTAGGATGTGTCGCTGTACGAGCACGACGCTGAATGCCCTTCTCGGTGATAACAATTTGCCTTCTTAATTGCTCTGCATTATTATCCATAGTGTTAAAGAAACCATTATCCCTTATAATAAAATAATTAAGTTTCTGTCTAAATCACACAATTTAATGCACATTAAATTTGCGATCCACTGACCTTGAGTTAATCTTCTTCTATCTACATTCATGCATATCAACGTTATCTTTCATATCAAACTTATACTCCATCTTTTTATATGCTCCATATGATTTATTTTAATAGTTTTAGTTTCTTAAGTATATATACCTCATGCTGACGGCAGCTGTAATTGTATAGGCAAGACCCGAACCGTACAAGCTTTCCTGAACAAGCAATGCACATGCTCTCTGGTGCGTTTTATCTGTTTCATTATACATATTTTAACTTCCACGTACGTACACTTATTAAATATAATCAACAACAATCACAAGAACGACAATGATAAACAAGCTTTCACCAAGAAAACAAGATTATAATCGAGCAATATCTAACACATTAGTACTAATAAAAATCATTTTCTTGCAGGGAAATATTCCTACTAGCTCGTATATTATGTGGCAATTGACTTGTAGTTGGGAATCTACAATTCAAGCTTGATATGTGTATATATATCATGAAGAAGCCCGGCGAAAAAATTAAAAGTACTGTAATATTTTATCAAGCTATGCCGTCTTCAATCTGATTTGGTTAGCAAATTAAAGTAATATTTTATCAAGTACGGAGTATGTTTTACTTATTCAATGAAAACAACATAATGCCACTTGGCATCCCTAGCTTAATTATAATCAGTGATTGTTCCATTAAGATTCTTTCATCTTCTTGACAAAAAAACAAAATATTCTTTGACCTACTATATACTCCGTATTATATTACAAAACATTGAGTTTAACATAAAAATAATCAATAATTTTTTATTTGTATTTTAAATTAAAAATATATATACATAAATATTGAACAAAAAAAGTTTAATTATAGCATATATAATTTTTTTGTCAAGTGATTTGAATATATAATTAATTCAGAAAATGTGTAATTAATTAATCAAGGAGGAATGTGACAAGAATAAACCCAAGATTCACTTGTTATTCTTTTAACAAATCTATATAAAAAATATAGGTATAGACATATTTTATTATAATTATTATTGAATTATTTTTTAGATTATTGATGATGTAGCGTCATATAGGCGAAATGAATATAGAGACAACACATGGGCGAAATGAATGTGAAGCTGACATGTGGCATGAAGGTCTTTCAATAATAATTATATAACTAGGTAAGAATAATTGAAAAAATCAATCAATTAAAATATAAATGCAAAATATATATTAGTAAAAAGAAATCACCTAAAAAAATCAATTTGTTAGTCTAGGTTAGATTGTTAGGTTAGTTAGAATCTTATAAGATATATATATAAAGGATAAGGTTATTATTTGTGATATTATTATTTTATAAAAGAAATAGTAAAAATATCAATCACTTAAGGATAAATACAAAATAATTAGTTAAGAATAATTGAAAAATTAATCAAAGATCCAATTAGTTAGAATAAATCCATTTGTTAGTTTAGGTTAGATTGTTAGGTTAGGTAAAATCTTATAAGATATATATAAAAGATACAATTAGTTGGAATAAAAAATAAATACAAATTAATTATTTTGATAAGAGATAAATAGATGTATTAAGTATTTTTAAAGGCTTGAATATTTGAATAATAGGTGGCGCGACGTATGCAAAATTAACTACGGCTGAACACATAGACGAAATAAACATGGGGATGACATGTGTCAGGAAGCTTCTTCTTTAGTATGTGTATATAAAATATAGATAGATAGATAGATAAGTGAACACGTACCTAAATAGCGGCCAACTGCTTGCATATAAGATGAGTTGCATTCTTCTTCTTCACACGCCTTCTCAGGGTCGATCTTATTAGTTCGATACGAATCACTAAGAAGAAATGCGGACACAAGAGATATGGTGGCAAATAGAAACAAGGCGAAAGGGCCCCCGACCCAGCCAAGTTGTGCTATGCTCCATGCGAGGGATAAAACGCCAGCCCCTACTACTCCGGTGATAATGTGAGCAATTGCGGTCCACATTGTTCCTGTACATATACACAAAACAATTTAATTTGAGCTACAAATAAAACTCCCTTCCTTGTTTGCACGCTTAGCTAGCTTATTATGTAATGAATTAAAGTCCAATATATAATCTCTTGAGTTCTTCCTATTACTAATTGATTTTAGGATACATATGTGCTAGGCCCATTTCTCTATTTGTTGGGCCCACAAATTTTCTACACTTATATAGCGTATAAAAAATAGAGAAATTTATTGGAAACCACTCTTAATATAGGCCATATTACCGACCCCCCCCCCCCCCCCCCCCTTAAATACAAATTACGAGAAACCACCCATATACTGTATTCCGTCAAAAAAATTACCATCTAATGCCATTTACCCGTTACAGATCGTAAATGCGCGTGGGTCAATTTTTTTTCCTTTTCTTTTATCCATTAATATTGACCCAACAATGTGAGAGTCTTGTTCGACAGATTGCAAAACCCTTTAATCCCTTTTTCAATTCCCAGCACATCGATTAAAAAGCTCCTTTCGAGCATCTGAATTCAGTGAAGCATAAATTGGGTGCGATTCACATAGATGATATTTAGCCAAGTCCTCCACTAGAGATCTGAATTTGAGAGGATACAAGGCGAAATAGCATTTCATATGCCAGTTTTGGCCATAAATTTCAACGGGTATGAAATTGTTAGGCCACAAATTAATCAATAAAGTGATGAAAGATACGTACCAACTACTCGCTAAATTGTCAATGGCTGTTATTCCAATTGGTCCCATTTTGTTTTTGGGTGAAGAAAAATAAATTAAAAAAAAGTTTAATTACTTTACCAGTCACCCGCCCTCGTATTAGAAGATCATGAACAAAATTATTCGATCCTTCAATTTGATTTGAAAATTTTGTCGAACTGATTTCGATAAAAATTCGAATACATAAACCATTTCAGATTCACAACATCGATTGACATCTTATCAATGATGAAGCTAGTTAATAACCAACCCACAAATCAATCATTCACAGAAATTGGAAATAATTACCAGTTCTGTGAACAGAATGGAGCAATGGAACTTGAGCATCGCTAATTTGGCCTTCTTCACCATCTCTAGATGATATTCCCATATCTTCAATTAAATTCAAGATTGATGTGGGCGGCGATCACGCGCACGCTCAGGTGACTTTGTTTGCCAATTGAAAGACGATGTTCCTCTGGCTTTTTATAGAAGATCTTAGATCACCTTGCTTGCTCTGCTTGCCAATTCAAAGTCATAGTTGATTTGGGATACCACCAAAGCATAATTTAGTTTTTTTTTTTTTGAATTAACACCACCTAAGCAATATTATGAATATAAAATTGACAATTGAATCAAGAAACTATTTATTTCCTTGCTGACGTTTCCTTTTTTTTTTTTTTTTTTTTGGAAATTTCGCATTATTAGAAAAAAGATTGATATTCTTTTGGATGATTTACAATGACACGTCTTCCCTTTCTGTGCTTACTTGCTAATTGTCTTGATTTACGATGACCTGTTCTTCCCTCTCATTAAATTACTACTACGCCCTTCTCATATTTATACATTTACTTTTTTATTGTTACAATCATTTCTTCAAGGCTGCAATTGAGATATTATATTTCTAATTGTGGTCATTTTGATTACTAGACTAACATGGTGGTGTATAGGGCTGTTAAAATTTGACCCGACTCGAGAAACTCGTCCGACCCGCTCGACTCCGAACCCGACCCGACCAGAGAAAACTATAAAAAGTTTTATACCCGAGACATGTTTGACCCGAACTGATTTGATCCGAAACCGAAAAAACCCGAACTCGTGATTAACCCAAACCCGATTATACCCGAATGGACTAAGCCTGATGCAACCCGATATCCGATGCTACCCGACCTGAAGTCATCCGAAAATACGAAGTTACTCGACCCGAAACCATCCGAAAATCCGAAGTTACCCGACCCGAAAGCATCCGAAAATTTCATTATGTTTTAAAATATTAATGATAGTGAATATTTAGTATAATTATGTTTTTAATTTAAATGTTACATTAAATATTTAGACATAGAGTAGTTAAACTACGAAAAATCATCATTCGATATATGGTCTGAATCAAAATCCACTTACTCGAAATCAGATTAACCAGAAATTCGGTCAAAGTCGAAATCCAATTCACCCAAAATCCAAAAAACCCTAAACCCGACTCACCCGAAATCCGACTAAATCCGAAACTAACTAAACCCGAAACCGCACTTATCCGAAATCAAGTTGGACCGAAAACCGAATGACCCGACCGAAATTGACTCGAAACCCGACTTTGCCCGATTAATTGAGCACCCGACCCGAAATGATCCAACCCAGTTTGACCCGATTTTCAAAATATCCGAATTTGACACGAATCCGAACTTACCCGAATCCGAATTGACCCAACCCAAACCCGACCCGCCCGATTGACACCAATAGTGGTGTATATCATATATGACGTTATGGAAATAAGACCATCTTCCATGAAACATAACATGGTGGTGTATATTAGGGTTGTCCAACGGGTGGGTTGACCCGTAACCCGACCCGACCCACCCGTAATTTTACGGGTTACGGGTCAATTTTTTTTTAGTTTACGGGTTACGGGTCGGGTTACGGGTCGGGGTATTTTTAGTTTACGGGTTACGGGTGGGTTACGGGTCGACCTGTCGGGTTACGGGTTGACCCGTAATATTAAAAAAATAAAAATAAAAATTTATTTTTATAGTAAGTTAAATAAATAAATAAAAGTTTACGGGTTAAATGGGTTAAAAATGGTCAACTTTACGGGTCGAAAAGGGTCAAACGGGTCAAATTTTAACCCATTTTGACCCATTTGACCCGTTTGACCCAGTCAAACGGGTCAACCCGTAACTGTATATCATATATGACATTAATGTAATAAGATCATCTTCTATAAAACATCAGACGAAATAATTAATTACGTAATTGAATATATCAAGCTACAGCTTAAAAACTAGACAAATGCAAAAAAACAAAGAAGAAGAGAAAAAGGAGACACCACATATGTACGTCCCATCACAACCTCGTAAAAACCGGAGAAATAAATTAAAGATGGGATAAACCACAATCGGGTTTCTATAAACTTAATGTAGATGGATCCAAATTGAACACTATAAAAACCTCCAACGACTTCATAATACGAGACCATATTGCTACACCCATCTCTTTCGGTGGTGAAAAATATGGAAACAATTCGATCCTTCTAGCGGAAATGATAACTATTCAACAAGAAATCCATGAAGCAACAAAATTAGGAATTCAAAACATATGTAAAGAAGGAGACAATGTAATCATAATCCACTCACTCGAAAAAATCTGTCACTACCCCTAGGATATCGAGATGCTTATCTCTGATATCCTAGCTCATCTGGAAAATTTTCAGGCAGTGCAGATTAATCATGGCTTTAGAGAGGTGAATCAAGTGACCGACAAAATTGCATCCTTGGCCCACACACTCTTGCTAAATCAAATTTGAACTCATCAAGAACTTAAAGTTCTCATCCAAAAATCCAAAAGGATCATTTGTGCATTACTTCGAGTAAGCCGTAAGCCACCCCATCCAAACCTTTTCCATAGTTCGTGTACTTTGAATCGTTGGGTCGTTGTGACTTAACCTTTCTCGAATCTCTTGACTACTTGTCTTGTTCGCTTTTACTCTCGCATTGTAATGTCTCATACAGGAATTCACCGACGACACTTTGTTGGGTATGATGACCCTAAAGCGTTTTTGGCATGGGCAAAGTGATATCCGCCTTTTTAGTCATGTTTTTAGGGTGTGTTTTTGTGTGTTTGAGTCTTTTTCTTTAGTTTTGTGTTTTGTTCTGAGTTGTTTGTGTAGGTTTTCGTATTTTCTTAAGATATGGAGTCTACATAAGCTTTGGTGGTGTTTTTATAGGTTTTGGACCTGTTTGGAGCATATTTTAGGAGGAGATGAGAAACCGAAGGAATAAAGCACTCAAGAAAGAGATGAAGATCAAGTTTCAAGCCATGAGAGAAGTCTAGAGACTCGTCATCGACCTTAAGGAAGAAGAATCAAGGCAAAAGGAAGGTTAACGACCCCTCTACCAAAGCAATAACGAGCCAACATATACACTGTAGAGGGTCGTTACCGAGGTCACAAGGTCGTTAACGAGGTATTCAGGAAGACGAAGTTTGAAGAATTCAGCAAAGAACTCTACCGACCCTGATGGAGGTTGTTACCGAGGGTCCCTGTGTCGGTAGACTTAGCCGACTTAGTGATTTTAATGATTTTATTATGTGATCTTGTATCTTTAGAAGTTATTATCTTTAAGGAAAGTATATTAGATAGATCCTTTAGTATAAACACTCTTGTTTTTAGATAAGTTGGGAGCTCTCTCTCTCGTTTTTTAGTTGGTACATACGGTTTGGAAGATTTTGGAGAGAAGTTTGTTACTTGGAGCTCAAGGAAAGATATTGTTGTAGTTTTTCTTGTGTTCTAAGTTGTGTTCTAAGACAGGCTTGTTTTGAATTCAAGTAAGATTCAATTTTTAATATAAGTTATGTTTTCATTTAATTACTTTGTTTGTTTCTTTTTAATTATGAGTGAGTAGTCTCTTATTCTAGGGTTGGGGGTTAGAAACCAACATGTGTAACAACCCCAAATTATCTCGGGAATGTCACACGCCAGTGACCTCGGATTTTTAATGTCCAAAGCCACCCAAGGCTTTGCATCAGTTTGAATTTTGTAAAGACATGTATTAAATTAAATAAATGAACAATAGCGGAAGACTTTTGAAGGCAAACTCAATTTGTATTCAAACTTTCTTTTACAAATAAAAATTTCCAATATGAGGAATTCAGCGGAAGATTAACTAGAAGTTCATTGTATGAAAGTCAAATTTCATTAATGAAAATGAAGCAAAACTACTTATAAAAACCTTCTTGTATAGTATCTTGGGCTCTATTCATCATCACCTTGAGTGCTCTCGGATTGACTCTAGTTGCTTGCTAATACCTGATACCACAAGTGGTCAACCCTCAACGGGGTCAGCTAGGTCGACTCCAATATTTATTAGGTCAAAGTAAGTAATTAAATCAAGATTATTAATATTGTGAATGCACATTTTAAAATGTCTAATGCACTTTTCCTTACGTTGAAACTTTCCTATTAAACATCATACAAACTCCATGAATTTATAAACAAAGAATAAAATAAACACAACAACAAATACATAAGTTCATTATGGTGCTTACTCGCACTTATCTTTTTAATGACCACATATATACACATAGGGTTGTGGTTTTTAAACCATCGAGGCTCTTACATCCTGATGAGTGGGCTCATATGTACCAAAAGATAAAAGTGGGTTCTTAAGTCCCAAAGGCACTTAGCTAGAGTGCAACACCCCTCAATGCGACAAAGCGGGTTCAGTCATGACCAAGCATTAGGAATAATTCCATCTAGTGCGAAAATGTTATAAAGGGGAGTCTAGAGCAACTATGGCTCACCCCCTGGGTACTAAGCTAATCCAAAACAAGTCTCAATCGAGATGATAAACACACAAAATCACAGTCATCGAGACCTAATCAAAACTAGCGCAACCTAGCAATAATAACATCTAAACGAGAATAACAAGGTCATCATTTTTACCACGCCAAGTAGGGCTGAGCAAATGAATATATCCGATCCGATCCGGTATACCGGATATCCGATAATTTTTTTCCTTAAAACCTCGATCCGTATCAGACCCGTTAATTGTCGGATATCTGGTAAGAAATATCCGTTTGGAACGGATATCCAATAGCAGATATCCGAACTATCCGTTTTCAAAAATATTTCTACTATTTTTGATATAGGCCCAATTAATATACATGATTGACGGATATCGGAACCGGATATCCGTCGATCCGTTTAAATTTTAATTGAAAGTTTACATGTTGAGGATAACTGAACACTTGATGAGTTGAAATTTTACAAAATAGTCATTTAAACATCTATTCTACTTAGTATTAATGTGTATTTGAAAACCCCGATCCGTATCCGGTCCGGGTATCCAGAAAAAAATCCCAGATCGGATACGGATAAAAAATTTGTGATCCATTCGGATCCAGATTTTTTCAGATCGGATAGGCCGGATTGGCGAATCAGATTAACGGATCGGGCATTTTTGCTCACCCCTAATGCCAAGCACCTATATTATGTGATGTCTTCAGTTATTAATTTCGGTCTTGACCCACCGTATCATACTCGGAGCTCCAGGAAAGGGGAGGATAGTCACACAATGGACAACACCAAGCCCTCCTTGCCATTTTTACAGGCGCATTTAACAAGCCCGGTATGAGACTATGAGTTCTGATGAGAGCAAGACCTACTTAGTCGTAGTCAACTATAACACGATATTAACTATTATTATTAATTCTATTTTTATTAAAGAATATAGGATTAAAGAGGATCGGAGCATAGATATCTAGGATTAAAACCTAGATATGCCTTTGGCTTAGCCATAGGCGCGCTGAACGGTATCGAGTCATGGTATCAAGCCTCGGAGCGCTAGGCGCTTATGGTGGTGAAACCCACGGAGCACCGAAAGCACGCCCTTATAGGGTCGGTGCCTAGAACCTCTCGACGCATGGCACTAGACGCTAGACGTCGCACGAGGTGAGCATCGGGATAGCGCAAGGCCAATGCCTTGGCACGATCTTGGGATCGCATATGCCTAGGCACGCCGAGTCGTGATGCTTGGCGCATGGATTGGATAGATTTGCGAAGCAAGGTAAGGGAACGCTTGGAACCAATGCGTCGCTAACGATGTGCGTGGCATTCGGAACTCGGCGACGCAATGTCTAGGTTAGGACCTTGGCACGATTTGGGAAACGCTAGGCGTGGCAAGGCTGGTTGACACCGAGCCTTAACCATGTTAAGGGCTCGACACTTTGACGAGCACTTTTCTGTCGCTGTAAAAGCACTGTCAAAGAATTATCCTAACTTCCTAACCTGAGTAAAGTGGAAGCAAGGGTCGAACCCACATGGACTCATATTATTTGTGTTTAAATAATATTACTAAGTAAGAGGGGATTTTTATGATTGCATGCTATAAATCTAAGTAAATAAAGTAAAGAAAGTAAAACAGTTAAAGATTCAAATTTAGAGAAAAGCGTCCAACTAGTTTCGTATCCATTGCATACATGAGTTTTGATCCTTGATTATTCTTATTTCAATTTTTCTTGACTAATCTATTGTGAATTTATGAAATTCAAGCTTAAGGTGGTTATTAATATACACCGTCACCTTTTAACCAATTAACCTAGAAACTTTCTATGTCAAATTGATCATGCAATTAAGTTCAAAGCATTCAATAGAAACAATAATCATGAATTCCACCGTCTGTTCATGAAGTCTTGTAAATAAATTCTCCGCCTTTGATTAACCTTATTCCAATTTATAAGTTTAATCAAAGGATTCATCCATGAATAATCAAATTCCACCGTCTATTTAATTATTCTAGTTGTAATTCAACCTAGAAGTAGAATAGGTGGTCAAACTATTATAATCCTAAGTGAATCTAATCAATCAAGCACGGGGAGATTCAATCTAGTTAAGGTAAACCAAAATAATTCAAATCTCACAAACAATCATGCATACAATTTCAACTAACTAGTTGGACATGGGAAATTTAGCTAGAATAAGGCATTAAAGAAGAATTAAACTTACAAGAGTTTGATTTCTCTTCAATATTGCAAACTAGGGTTTTTGTCTCCCACAACTCTCTCTAAATTGAAAATAACGTAAAACAAAAGCAATAGATAGCTTCATCCTTCAAAGAAACCCTAGGAAAAGTATTTTATAACGTGGCTAAAAATATCCAAAAATACTACTAAAGTCGGCCCAAAAGATAACACGAAGGCCCGAGTCAGCGTTGTACAAATGCGGCGGAGCGCGGTCAAGTCACAGAGACGCGCGGTCGCGCTATGGCCCATTCTCCCCGTGCTTTGGTTTCAGCAACTCTAGTGACACTTTAGAGGCTGTTTTGACCCCATAGAGTTGAAATTTGGACACGGAGTAAAAATATGAATTGTAGCTCTTCGAATTAGTTTTCCAGTGATACCAAATTCAGCTTCATCTGACCACTGTAGCTCTCAAAGCAAACATTGCAAGATAGAGGTGTCAAAACAAGAACTCCAATGCATAGCCCGAATTTAAGCGTTCTTTTCCCTCAATCTCTTGGGCCTTAGCTCTTCCAATCTTCACTTGTATCACTCTAAGCTTCATCAAACTCCACCATAGTCCCCTAAGCTCCCTGCTCCGGTCCTTAGCTTCATATCCACCATGCTTCACCTTCCAACCTGAAATAAAGCACACAAACGTGTAGATTCCGAACTAAACCAAAATAAAACTTAAACTACAACTTAGAGTAAAACTCTATCTAAAAATGCATAAAATAGGAATAAAAACATGCTCTAAAACCTATATCTATATGCTCTATCACGCTTGGCGTCGGTGTGCACTCGGTGGGTACATAAGGCGCGCCTACTATAGGCATTCAAATTGATTTGCTTAAATCAATGAAATCATATTTGAAGTCATGTATTATTTTTTTAGTTTTGGAAAGAATAGAGAATGTGATTGAGTTTAGAAACTTTTCTTATCACAAGTCCCATATGATCATTTTGAAAGGCTCATATTGTATGTCATTAGATTGGATTAATAGAACTTGTTTGAGAAGTTTGAAAGGCTGGTTTTAGGGATTTCAAATTAACAAGTAATTGTCTAGAAGAGACGGATCCAAGGAAAGTGTCAATGTGCCATGAAGGCTTATGTTTGACAACTTTGGTAATTAGTATTATGGTTAAGATAACCATTGAAAGGATTAATGGAAACTAATGGCATGATTCATAAAAGACTAATCTTAACATGTGTGTTAACACTTGTGGTAAGATGATTGTCTTATGAGCAATTTTCTTCTAGTTTTCTTGGATAAAAGATTTCTAAGGAAATGGAAGAATTAAATCATCTCATATTAATTTATAGATGATGATCCTATGGAAACTCCCAATACTTTTGGTGGTTAGGATGAAAGTTGTACATGAAGTGGAAAATTTTGTGTTGAATGGCCAAAAGGATAGTAATGTCATTTGGATATTTTCTGAAGACTCCATATGCTTATAGCATGAAAGAAATAATAATATCAATCACTTTGGTTAAGAAGTGTTTAATGAATATATATGAAATGACATGACTAATTTGGTAAGAAACCAAATGAAATAGATGAGATATTTATGATCTTGTCTATGATATTCTTTATTGATAAATTATGAAGATGCCAATGTAAAAAGGTGAAGGTGAATTAGATTAATAAATCTTTGTATTGGTTTGTAATGCATTGGAATGGAAATGAAATTCCATGATTATACACATGTTTTATAACACCTATGGATCTATGAACACACGGTTATAAATTCAGGTGTGTCATGTCTTGAGGACGCTCAAGTGAATGTTAAGGTGTTGATATCTTGGCATGGCCATTTGTCAAAGATATGATAGATCCGTAAGGCATTGGATGTGTACAAGGACTTTCTATGTTGGAAAATTTTAAAGCAAGTTGGATCACTAAAATATGGAAGACCTCTAGTCGACGATTGGTCACAAATTCCTATTTGGGTGATGGGTCGACATTCTTGGAGTTTCCAAGAGGCAATTTGCTATACTTCGACTTTGGGTCGGAAAGTGACATTTAAGTATGAGGGAACATTATTCTAAGGAATAATCCATACTTAGAGTCAACTCTTTTGAGTTTTGCTAAGCACAACGAATTTGTTGATTTCTCCAACGAGAAGATTGGCATGAGTGTTTGTGTTAAATTCAAATCGAGGGATGGGGCTAAAATCCTAAGAAACCCTATGATTTGGACGCCCAATTCCCCCTCATCGAAAGGTGTGGGCTGAATTCGATGTGGTAGGCCAAAGACATAGAGTTGGAGAGCATCCAAAAATTCCCATCAAGGTAAATTTGCTCTAGACCACATGGAAAACAATTTTGAAACAAAGTTTTCATTAATGAGTTTTTGGAAATTGCTTGTGTGGAGCACGTTGGAAAACTCAACTAAGCATATGTGGAAGTGTAAGGATTATTCGAAGTTAGATTTCAAGGATGAATCGACTATAAACATATGTGAAATGGATATGGGACAAAAGAGCCTTTACAATGCGTCAAGTTGAGAATAAATGTTAGTAACTCATATCGTACTATCGCTGGATGTACTTAGACAAGTTAATATGTTTCAATTCTTAGAACACCATGATTCTTTAGTGCATGATGGTGAGAACTACAAGGTGTAAATTCAAATCTATGGATATTTGCATCTATGATATAGAGTTTGTAAAAGTTTTCGAGTTTTGATGACATTGCTCAAATGGGGAGGAATGTTGGTGATTTGTGTAAAGTCATCAAAACCCGCTGAGAGCATGTTGAGGTTAACATGTCATAATGATAATGTCAATTGAGGAATTGACATATATGACTTGCCATGATATATTGAAAGGAATTATCATGAATAGAAAATCCAAAGTAAAGGCACACCAATGCCGAGAAATGGAACTTCGTGTGCTACGACACTAGGCGAGGGCGCTCCGAGGAGGCGTCGTCACTCGTTAGTGGCTCGATGCATCGGCATGGTGCAAGTGCATGGCACGCCGGGTGCTCGATCTTGAGGTTCTTAGATGGATATCTAGTAAGTCGAACCTAGTTTCGGGGACGAAATTATTTTTAAGGGGGTACTATTGTAATAACCCTCTTTTTCAAGAAGGACAATTATGTAATTTCTTTTTTATTTTGTTTAATAAAATAAATGGTGGTAATATTCTCATAATAATGATATATTGATTACCTAAGTTATTTTATTAAATGAACATTAAGCAACTAACCTCTAAAGGGTTATTTGAATTAATAATGGACCTTACCCATATGTTAATGGAAGATAAATAAAATTAGAATTTTTTTAGAAATATATCAAAATTGTTTAAACGTATTTTTATAAACAAAGAGAATCATTATTAAAAATATTTTTGATTTAAAGGTTTTATTCTTTAAAAAGATATTAAGAATATTTATTAATATAAAGGGCATTTCTTGTCCATTTCTTAAACTAGAGGGGTTGTTTGTGCAAATTCTTGAAAATAGATTCAAATATGGGGTTCTTCTTCCCCAACACTTCAAATGGGAAATTCGAGCTCGTTTCTTAACGGAAAAAGATTCCGTAAGTGCCTACTTGTCACTTGCTTAACCCTCTACAAGTTTCCTCAATCAATTTGGGATAAATTAATAAAAATCATCCCGAAAATCTCGTTCTAAGTTAAAGTGCAATGTTTTTTAAATCCTTCAAATTAAATTCGAATTGAAGTTGGATAAGGTCGGATTTAAGATGGAAAGGATTTGGAGGAGTATAAGTACAGATTAGAGGATCAATCCCGATTCAATTACTAGATAAATCACCCATAAATGGGCGAAATCAACGGGATTGTGTCTAAGGCATTAATGGAGGATTTCGGGCTCGTTTTTGGAGCGTTGAAGCTCATTCTTGGCCCTATAAATATCTCTTGACATTGCCTATCTAATCCTAAGCAAAAACACTCCCTTAACAATCGAGATTTGGCCAAAAATCGATCTAGATACCCATACAAAAATTCGGCTCTGTTTTAGTTCGAACTCATCGGAGCCTTCTGTTCAGCGGTGTTTTCCGGCCACCACAGACCACCTCAGCCGTCGATTCTGCCAACAGTTGGTAGGGCTGCTCGTCCCGGTTCCAACGCCACCTCACACGCCTCGAACCGATTCCATACGGAGGGGAACGAAGTCGTTGAAGTCGGAGACGCGTGAGTGTTGCTGCTGCTGTATGTAGCAGGCCAGCGGGCCCGACCTGGCCCGTTTGGCTGATCCTCTTTACCCATTCATGCTTTATTTTGGTATTTTATTAATTGGGGTATTTGAAATAAAATAATATTTTTAAATCTTAATTTAAAAGATGCTTAAAATATTTTATGATATTTTTATGAAAGAAAAGTAGCAAGAATATATTTTGATAAAATTTGCAAATAGAAAGGAAATGATGAATATTATTGATTTTATGTCTTAAAACATGTACTTTGCAAAAGGACATGTTTTTTACTGAAATAACATATGGGTAAATATTTTTAATTAATACGTATGCATAAAGATAAAAAATCTACAATATGCAATACAAAGATATTAAAAAGGTCCTACATTAATAAAGAAAGATTTTATTTTTTTAAATAAGATAAGTTATTAGAAATATAAACTTAGACGAGTCATAAGAATTCAACTTACGAAGAAAAGTTGAACAAAATAAATTGTTTATAATTTATTTTGTATCTTATGTGTGAATCAGGAAAAGGAAATCAATAGTTGGATTGCAAGCTCGTCTAAGATAATTCTCGCTCGCATTCGAAACAAGGCAAGTGGTGGTTCCCTCTCATCTTTTTGTCATGAATACTTCTATTCATGTTTGCATGTTGTGTTGAGAACGCTTGTTTGAATAAAATTAACTTAGGCTATTATAGAAATAATGATCATGTCGAAACATATAAATGAATTAGGGTTTATTATGCATAGAAATAATGACCCATGATAGCTTATTGTTTACTATTATACGCTAGAAGTTATATTTAGGTTGCGATGTGCACCTGTTTGTTTCACGGTCTCATTTTGAGATTCGTTGTTTTGGACTAGCGTAGAATTAGGGGTGGGGGTTCACTAATCCCTGAACACCTCTTTATAATATTTTGCATTAAGATGGACCTAGACCCTAATGTTGGTAATGACCCTACTCGCTCAATCGTTTGAGGAGTGTTTGACACCTAGCTAGTGCATTGTATCAGGACCTAGGAACCCGTTCCGCCCTTTGTGGGATTCTATATCTTATGGCATATCGCGTTGCCGTCTTAAAAGCTACCAACTTGAATGCAATGTTTTGTAATTAAATAAGATAAGTGCTAGTGCACACCCATTAAAACGTGTTCAGGGTGGTGACTACAACTTGGAAAACCACTCTGGCTCCCTGCTTTGATTAATCTACTTTCCAATCTGAATTTGGACAACACGCATTCGGTGAGGTTGGTTGTAGATTTGATAAGTCGGCGGAGGCTTTTCAAAATATTGGTTGATAACTTAAGTTCCCAACATAACCTTTCTCATTCTTAAGGAACCATAGTTTTGTGGTGTCCTAATCTCTTTTCTTCATATTTCTCATTCCGTGAGATTATTTGGGTTATGTCATCGACCGGCTTTCATTCGGAGACCGATGGTCATAATGCAACTAAGATCACAAGAACCTCACATAAAATTCCACTTGCTTAGTCTTTCATTAGACTCACATACCGCTTTATTTCTTTTGCATGGTCGGATGGTGTCAACCGTCCCTATACGGAACATCAGGGAGTAAAGGAGTGGTGATTCGAGATTGAAGCAGTTGAAGTCCTTGCAAGTTTCTTTTGAATAACTCTTTTATAGTTTTAAGGACGAGATCCTTGGTGTGTAAGGACCGCCTCCAAGAATCTTACTTCCGCTTTATTCAAGACTATTTAATTTTTTTCCGCAAGTATTTGGATTATTCAAGATTGTGAAAGTTGGACATTTATTTTAATATATTTATTGAATTATCATTATTTATTTATATCCTTATTACCGTGAAAGCCTTGGGTGGCTTCGGAGTGTAAATTCCGAGGTCACTGGCGGTAATATCTCCAAGGAAAAAAACAGGGGTGTTACATATAAAGCTTGGTGAATGCATTAAGCAAGAACCAAAGCTTGAGTTTAGCTTGACAAATAACTATGTATGCTAGAAAGGAGTTATGAAGCTTCAAACTAGCTTAGTGTTAGCTCTAGAAGCTTGAACAAGCTCTTGACTCATAGTATAAGCTTAGTAGAAGATCATGTAGCTAGGGTTTAGCTGATGAAAGCTCAAACTAGTTCAAATAGCTCAAAAGTCAACTCAATGAGCTAAAACGCAGCTCAGGCCAGCTCAACTAGCTAAGGGCCAGCTACACTAGCTAAGTGACCTAGCTAGGTGTGGGCCTTGGTGGGCCGGCCCATGGGGCGCACGTGTGGGCTGGATGGGCCGCTTGCATGGACGCTTGGCATGGGCCTCATATCTTGCTTTTGGGCCGTGACTTTGGGCCTTTTGAATTGGATTTCTAAATGGATTTTTGGGATTTCTCTTGGGCCATTCTTGGCTGGATTGAGACGCCATTTTGGACTCCATAAAATGGGTGGTTGGCCGCCTATGATGACAAGGAAAGAGAAGGAGAAGTTACAACCAACTCCTCCTAAAATCACTCTCTATGCCACTCCTTTTTCCAACCGATTGTGTAACCGCCCTTTGGGCAGTTTTTGGACAGTTTTACATGCCTATTTAAAGGGGAGAATGTCGTCCATTAAGATACATGTAAGACACACGAAAATCAGTCACGAGTCCACATAAATTCGGCAAGAAGAAGACACTTGTAGTCGAGTAAGACTAGGCCTTGTTTGGGTGAGTTTTCACATGTAAATCAAACACGAGTCTGTGTGTATCATGGATCGATCTTCACAAGTTCGAGTGGAGAAGGAACCTCAAGTGGCATTGCATGAGGAGTTCGTCTAATTGAAGGAAGAACCATGCTCGTCATGCGAAGAAGACTTCGTTCAAGTGAAGAATGAAGAGGAGTCATGGAATTCGAACAAGGTACGTTCATTCTTAATAGATGTATCTTGTCGACATGTCTATCCTCTTGCATGGCTTTCTGGGATGGGATCTTCCGAGTCTCCTACGTCAGTGGCGGATATCGGACCCTGTTGTTCTGTTCCCGCCACGAGAAAGTTCACTTTGCAAGTCAGAACTATCAGAAGACGAATTTGTGTCTTTTGGTACGTTTTATCCCACGATGATATTGCGGAACCCTTGGCATGGAATAGGGGCAATATACGTTAAAGGAAAGCGGGATCTCATCCCGTGACTTGTAGCCTATATCCGGGTTAACTTAATAAAACATGTTAAGTGGGTCGATGGTGATTGCCTTAGGGCCTACACCCAACGAGACTACCCTTAGGGGTCTACTCATGAGATTACCTTTCGAGGTCTACTCAAAATGCCTTGTGTGAACAAGGGTCGACTTTCACTTCAACTTTTAATGCAACATATCTATTTCGTTTTCATACCCTAAAATCCAACAATTTATAGGGCTTCTTGTTCGTGCGGCTTAAGCATCGGAACATCATCAACTTCCATTTAGAACTTATCCACAATCGAAGCCTAAAAAGATCCTCAAATTGGATAAAAATTATATCTAACCCGAAAACACGTTTGACCGAACATCTTATCTTTTAGCTTCGATTTAGATAGGATTATCTATAAATTTCGGCTAGTTTGTTAAGGGATTTTGTAGTTAACATCTAGAAGAGTATCCCGGTTCTTTCGGAATCGGATTTGGATAAGAAACGAGATAGAATCGGGCTTTACAAGATAGGATTCTCCTAGAACAAGAAAAACAGGATGGGTTGTATGTATTTCGATTAATTACGCATGGGTACCCAGTATTTAAGGATAATTACGAAAAGTTGCCAACTTTTCTAATCTCAACCATTTCCGCCCCGTTTTCAATTACAATGTTATTTATATTATGATTATTCTTCCCTAGCATATTTCCCTAATATATTATTTGGATTATATATTATTAAGTCAATGTTACTTGCTCAAAATATTTATTGCATTATTTTTCCTTATGAGTTATATTTATTTCATGTTCTTCTTATACAAAAGAGAACAAAATAAACTATACTGATTTATATATAATTAGGAAAAAGTATAATAATATTCTTCTTTATTTTTGAAAATGAGTAGCATTACAATAGTAGCCTCTTATAAACATGACTATTTGGGTAAGCTTTTTAAAATAACATAATAATCTTTATAAGTTATTATTATTATTTTTAATCTGTTTAAGAAAATAAAACTATCCTTTATTAAAATATAATAAAGGGAAGAAAAATTACAATAATACCCCTTCTAAAAGAGAGGATTATTACATTAGTACCCACTTAAAAAGAGTTTCGTCCTCGAAACTGGAAGGGGATATGATTTAAAACGTACTAAAGTACCTTCTTTAAAATTGAGAGTTATTATAATTCTGCGTACTTTAAAAAGTGTTGTCCTCGAAATTATAAAGACACGAGAAAGGAAAAGTACTAATGTACCCTTCATTAAAAAGAGAGGGTTATTACATTAGTACTCACTTAAAAAGAGTTTCGTCCCCGAAACTCGGACGAGGCTACTAGAAGGTTGTGTTACACCACTATCAAGAGATTACTATATTCAAAGATAATTGCACCTTTTTAACCTCAGAACACTAAAGCAGGTTTAAGTAATAAAAGGTAATACTACCTTCAAGCCTTATGTTGAGTTCGATTTGGAAAAGTTATGCAATCTTATCTCACCATGTGATCAAGATGGGAAACAAGACCAACACAACCCTTTACTACATTTCCATGGGAATAAGACATGTAATCTCATCTCAGCCATGTGATCAAGATGTGAGACGAGACACATTCTTACTCGCTAACATGAAAACCGTAGACAATTTTAGTTTTTGAATCCTATTTACATGACCGAGATGGTTAGAGATCCATATTCAACCTTACAAGAATAATGATTACTTTGAATGTGAGAAACAATCATACTTATCATGTATGACTTGAATATGAAATCTTAGTACCAAAACCTCATAAATGTTCAATGAGTTAAGAAGGAAACCAAGAGGAGGTAGAATGAGAAAAGAGATGAGAATTGAAAGAGCAATTTATATATATCAAAATTAAGAATTGAATGAGTTTTAAATAGTATCATGGACCATCGCATCCCTTGAGGTAATTGCTCTTTCAATTCTCGTCTCTCTTTTCTTAATGAAGAAAATGCTTGACGACTGTATTGAATGACTTATGTAATGACAACTGTTGGAGAACAAGTTGAAACCTTTTCTTTGGCCGTGATTTTCGGACCCATAGATCGGTCACAATTAACATCACATAAAGACAATGTCATCAGAATATTCATACTCTTAGGTTATAAAACTAATTAATGACCACGAAAGATTTTTCACATTAATGACAACTCGTGGGTTGAGGACGGTACCTCCAACCTTGGCGCCAAGGTACTCGTGGGACGGTACCTCCGGGTCTGAAATGCTTCACGAGTTTTAATGACTGGAAGGGTTGAGGTTGGTTTCACTTTTTCCGGAACCGTGCTCCGCTTGTATACAAGTTACACAATTAACGACAACAATTATATTGCTTGACTCCAAAAATGTTGTGTATTATAGGGTTGTATGCTTGAAAGATTTTAAAACTGATCTCTTTAATGACATTTTAGATGATCCAGATACAAAATGAGTAAGCCCTTTTGGAGGTACTCTAACTCTTTATATAGAAGTGGCATATTGTTGTGTTTGGGTGCAATAAAAGTTCTTGCTTTAAGTTTCTGTGATGATTGTCTTTTTGTTTTCAGGAAGAAGATCTATTAGTCTATCAAGCCTTTTATAAAGGCAACCTGCCTCCGCCGCCCAAGGGAATTCCGAGAACACGTCGTCGGAATCGGTCAGTAGGAGAAGTGAATGTGAGCAACAGCTACATGAGGACAACTACAAACAGCACCAATATCAAAACAGTTGTATGCGGATCATGCTTCACTACATGGGATGATGAGAAATGGGCGATCTTCTTGTACCGTATTGAGGGGACCTTGGTCGTCAAGTGTTTGCAAATTTGGCTTATAACTGCAAAATGCACTATCCATTTGTTTTGAGAATGCAAACTACTATGAGTAGTGAGGAAATTCTCGACCACTTGAGATATATCCATTCGATCACTTCATAATCATGTACTTTCATTTTTTAAAAGTTGGATATTTAGATTTGGTGACTTGATGTATTGGAATTAAATGATGCAAATAATTTTGCTAGAGACAAATTAATATTTGAGTGTAGTTAGACCTGTCAAAACTTGACCAGACTCGAAAAACCGACCTAACCCATCCGAAATTTTTTGGGTTGAAACCCGACTCGAAAATCAGTGGGTCAAGTGTAACCCGAACCCGGTCGACCCGGAAAAAACTGGGTTATGACTTATGAGATATTTGGGAAAATCAAAATCGGGATTTTTTTTACAGTCGAGAGTTCTTTATAAGTCGTGTTACTTACCTTATTTAATACGGATTACTATATCAATATGAAGCAAGGAAAACATTTAAAGTTGAATTCAGACATGTACCTTTCTGTTTTTTACTTTTTAACTACATGCAAGTATTCCATTATTCCTGCTTTGTCAAAAGTCATAAAATCGAGTGGTTTTTTTTTTATCCGTTTTTAGGGTTATAGAACGCCCATTTCTGGGCCAGTCAACTCATGAAATGAATGTTGAATCCACTCCATTGTAAACGAAACTTCTTTGAAGCTTCGGACCTTGCTTCCTAGCAATTGAGTAACTGTAAAATGTAATTGGGGTTTAAGTGCGCAATTAATTAGAGAGATTTTCAGGAATTTTGGGGAAAAAAAGGAAGTAGTTTATATAACACCTTCATCAACAACACTTGCGCCTATATATAACCTATGAAAAGTTACAATGTTCCAAAAGAATGTAATGAAAAATGTTACAAATGAAGGCTCTCTCATATGTGCAAACTCCCCATTTCATGCTTTATAATAAGGGATCATCATAACAAGGGAGAAAAGTAGCTCTCTGATCCAATTTTAAAACACTATTCTGATCTTCTCTGGATTGAAAAGCACAATCTTGATTGGATTCATTTCGGCATGTAGAGATCCTAGTTTTTTATATATTTGGCAAGTAGATAATATGTTGTATAATTTAAAAAATTTAAGTTAAAACAAAATTTTGTTTTTGTTTCTTTGCTTTTGGTTTAATCTAAAATTGTTTGTCCCATTCACATGACTTGATTAGGAATTGAGTGAAATTGAATATTTTTTTAATTAAATGTATAGATGCTACATAATTTAAAAAGACATATATTACAATATGTAACTTGTACATAATTTGAATGCCATTTGTACTTTATTATTTAAGTTGGAATTTGTAGCTTGTACAAATTTGATACTAACCGAAAGTTTGCCAATAATCATTTGAAAATTATATTGATGCAAAGTTACAAAGTGAATAAGATGGTCACTTGACTAGAAAGCAACAACAATATACGCTCTTACTACATCGCCAATTATGATGAAATATCAAAGGCAAAAACATCAAATTTGTGCCAACTTAACTAATTAGTAAGCATCTTATTCTCTAGTTGTAACACCCCGTCTTGTCGTCGGCGCGCTACTCGGTAGTTGACCCTCTCGGGTACTACCAGAACTAGTTTGACAACTAAACATATGGACCTTGCAACTCGGGCACGACGAGAAAATGAGTTTAAATCATCCAACTATCATTTACTAAAACATATCTGTAAAATGTCATGCAAGAGGTCCCAACAACTGAAACAAACCATAAACAACCTGACAACCCACATAAGTCGACAAAAAGAGAAGTTTCTAAAACCCGTAACTAAGACTAAACCAAAACACCCAAACCACTTTAGCGCCTAATGACACGTGCGACAACGATCCGTTGCAGCATCTGGCCTAGGCTCCAACACGAGACTTGTATGAGTACCTGGAACTGAAAAATAAGTCCCCGAGGGGTCAGCTATTATCCTAGGCAAGCTAGATAACAGGCGACAAAGGTAAGACGTTTGATAAACAACAAGTAGCCAACAACATAACCTTTAACAAGTGAATTGAACAAAACAGAATAGGCCAACACACATTTCCACAACTTAGAAAATAGGTGAAAGGAAAGGCAAGAAGACATACCACAATCAAACTAACAAGCACAAAAGTAAAGCATTCGTAATAATAATCAACACTTCAACATTCAACAAATAAAGGGGAATTCAACGAAGCAAGCATTTCATCAAGCGTAGCAAGAATTCACAAGGTCGAAAACCAACTAAGTAATCACACACACGCACACAACAAAACCATTCACAATCCTATTGGGAAATGCCATTCTCCCTTCCACCACCGCATTCCCATCTACGACGCTAACTCCTTGCGCCCGAGTGCAGAGGCAGGACCTCCCACTTTCCATATACGTCATCCTTCCAACCCCTGGCCAAGCCTCCACTGGAGAACTTGCCAAAAACAAGCAATCAATTTTTATTTTTAAAGGGGCTCGGCCGACACACGACCATGGCTAGACGCCTCTTCGCCACCGACAATCGTCACACATGATCGTGCCGGTTACGCTGCCAGCACAGAGAAAACGATACTATTTCTTTTACGAGAAAACGTTTGAAATAGAAAGCGCATCACATCATGTATGAAAACATTTCACATGGAAAACATACATTCGGGACTAACTCCCAAAACCAATCTCACAATCACGACATGAAATCTAACAAGACTAGAATAAAGCCGAGTAAGTCGAGAACGACTTACCTGGAAGGCGATCCTCGAAAGGAGTAAGAACGCGTCGATACTATAGACCTACGAATCACCATGGTTCCATGGCATCCCAACAAGTGCGATTGCAAATTATTCTACTATTTTAACCCAAATTAGACGCACCGAACTTAGAAAATTATCAAACGACTTTATTCACGAACTAAGATTTTCCTACTTGGCCTTAAAGACACGAAACATATAAACTCAAGGAGAACACGTACAAAAGTTCTAGTACGAAGTGAACATAAATCCCCAACTTAATATACACACATACGTACACAAGTATATATATATATATATAACATTATAATTGTTAACATTATAATTGTAACTCTTAGTCCACAACTCGCTTTTCAACAAAAGGATTCCGCCATCAAGATCATATTCCCACATGATAACCAAATACAATTTGAATACAATGTGCTCGACTCAAATGCAGAATGAGATTATAACCCAATAGCAACAGTAGGATTAAACAACCCAATTCACACGCTCTAGACTATAATGTAAAGATAAAATAACATAATCATTCAATCGTATCAAATCACATAGCTTACAAGACCAATCAAGGATTCAAACAAAACAAGGCAGCAACCAGCAAGGTAAGTACAAGGTCGACCACAAATTGAGAATATCCGACCTTTTCAGAATTCAAAGTCGAACAACCTGGCTCTGATACCAATTTGGAACACCTCGTGTACACTTGTTGTTCAGTTCCATGTGCCCTTGTTGCCAACCTGGCTCTGATACCAATTTGGAACACCCCGTCTTGACGTCGGGGCGCTACTCGGTAGTTGACCCTCTCGGGTACTACCAGAACTAGTTTGACAACTAAACATATGGACCTTGCAACTCGGGCACGACGAGAAAATGAGTTTAAATCATCCAACTATCATTTACTAAAACATATCTGTAAAATGTCATGCAAGAGGTCCCAACAACTGAAACAAACCATAAACAACCTGACAACCCACATAAGTCGACAAAAAGAGAAGTTTCCAAAAACCGTAACTAAGACTAAACCAGAACACCCAAACCACTTTAGCGCCTAATGACACGTGCGACAACGATCCGCTGCAGCATCTAGCCTAGACTCCAACACGAGACTTGTATGAGTACTTGGAACTGAAAAATAAGTCCCCGAGGGGTCAGCTATTATCCTAGGCAAGCTAGATAACAAGCGACAAAGGTAAGACATTTGATAAACAACAAGTAGCCAACAACATAACCTTTAACAAGTGAATTGAACAAAACAGAATAGGCCAACACACATTTCCACAACTTAGAAAATAGGTGAAAGGAAAGGCAAGAAGACATACCACAATCAAACTAACAAGCACAAAAGTAAAGCATTCGTAAAAATAATCAACACTTCGACATTAAACAAATAAAGGGGAATTCAACGAAGCAAGCAATTCATCAAGCGTAGCAAGAATTCACAAGGTCGAAAACCAACTAAGTAATCACACACACGCACACAACAAAACCATTCACAATCCTATTGGAAAATGCCATTCTCCCTTCCACCACCGCATTCCCATCTACGACGCTAACTCCCTGCACCCGAGTGCAGAGGCAGACCCTCTCACTTTCCATATACGTCATCCTTCCAACCCCTGGTCAAGCCTCCACTGGAGCACTTGCCAAAAACAAGCAATCAATTTTTATTTTTAAAGGGGCCCGGCCGACACACGACCATGGCTAGACGCCTCTTCGCCACCGACAATCGTCACACATGATCGTGCCGGTTACACTTCCAGCATAGAGAAAACGATACTATTTCTTTTACGAGAAAACGTTTGAAATAGAAAGCGCATCACATCATGTATGAAAACATTTCACATGGAAAACATACATTCGGGACTAACTCCCAAAACCAATCTCAAAATCACGGCATAAAATCTAACAAGACTAGAATAAAGCCGAGCAAGTCGAGAACGACTTACTTGGAAGGCGATCCTCGAAAGGAGTAAGAATGCGTCGATACTAAAGACCTACGAATCATAACGTTCATGGTTAATCGACTAACCGCGAAAGGAGTAAGAACGCGTCGATACTAAAGACCTACGAATCATAACGTTCATGGTTCCATGGCATCCCAACAAGTGCGATTGGAAATGATTCTACTATTTTAACCCAAATTAGACGCACCGAACTTAGAAAATCATCAAACGACTTTATTCACGAACTAAGATTTTCCTACTTGGCCTTAAAGACACGAAACATATAAGTTCAAGGAGAACACATACAAAAGTTCTAGTACGAAATGAACATAAATCCCCAACTTAATATACACACATATGTACACAAGTATATATATATATATATATAACATTATAATTGTAACTCTTAGTCCACAACTCGCTTTTCAACAAAAGGATTCCACTATCAAGATCATATTCCCCCATGATAACCAAATACAATTTGAATACAAGGTGCTCGACTCAAATGCAGAATGAGATTATAACCCAATAGCAACAGTAGGATTAAACAACCCAATTCACACGCTCTAGACTATAATGTAAAGATAAAATAACATAATCATTCAATCGTATCAAATCACATAGCTTATGTGTGTATATTAAGTTGACAAATTGAGATTCGTCGGGCGAGTTAGAGGAGACAAAGTCGATCGACGTTGGCGGTCTAGACTTGATCGAGATGTTGCAGCTCAAGGCTAAAGTTTTGATGCACTTAGTCCGGACTCGTGGGTGTGGTGCGTGCGGAACAGAAGTAGTCTCGGACTGTGGGTTCGAGCCCAGATCTGTCATCGACGAACCAAGGTGGGTCGGAACAGAGGAGGCTCGACCAGCTTAGGGACGACAACATCGGCACCGCAGAGATGTCGACGGCGACGGGCAGCCTCGAGCGATCTCATTCTCCTGATGTCTCGACAACTTTGGAGCCCGAAGGAAGGCGAGAATGGCGGTGGTGACTCGCGACGAAGAACGACCATGGCTTGTGGCGACGGACGACGATGACGGCTCTCTGTTGACAAGGGTCTCGTGGCGAAGAACGACGGTGAGGGCGATGGGCGGGTTCGATTCCAGGCCAAGCTTCGGTGGTCAACCAAAAAGGAACGACGGGATTATGGTGATTGAACAATCGAGAGTCAACTCCGGTGTGAGATCTTAGAAAGAAAGGAAAGAAAACAAAGGAAGGAGAAGCACTCTACTGGCGGCAATGCAAGGCGGTCGCCGGCGGACGGGAACCGCTCGAGCTCTCCATCTTCCTCTATTCTGATATTTTGAGCGGCGCTTCAGAAAAAGAAAAGGAGAGTGACAAGGTAGGGCAAGGGTTGGTTTGGGTCCCAGTCCTTTCAACAACATATTGGGCCTTTTGGCCTAAAACAAAAAGAATAAGAATGGGTGAGTGAACTGAAGGTAGAAGTTTGAACGGGGTTAAGTTATCGGGTTTGTGAATGGAAAACTCGGATCTTACATTATACCCCCCTTAAGGAAAGTTTCGTCCCGAAACTTCCAGGATTAGTGGGAACTCGTAAAAGGGTTCAAGAGATTTGACAACCTCTCCCACTTGAAGAGGTTCGTCCTCGAACCCAGCATGTTGACAACAACTTAAACATAACATGTGACAAGTAAAAAGCATAAAAACAACTTTAACGTCGAGGAAAGACAACCAAACCATACACATGTCAAAATACAAACAAGCAAACACAAACACGCTTAGCAACACTAAGTCGTAAGAAACGTCAACCTACTCTCGAGCAACCCCTAAACTCTACCCCAAAGGCCTCTACTGAATTTGAGTACATATTGGGTTAGTTTTTCTCTCATCCTATCCTCAGTCTCCAAAGTGGCCTCCTCGGCTCTCCGCTGAGACCACTGAATCAACACCAACTGAATCTCCTTGTTTCGCGGCTTCTTCATTCGTTTGCCGAGTATTGGTATCGGTTGCTCTATGAAAGCATGATCGGGCTCAACCTCCAACTCTTCATAGTTGAGCCCGTGACTGGCATAGGGAACGTATTGTCTTAGTTGTGGTACATGAAAGATATGGTGAACTCTATCTAAGGCGGGTGGTAGCGCCAGTCTGTAGGCTACCTCACCCACTCTCTCTAGTATTTCAAACGACCAATGTATCGGGCACTCAACTTCCCCTTCACCCCAAATTTCCTCACACCAGGAGTAGGCAACACTCTCAACCAGACGTGTGCCCCTATCTCGAACTCTAGTGCTCGACGCCGCTTGTCTACATAGGATTTCTGTCGACTCTGCGCAGCTAGCATATGCTCTCGGATCAATGTTACTTTCTTAATCGTCTCCTCTATCATTGTGGCCCCTCTCTTACAACATCCGACGGGTCATCCCAACACAACGTTGTCCTACACTTTCGGCCATACAAAGCCTCATGCTCTTGCTGCCAAAAGCTGGAAGTGAAACGTCCATCATGATCCGATACAAACGTCTTGGGAACACCATGTAGTTTGACTATCTGATTCAGGAACACCTCCACCAACTTGTTCACTGGCTAAGTGTCCCTAATAGGCAAGAAGCGAGCAGTTTTTTTTCTTCTTCTTTCCCATCCTAACCTCTACAACCCAAATGGCGTCATGACCCTTGCGGAACCGCAATTTAGTGACAAAATCCATAGAAATACCCTCCAACTTCTACTCTGGAATAGGGAGTAATTGCAGCATCCCTCCCGACCTTTGGTGCTCAACCTTCACCTGTTGACAAATTTGACATTAGCCACAAATCTCGCTACATCTAACTTCATGCCATCCCACTAATGATATTGTCGTAAATCCTTGTACACCTCACTCGTTCCGAGGTGAATCATTTAAGGTGTAGCGTGGCCTCTTGCAAAATTTTTTGTCTCAAATCTGTATCCCAAGACACAAATTCGGCCGCAGAAACTCAAGATGTCGTCTTCTCTCTCTACAAAGATAGGTGCCTCTCCTCGATTTAACTTTTGTCTCGGATCTTAAATCATTAGCCATATTTCCAGTTTCAACCTCACATCTTCAAGCAAGGTCCAACACTCCAAGATACTCAGTCTACCCTGGTAATACTGAATTTATACCTCGATTTCATACCTCATCAGCGCTCTCTACAACTCTGGCTGCAGTCAAAGGAGCCAACATACATTCTGGATAGGTCTTCCAACTAAGTGCATCGGCGACTACGTTCGCCTTCCTTGGGTGGTAAAGAATCTCCAAGTCATAGTCCTTCAGCAACTATAGCCAGCTCTAATGTCTCATGTTTAGTTCTCTTTGAGTGAAGATGTAAATGAGACTCTTATGATCTGTCATCACCTTGCTTATACTCTCGTACAGGTAATGATGCCAAATCTTCAAGGCATGCACCACCGCTTTCAAGTCCAAGTCATGAGTAGGTTAATTTTGCTCATTCAACTTCAATTGTCTCGAGACGTAAGCAATCACCTTGTCCCTCTATGTTAACACACATCTCAAGCCTACCTTGGAGGCATCATTGTAGATCACAACGTCTTCATTTCCCAGAGGGGGAGCAAGTATAGGTGTTGAATCCAACCTCCTTTTCAGCTCATCAAAGCTTCTCTGACATGCCTCATTCCACTCAAAACGAGTGGTATTCTTCAGTATAGGTTGGTAAGTGGTTGAGCTATACGAGAGAACCTTCCACAAACAGTCAATAATACCCTGTTAAACCTAGGTAGCTCTGTAATTCCCTTACCTTCCTTGGGTTTCCCAGTCCTTCATGGCCTCCTTAACAAGGTCCCACACAACTCCCTCAGCGTGCACCAATTGTCCTAGAAAAGTGACTTCTGGCAACCCGAACTAGCACTTGACAACTTAGCAAACAGTCGGTGTTACCTTAACACTCCTATCAACAGCTTGAGATGCTCGGAGTGCTCCTCCTCATCCCTGGAGTAAAACAAGATGTCATCGAAGTATAACCACCACAAATCTGTCCAATGAACTATAAACATCCGATTTACCAACTCCATGGATAATTCATGTGTATTTTTCAATCCGAACGACATCACAACAAGCTCATGATGCTCATACCTTACTCGGAAAATCGTCTTGGAATATCCCCCCTCTCGAATCCTCAACTTGTTCTTGATGGTGACTCGATTCAACTCCCTATAATCGATACACTAGCGAAGGGGTCCAACTTTCTTCTTTACAAGCAAAATTGGGGCTCCCCAAGGTGAGACGTTCGGACGTACATACCCCTTCTCTAACAGCTATTTCAATTGAGCCTCCAACTCTTGCATTCCCATCGAAGTCATGCGATATAAAGGCATGGAGATCGGTCTCTTCCCTAGATTTAGGTCAATACTGAAGTCAAACTCTCTTTATATCCCACACACCCCTCACTAAGCAACTTGTCGGTCTTCATAGAACTAGGCATTGGTTCCGGCTCGAACTTCTGCCTCACCGGTACAGTCCCGTCGCTCGTGGTCACTATGAATGTACCCCTTTGTGTACCCAGCACCACTCCGAAGCGTCTTATCCAATCCATTCCCAAAATTACATCGTCATCCAAGGACAACCGCATTACAATAAATTGTGCATACCCAACTCTACCCCTTATTCTGATAGAGCACTATAGTACTCTCTACTTCCACTCATCTTACTACCACTAGGTTATTCCACCATAAAAAGATACCCCTTAAGTACAAGTCAAGCCTAGTCTAACCACACAGGCAGAGGACACGAAAGAGGGTGTGGCACCCGTTTCAAAAGAATATGGACATGTTTAGACTGAATCCAAAATGTACTTGTAGCTGTCAGCGTATGTAAGATATTAGCCCTCCTCATCTCAAACACTCGAGGCTAGTTAGTCCTTAGGGTATTGGCTTCTGTACCCCTTCCTTTGTTCTGGCCTGATGCCTACTGAGTCCGCTATGGTGGACGACGAGCTCCTTTGTTCACCTTCCTTAGTGAATGTCCCTGAGAGGGTACACCAACCCTACAATACTATCGTACAAGCTTGGGCTTCCTGCAGAATGAAACAGTTTCGATCTAGATTCGGACACTGGCTCTTAATGTCATCCTTGCCTCCACAATTGAAGCACTCTCTCAAACCCCTAATAGACTGGCCCTGTTGAGTCTAACCCTGATGACCTTGTGATTGAGAGCACGATCGGTTCTGCTGAAACGAGCATAGTCAATCGTCCCTCCTCAAAGGTAACATTTTCCTAACGGTCTTGGCTCAAATCCCACCAACAGAAAGCACCCTCTTGTAGAAACTCTGCACTAGAGACATATTCTCCTCTAGTGCCTTAATAGAATTCCAACGTCGACGTCATTCTCCTCAGCCACTGCTCAACACGAGTACTCGAAGCCTCCAAAGAAGCTTGGCACCGCGGTCTTCTTAACTCTGCAAGCCACTTGTCCAGTTGGGCTCATCACTCAGTGGATCTACCACACGGTCAACTACTTCTGGTCTTTCTAATTCCGGTAGCTCTCCTAACTGAGCAGATCTCACAATACCCTGATATGGTGCCCTCATCTTAGTCCTTTGAAGCCCAACATAAGTATTCTAATCATATACAACTCTAGGGATAACCCAACTGGCGGTGCATTGGCTCAAAACTAGGCCCCATTAGCAAGAGGTCCTCCTCTAACGACAGACACACTACCATTCAGAGGGTCGTCAACATATGACCTCCACTCTCAGAATCTTCTTCCAATGGTAAACATTCTGCTACTCCTCTTGTTCACGACAAAGGAAGTCTCTGCTCTACACCTACCACGTACTCTACCATGGCCTCTCCTTCTAGCAACAAAAATTCTAACTCTTGTTTGTGGAGTGATCATTTCAGAAAGTCTCACAGTCAAAACTTTAAACTTGACTAAAAGTTAAGGGTTTACTTACCATTCTACGTGAGGTCCTTCGGCGAATGGCAGCGAAGTCACATCGTGTCAACTACCCCTATATGCAGTATGACTACCCCATTTAAAACTTTTTAGAAAACACCGGCCGGTTTTTGTTTACAGCTGGACCTCGTGTACACTTGTTGTTCAGTTCCATGTGCCCTTGTTGCCAACCTGGCTCTGATACCAATTTGGAACACCCCGTCTTGACGTCGGGGCGCTACTCGGTAGTTGACCCTCTCGGGTACTACCAGAACTAGTTTGACAACTAAACATATGGACCTTGCAACTCGGGCACGACGAGAAAATGAGTTTAAATCATCCAACTATCATTTACTAAAACATATCTGTAAAATGTCATGCAAGAGGTCCCAACAACTGAAACAAACCATAAACAACCTGACAACCCACATAAGTCGACAAAAAGAGAAGTTTCTAAAACCCGTAACTAAGACTAAACCAAAACACCCAAACCACTTTAGCGCCTAATGACACGTGCGACAACGATCCGTTGCAGCATCTGGCCTAGGCTCCAACACGAGACTTGTATGAGTACCTGGAACTGAAAAATAAGTCCCCGAGGGGTCAGCTATTATCCTAGGCAAGCTAGATAACAGGCGACAAAGGTAAGACGTTTGATAAACAACAAGTAGCCAACAACATAACCTTTAACAAGTGAATTGAACAAAACAGAATAGGCCAACACACATTTCCACAACTTAGAAAATAGGTGAAAGGAAAGGCAAGAAGACATACCACAATCAAACTAACAAGCACAAAAGTAAAGCATTCGTAATAATAATCAACACTTCAACATTCAACAAATAAAGGGGAATTCAACGAAGCAAGCATTTCATCAAGCGTAGCAAGAATTCACAAGGTCGAAAACCAACTAAGTAATCACACACACGCACACAACAAAACCATTCACAATCCTATTGGGAAATGCCATTCTCCCTTCCACCACCGCATTCCCATCTACGACGCTAACTCCTTGCGCCCGAGTGCAGAGGCAGGACCTCCCACTTTCCATATACGTCATCCTTCCAACCCCTGGCCAAGCCTCCACTGGAGAACTTGCCAAAAACAAGCAATCAATTTTTATTTTTAAAGGGGCTCGGCCGACACACGACCATGGCTAGACGCCTCTTCGCCACCGACAATCGTCACACATGATCGTGCCGGTTACGCTGCCAGCACAGAGAAAACGATACTATTTCTTTTACGAGAAAACGTTTGAAATAGAAAGCGCATCACATCATGTATGAAAACATTTCACATGGAAAACATACATTCGGGACTAACTCCCAAAACCAATCTCACAATCACGACATGAAATCTAACAAGACTAGAATAAAGCCGAGTAAGTCGAGAACGACTTACCTGGAAGGCGATCCTCGAAAGGAGTAAGAACGCGTCGATACTATAGACCTACGAATCACCATGGTTCCATGGCATCCCAACAAGTGCGATTGCAAATTATTCTACTATTTTAACCCAAATTAGACGCACCGAACTTAGAAAATTATCAAACGACTTTATTCACGAACTAAGATTTTCCTACTTGGCCTTAAAGACACGAAACATATAAACTCAAGGAGAACACGTACAAAAGTTCTAGTACGAAGTGAACATAAATCCCCAACTTAATATACACACATACGTACACAAGTATATATATATATATAACATTATAATTGTTAACATTATAATTGTAACTCTTAGTCCACAACTCGCTTTTCAACAAAAGGATTCCGCCATCAAGATCATATTCCCACATGATAACCAAATACAATTTGAATACAATGTGCTCGACTCAAATGCAGAATGAGATTATAACCCAATAGCAACAGTAGGATTAAACAACCCAATTCACACGCTCTAGACTATAATGTAAAGATAAAATAACATAATCATTCAATCGTATCAAATCACATAGCTTACAAGACCAATCAAGGATTCAAACAAAACAAGGCAGCAACCAGCAAGGTAAGTACAAGGTCGACCACAAATTGAGAATATCCGACCTTTTCAGAATTCAAAGTCGAACAACCTCTCGAACCCGGGCGGAGTTGATTAGGTCCCTCTTCAAGTTGGTGTGGCTAGCTCGTCCTCTTCGACGACGAATGGTGAAGCGAGCCATCAAAGGTGGTTCCGAAGGGTGCCTAGCGAACACCAGCTGGAGGACACCACAAATTAGAAAGAGGAGAAAACAGAGTTGAAGAAAAGAGAGGAAAGAGGAGAATGTCGGACCAGAAAGGGCCATTCCTTACCGTCGACGAACTGAGATGCGTCGGGCGAGTTAGAGGAGACAAAGTCGATCGACGTTGGCGGTCTAGACTTGATCGAGATGTTGCAGCTCAAGGTTAAAGTTTTGATGCACTTAGTCCGGACTCGTAGGTGTGGTGCGTGCGGAACAGAAGTAGTCTCGGACTGTGGGTTCGAGCCCAGATCTTTCATCGACGAACCAAGGTGGGTCGGAAACAAAGGAGGCTCGACCAGCTTAGGGACGACGACATCGACACCGCAGAGATGTCGACGGCGACATGCAGCCTCGAGCGATCTCATTCTCCTGATGTCTCGACAACTTTGGAGCCCGAAGGAAGGCGAGAATGGCGGTGGTGACTCGCGACGAAGAACGACCATGGCTTGTGGCGACGGACGACGGTGACGGCTCTCTATTGACAAGGGTCTCGTGGCGAAGAATGATGGTGAGGACGATGGGCGGGTTCGATTCCAGGCCAAGCTTCGGTGGTCAACCAAAAAGGAACGACGGAATTATGGTGATTGAACAATCGAGAGTCAACTCCGGTGTGAGATCTTAGAAAGGAAGGAAAGAAAACAGAGGAAGGAGAAGCACTCTACTGGCGGCAATGCAAGGCGGTCGCCGGCGGACGGAACCGCTCGAGCTCTCCATCTTCCTCTATTCTGATATTTTGAGAGGCGCTTCAGAAAAAGAAAAGGAGAGTGACAAGGTAGGGCAAGGGTTGGTTTGGGTCCAAGTCCTTTCAACAACATATTGGGCCTTTTGGCCCAATACAAAAAGAATAAGAATGGGTGAGTGAACTGAAGGTAGAAGTTTGAACGGGGTTAATTTATCGGGTTCGTGAATGGAAAACTCGGATCTTACACTAGTTACCTCCTTAATAGCAAGGACAAAGATAATAATGTCTTCGCTTCACCCGTAGTCGCCTTTGATGTTTCTTCCAAGTATTGTACACATCTACGCTTTTTATTTCGTTCTTCCTATAATCATATCATTTGAACGTGCCTTCAATTACAAGCAACCCCACTTTCCCGCCATTTCTGAAATCATATAGCGCTGAGTATTCTAGTCCGTTGAAGATACTGAGGTGATTTGTTGTCACGAAGTTATTAATCCTTAACACTTTTGTCCAACAACCTCCGACGTCATCGTAAACTTCCATAGCCCCTTCATGAGCCAACCAATAAGTATAACATAGCCGTGCATTGAATTCTGTTACCTTGCTCATTTCACAACTCATGCCATCCTCCGGCGCCAATATTTCCCCGAACCTAAGAGTATGGATATCATAAGTCACGATTGCCCGCTTCCCAAAATAAACTCTTTCGTGGTCATTAACAAGGGAAATGCAATCACAGCAACCAAATAAAGTGAATGAAATAAGGGATTTGCATCCAAAATCAACAAAATGTGAAAGGATGGAGCATAAATATTATTAAGACGTTAGCTTATGATCTATTTCCAATACTTATCATAAGATGCATATGAGAAATAGAAAAAAGAAAAAACAGAATAGAAGTATATAGAAAAACAAAGAAATTTGAAATGACAGTATGACACCTCCCATCTCCAAATATATTAAAGAATATGATATTTTTATTTTGAAAAAAAAATGAAGATAGTTAATTCAAAAAATGGAACTCTTTAAGAATAACTAGAGTGCTAACCCGTCCGTTGGACGAGATAAAGTTTATATCACGTGTTTGTTATTTCTTAAATGTTTGGATTTTTAGATATGTGATTAAGCATATTAATTAATTTTGTCATAAAATGTTATAATTGATTTTATAAAAAAAATATTAAAAAATATACATATATAAATGCATACTATAATTACATTTTTAAGATACATGAATATCTTTTATTTTCTAATTTGACAGTCCAAGCATTAATTTTACTTTTTTATACTTAAACTATTGCCAATATTTTTTTAATTTAGATTAATACGATTCTCATGCATATAAAATTGTGTTGTATGTTTCATTTACTTTCTAAAAGATAAGTATTGCTCATTATGTTATTTTATTTTAAAATAAAGAAATTTGAAGCCCTCAAATAATCAATAAATAATTGTAAGTATTTATGTAATTTTCTTCAAAAAAGATTTTATATATTTGTTACCATTTAATATTGGTAGAAATTATTATAGAAAAATGGAGCATTTATTGGACAATGAGGGACAACTTTTATAGTTGTTAAGATAAGATACAATCTCTGATGCTAATATGTTATGGTGTTAATTAAGTTATCTAGAATTCAAGTAATTAACAAGTTCCATTTTATATCAAACACAATCTTACCCGAATTGAAAATTACAATCTATTTGAAACAATGAATTAAAAGCCCAATTTAGTTTATTTTAACATTTTATGGTCCAACTTTCTCTAATAGGCCCAATAACAATTGAAAGGCCCAATTTACTAGACCTGATCTGCTTCTCCATCTCCTCCAATTCTACACCATCAAGTTCCGCCTTTCGGCATTGTAGTCCACCCCTGCCCTCGCTCCTCTGGCCGCCAGTGGAGCCGCCCTCCCTCCCTCCGCCACTCAACTTGCCCAAATCTAGAATATCCTATTCAAATATAGAGAATGCTCCGAAAATATAGAGAATGCTCACCAGTAGTGACGGCAGACGGTGGAAACTACTCGCTGGATTCGGTGGCTTTGGTGGTTTTGTAGAAATTTGTGCTTCGACGCTTGCTTTCGACATATGAGAAGGGGACGCTTGCTTTCAACTTTTAAGGGGAAAATATCGTAGTTTTAGCTCTCTATTCAATTAGATCGGAGCTCAAGAGTGACAGACAGGACGGCTCTCTCAGACGAAAATTGGGGAAGGCAGAGAGGATATAGAAATTGGCAAAGGGTGAATATTAATCCTGCAAATATTAGATACAGATGCAAGTTATTAAGTGTAGGATTGAACAACAATTAGAAGGAAACCTAAGAGCAAGGAGCCTAGTCTCAAGTAATAAATTAGCTACAAAGCATGTCAACAATATCCTCCACTAAATACCTCTTTAATTGCCATATGACTCACTACTACTTAAGCAAAGGATCAGCACTGAAGCTAAGTATCATACCATATTTGCTAAACATGCAATGACAGAGCTAATTAGTCACTCACAAAGTCACAATCATACCATTCTTAACATCATCAACATGGAACATGAAACTACACTGATTACTTTACATAAACAGCATCAATGAGGTCATATCATCAAAAAATGAAGAATTTCATATACTTGAGTTTGGCAAATCCTCAACTCTCTTGCGCTAAACATTGTAAACCCTTCCTTTATCCCGCAACATTTGTAAACTCTTCTCATCCCATTCCCCAACCGTTTCTTCCAACTTGACAACCCGTTCTCCTAATTCCCTTTCAACCTTAATCTTCTCCTTCTCAAACACCTCATTCTTCCTCCCCATCTCCAAAACCGCAACTTCCTTCTCCGGCAACAGCCTCTTCATCTTCTCAAAAGCCTTCATCTTCTCCACCACATCACCGCTTCACCACTGTAATGCCCAAGCCTTTAGAAGCGCTATCCCATGCCAACCCGAGGACTTCCCAAGAGGTCACTCATCCTGGTACTACTCTCGCCCATGCACGCTTAACCCAAAAATTAATAAAATCAATACAAATAAAAATCTCAAAACTAACTCTAAAATTTATTTTTTAAAAAATTTGATACTAAATATACTACAAAACTATAAAAAAATCTTAACCTAAATATAAAACTTTCTAACAAAAAAAAGTAAACTAAACCTTTAATTGGGCTTCGGTTATATCAACTGAATCAATTTGCAAATACTCCAAAACCCGAGAAAATATCGGGCCGCCTGGACTCCCTTCACGGGGCGCATACCCGGCCCAAACCTAATTCCTAATCTCTCTCCTCATTTTGAACTCTCTCTCGCCTCATTTTATATTATTCAACCCTGAAGGAATACGCAATCAGGAACGACAGACTCGTAAAAAAGAATTTTGTTTCCAAATACGACTGAATCTTCTCTGACTCGTCAAAGTCTACGAATTCGTCTACAAATATGACTGGTTTGAACTTGTCCTTCTCGATTGAAACTTGTTTCTACTGTTTTTATGTCAAATGTGGTTCTTATTTCTCAATCGAGAAAGATCCAAATTTTCATTGATTTGTGCCGTTGGCGCCTGGCTAAGAACTCCCGGCCGTCAGTGAGGGCGGCCGCCCCGGCCCCCAACTACCTCCTCCACTTGGTAGTGCTCTTATTGGTCAGAGCATATCATTTTGTTTGAGCATTTTAAGACCTGCATTTCAATTTCAAGCATCCAAACTAAATTTGTTGATAAGTTAGTGTTGACTATTATACTGTAGTTGTTGAGCTTATAACAGAAACATTATATAGTCACTTCTGTACATTGTATCGAGTTAGTTTTTGCAATAATGAGAAACACTCTGTTTTTCCCTCTTTCTCCTCTCTTCAATTTCTTCTCAATTATAGATTCTAACATGGTATCACCTAGAAATTAGATCCAATCTCTTCTCAAATCCTGTCTTCCGCTACAAATCATGATTTTCCTCCGCTCGATTCATCTCCAAATCGAGATCCAACCAATTTATGTTGATTAAACTAAAGAAAATTTAAGAATGAAGATGTAAAACAACTATGTGATGAGAGTCTCTATGGTTTAGTTGACATTAGTGATGAAGATTTAGTCTGTATGGTTTAGTTGACATTAGTGATGACAGTTGATTTACTATACATGAGTTTGTTCATAGTTGCTAACTCATAGTTGCTATAACTGATGCCGATCAACTAATCTCAGTTTATGTTTGATAGATTTGCTATAATTTTTTATGACAGTTTATGAATATTCTAATGACATCGTCTTTATGTGATGTTAATTGTGAAATTTTGATGACAGTTGTGATGATGTTTGATAATGTTAATGACAATTGTTAGTATTGATGACAATTTTGTACGATTGATGACACTTGTCATGATGTTTGGTTTATTCTGTGTGGTTTATGTTGACTGATACTTATAATTTTTTGATGACAATATATGAATATTCGGATGAAAGTTGAAATGATGTTTGATAATGTTGATGACAGATGTGAACTGTTTTTAGTTTTTACTTATACGTTCTTCATTAACATAGGCATTGCAAAACTGATGTTGCTAAATGTCTAAATGCAGAAATGAAAGTTCAGATAAGAGAAGGGATCAACGTATTTGCTAACATCACTCTAAATGAACACATAGAAGAGAGGTTAGCGATTTCCGGATTCGAGTTCCTGAATAAGATTAGGCACATGCTATCTCACAATTCAAGTCTCAATAAGACCTTGGCTGATGTGTACAACACTGATACTGGTGCTTTTGAGATATACGGGACTAATCTATACTTTAGCCTCGAAGACATTCTTATGAGCTACGAGTTGCCTATTGATGGTCAGCCTGTTGTGCATCCAGATAAAGGTAAAGTATACAGCGAGGAAGAGTATATGTATCTTGTTGGCACAACACCTTCTAAGGATGGGTTCACCTTCGACACCCTTAAAAAAGTCATCAAAGATGTTAGTTCCGACTCAACCGAGGAGGAGATCTTAAGAGGATGTAGAGCAACAGCTCTACTCGGGATGGGAACTATTATTGTTATCGATTCCAAAAACTCTTCAGTGGTGGCTAAATGGTTGCTTGACTTAGTTGAAGACGTAGATAAAATAAAGAACTATGCTTGGGGGCCGCATCTTGGGAAAACCTCCATTCTAGCCTTTACAACATCATCGAGGAGGAGGGCAAGAGTGGCTTGTTTGGATGCGTGTTTGCTTTGGAGGTATGAGTTTCTCACGTTTCACGCTTATTATTATGTGTCAAAATTAATCCCTAAAGATAATAATTTGCCTTTTGTGATTAGTTTAAGTGAGACTAATAATTCTCACTTCAGTAAATGTCTTATTTATAGACCATCACCAACATGATTTTTACTATTTTTGCAGTGTTTCATTTTAATTCGCATCCCATCAATAGTTCCCATTCTATTTGATAAAGTGAAGGGGATCACTGAGGGATCAAGACTTGATTTTCCAATGGCCTATGGATGTATTGAGAAAATTGGCGCATCTAACTTCCATCGATTTGTGAAGCGCTCTAGCAAAGAGATAGTCATCAAACTTCTTTCATCACTCACCCCTGAACAAGTAAGCTCTAGTTTCTTTGTTGAAAAATTTATTTTTCATGACTTTCAATTGAAGAATAAATATTCAAAAGAATCACAAAAGGGAACATTTTCATATTGTTTTACGATAATTTTCAGTCATTAAAATGATGGAAATGATTGATTTTCTTTGTTACTTTTGTAGGTGCTTCTGAGAATCTGCGATGATGTCATTCTACCTCCACCATATGATTCTCAAAGGGCATTAGAGAGATCGGTGAAAACTCCTTGTTGTGTGGGATTGGTGTACCCCCCCCCCCCCCCCCCCCCCGATGTAGGAATCAAACAATTCTTGGACGAGGAGGTCCTGGTGGATTCATCTTGGGTAAGCAACCTCCCTATCTTGCCATCAGGATTATGTGCAAACCCGAATACTCGTGTACAAAGCTGGGATGAGAGATGGGCTAGGGTGATCAACTCAGGGGGAATGAATGACCAATCCACATCGACATCTCTACCGTAGGATGACCCATCCACATTCACACCTCCACAAACATCTCAACCAGGAGGATTGTGTTCAACTTCTTGTGTGGATATGGAGGCTGAGGATATGGAGGATTGTGTTCAACGTCCACATGATTGTGCATTCATGCCAATGGTTAGGGTTGATCGTCTTCATGTTGAGGATATGGAGGCTGAGGATATGGTGGTTGCTCGTACTCCTCATCACCGTTCACATGTACAACTATCCAGTGAGGAAATAGATCATGTGGCACAGGATGTTACTGCCAATGCCCGAAAAGATGATAGGAATGGCCAGGTTGATGATAGGAATGGCGTTCCTCTGTCACCGGCGCAGGATGTTACTGCCAATGCCCAAGAAGATGTGGAGGTTGTACAAAAGCAACTCTCAAGGAGGCGTCGTACCAATGCCCAGAAACATGTGGATGTTGTACAAAGGCAACTCTCAAGGAGGTCTACGACGCTAGTGCGTTATGCTAAGTACAACATCCACATGTTTCTGGGCATTGGTACGACTACTCCTTGAGAGTTGATTTCGTACAACCTCTACATCTTCATGGGCATTGGCAGTAACATCCTGCGTCGGCGACAGAGGAACGTCATTCCTATTATCAACTTGGCCATTCCTATCATCTTTTCGGGCATTGGCAGTAACATCCTGTGCCACATGATTTGTTTCCTCAATGGATAGTTGTACATGTGAACGGTGATGAGGAGTACGAGCAACCACCATATCCTCATCCTCCATATCCTCAACATGAAGACGATCAACCCTACCCATTGGCATGAATGCACAATCCTGCGGACGTTGAACACAATCCTCCATATCCTCAGCCTCCATATCCACGCAAGAAGTTGAACACAATCCTCTTGGTCGAGATGTTTGTGGAGGTGTGAATGTGGATGCGTCATCCTGCGGTTGAGATGTCGTTGTGGATTGGTCATTCATTCCCTCTGAGTTGATCACCCTAGCCCATCTCTCAGTCCAGCTTTGTACACGAGTATTCGTGTTTGCACATAATCCTGGTGGCAAGATAGGGAGGTTGCTTACCCAAGATGAATCCACCAAGACCTCCTCGTCCAAGAATTGTTTGATTGCTACATTGGGGCGGTGGTTTACACCGAATCCCACACAACAAGGAGTTGTCACCGACCTCCCTAATGCCCTTAGAGAATCATATGGTGGAGGTAGAATGACATCATCGTAGATTCTCAGAAGAACCTACAAAAGTCGAAAATCAATCATTTCCTTCATTTTAATGACTGAAAAATATCGTAAAATAATATGAAAATGTTCTTTTTTGTGATTCTTTTGAATATTTATTCTTAAATTGAAAGTCACGAAAAACAAATTTTTCAACAAAGAAACTAGAGCTTACTTTTTCAGGGGTGAATGATGAAAGAAATTTGGCGACTATCTCTTTGCTAGAGCGTTTCACAAATCGATGGAAGTTAGATGCGCCAATTTTCTCAATACATCCATAGGCCATTGGAAAATCAAGTCTTGCTCCCTCAGTGATTCCCTTCACTTTATCAAATAGAATGGGAACTATTGATGGGTGCGAAGTAGAATGAAACACTGCAAAAAATAGTGAAAATCATGTTGGTGATGGCCTACAAATAAGACATTTATTGAAGTGAGAATTATTAGTCTCATGTAAACTAATCAAAAAAGGTAGATTATTATCTTTAGGGATTAATTTTGACACATAATAATAAGCATGAAACGTGAGAAACTCATACCTCCAAAGCAAACACTCATCCAAACAAGCCACTCTTGCCCTCCTTGATGATGTTGTAAAGGCTAGAATGGAGATTTGCCCAAGATGCGGCCCCCCAAGCATAGTTCTTTATTTTATCTACGTCTTTAACTAACTCAAGCAACCATTTAGTCACCACTGAAGAGTTTTTGGAATCGATAACAATAATAGTTCCTATCACGAGTAGGGATGTTGCTCTACGTCCTCTTAAGATCTCCTCCTCGGTTAAGTCGGAACTAACATCTTTGATGACTTTTTAAGGGTGTCAAAGGTGAACCCATCCTTAGAAGGTATTGTTCCAACAAGATACATATACTCTTCCTCGTTGTATACGTTACCTTTATCTGAACGCACAACAGGCTGACCATCAATATGCAGCCCGTACATCATAAGAATGTCTTCGAGGCTAAAGTATAGATTAGTCCTGCATATCTCAAAAGCACCAGTATCAGTGTTGTACACATCAACCAAGGCATTAATGAGACTTGAATTGTGAGATAGCGTGTGCCTAATCTTATTCAGGAACTCGAATCCTGATCCTGCTAACCTCTCTTCTATGTGTTCATTTAGAGTGATGCTAGCAAATACGTTGATCCCTTCTCTTATCTGAACTTTTATTTCTGCATTTAGACATTTAACAACATCAGTTTGCAATGCCTATGTTAATGAAGAACGGATAAGTAAAAACTAAAAACAGTTAACATCTGTCATCAACATTATCAAACATCATAACAACTTTCATCAGAATATTCATATACTATCATCAAAAAATTATAAGTATCATTCAACATAAACCACACAGAATAAACCAAACATCATGACAAGTGTCATCAATCATACAAAATTGTCATCAATACTAACAATTGTCATTAACATTATCAAACATCATCACAACTGTCATCAAAATTTCATAATTAACATCACATAAAGACAATGTCATCAGAATATTCATAAACTGTCATCAAACAATTATAGCAAATCTGTCAAACATAATGTAACACCCCGACTTCCGTCGAGGCACCATTGGGAAATAGACCTTACAAGGTACTATTAATTAGGTTGACAGCTACACTGTAGGACCTTACAACTCGGGCACGACGAGAAAACATAATAAAACATCCAACCTTTATTTGATAAAACTTAGAAAACGTTATCATGTATGAATCCCCGAAAATCATAAACAATTAAATATGTCACAATGACTATTGAAACTGAACTATCTGAACCAAAAGATAATAGCTGAAACAAAATACTAACTCCGTCTAACAAATATCAAAATCAACATCCTAACTATTATAAATAACTAATAAAAACCGATCCCACTATGACACGCGCTCTTTACCGCTCCGGCCCGCCATCTTGCCTCGGTTCCTGCACGGCTCCCTGATTCATACCTGGAACTGAAAAATGTTCCCCGAAGGGTCAGCGTCTAATCTACCAAGCTAGAAAGAATATGGAAACTGTAGAACGTTTTGAAATCAGTTATCTAAAGTCAGCATACAAATCCACAATCGCAATCATAACTCTAGAGGCCAATACCTAAATTAGTTATATCAGTCACACAAGTCACATACGCATTCACAATCACAATCACACAGCAATGCAATTCTTCCTTTGTCCACGATCCGACTTCCATGGCGCTCATCACCGCGTCGAGTGCAGAGGCAGACCCTCCCACTCCACTTCCCAATCTCCCTTCTAACTCCGGGCTAAGCCTCCACTGGAGCGCTTGCCAAAAACACACAGATAATAATTTTCATTTGAAGGGGTACGACTTTCCTAGTCATACGGGTCAAAGTAGCCAACTCTTCCTCAACACCAGCTACGATGGGCCGTGTCGAAAACGGTACCAACACAGAGAAAACGTTCCAAAATATTTCCCGATAAAACACATTTAAAATCATTTACGCACACAACACTCAAGGAGCTCAAAGCAATTTAAAAGGTATTCGGGACTAGTTCCCAAAACCCGCCCTACAATAACGATACGCAATCTAACAAGGCAGAGAAGAACCGAGCAAGTCGAAAAACGACTTACCTCGAAATTAGGAGTCCTTTGAAGAAGACGGAAATTAAGAACGCGAGCGAAGACAATTCCTAAAAAATTTATAAAGTGAGAGATTAGACTAAGTACGAGCCGAACCCAGGTAACCCGATTGAATTTTCACCTTTGGACTTAGACAACCGAAGCCCATGTATAAAAAGGAAGATCCCAAATAGAAAATAATATTAATCCGCCACTTAATACTACTTTAACAAATTAACTAAATTATAACTTACCCAAGTTAAACACAAACCCAATTACGTAAACCCACTCATTCTAATTGATCGGCCCACCAAATTCTATTCTTAAGTGATTGTACAGCCCACAACCCCACTCTCCTAACAATATCAAAAGGAAGCTTTGACTTTCAAATGTGGGCCCCCCGTTCTTCTTCAACCTCAAAGTTGAGCAGCATTCTCTGGTTTGTCCCCTTCCTTTCAATTTCTTTCCAATCAAAGCAACCCCATATTAATTAACTTATTAAATTACAACCCCATTACTCAATTTGTGCAGATCCATATCTAAAACATCAACTCTTCTACCCATCAACTTCAGTTAGACTAACTACACCCACAACCTTCTCCCAAAGTCTCGTTAAATCCATACACCAAAGCTTAATTAATTGTTGATCTCATTTCTAACTGCGCGCCCATAACCGAAGCAAATTTAACGATAGCCCTCACCCACAGCAAGCCTTCTACCTCCCCCAGTTCCATGTATATGCATTCAAGCCCCACCATTACTATATGACTGATCGAGGAAAAGGAACAAGAAGCAAGGTAGGGCTAGTGGCTTACCGATTATCCGCGCAGGCGAGGTTGGCGACGCGGCAGCGGCTCGACTCGGCGACACCGAGGCTTACACTATCACCATGGAAATCAAAGGTGAGAGGTGAACGAAACGAGGGTGATGACCCGCTAGTGATCTTAACGAAAAACAGAGGAGGCAAGAACAGAGTGTCGGTCTTACCCGGAACCAACGATGACGGAGAACCACGTTATCAAGGTGGTTGGTTATGCGATTGATCGAAACCGAGCTTTGAACGCGTCGAACGGAATCTGCGTCGGGGGATGAAACTCGAGCCGAACAAAGAACCAAAAGGGAAACGAAGAGAGGTGGTCGGGAATTTACCGGTGTTCGGCGATCGGGTCTACTTGTCAGGGAAGATTGATGTCCACGTTAAGCTTTGCCGAAGAAGAAGCCCAGGTTACAAGGAAGTCAAAAGGGCGGTTTGTTTTGGTTAAGAAGGACGAGGGATCGGCTTTAAATGAGAAGGTGGCTTGATAATTAGGGTTAAAACCATTAAAGATATGATTATGTTAAAGATAGGGATTTGATCAAGTAAGATACGGTAGATATGATTACTGTTATATAAGATAGAATCACTACATTGTAATTGATCGGAATTTATCACATGTGAATATATATATATGTGATTTTTTCAAACCGGAGACTTGAACAGAATTTATATATATATAAACACGTGATTAGTCAAACCGGATTAACCAATCGGATTATTTACGGGTCAAGAAAACTCAATGCTTTGTAGATCAAGGAACTTGTTTTTTTCTGACGGGATGGAAAAACGAGCCCGAATATTACACATAAACTGAGATTAGTTGATCGGCATCAGTTATAGAAACTGTCAACAAACTCATGTATAGTAAATCAATTGTCATCACTATATTTATATAATTAGAGCCAATTGAATTATATTATGAAATACCATAAATATTTATAATATAAAAAAACAAAAGATTAAAAATTGTAACTATATAATTTATTTGATCATTTAATGCATACCAATTTAAGATATAGAAATTTCTTATCCATGTTATTTTGAAAGTTGAAGTATTATTTTAATTTTACTTGCTTAACCTATCAATAATTTATTTTCATATTCAAATTAATGTGGTTCTCATACATATGATCGCGTTGATTGGGAATATCTTTTTGATGTACTACAAAGATTTGGATTCGATAACAAGTACATTGCTTGGATTAGGGAATGTGTATGCTCAGCATCCTTTTCAGTATTAGTAAACAATAGTCCCACATAACCATTTATTCCGCAAAGAGGTCTAAGATAAGGTGATCCGCTATCGCCTTTCCTTTTTGTTATTGCCACAGAAATCCTCTCAAGAAAGTTACAAATTACGAGTCAAGTGGATAAAAACACGGTCGGTTTTCCGATCTCTAGAGGTGGAACTAGGATTCCCTTCCTTTCGTTTGCTGAAGATATCATCATCTTCGCCAAAGGCTCCCAGGGGGCTTGCCTTAAGGTGAAAAACATTTTTGATACCTTTTGCAAGATTTCGGTACAAAAAGTGAATTATAATAAATTGGCCTTTCAAGCCTCGAAAAAATATGACTACCGCTCAAAAAACACAAGGGCAACAAGTTCTTGGAATCACATCAATGACGGATATTGAAAGATATTTAGGTTGTCCTATTATAAATGGTAAAGTTAGTAAAGAGACATTCAAGGACACAATTGGTAATGCCCATAAACAGCTAACCAAATGGAAAGCGAACTCCCTTTCTCAAGAAGGGCGTACAACTCTGATTAGATCGAACCTAGCTACAAAACCAAAATATGTTATGCAAAGTTTTATGATACCAAGCAGTGTCCATGCTGAGATGGATAGAATAAACAGAGGATTCTTTTGGAACAAAGATAGAAACCATAAGTCGTTAGTGGGATGGGATAAAATCTGCAAACCAAAGGCATATGGGGGACTGGGAATTCGGAAGACGGAACATATGAACAAAGCGCTACAAATGAAACTACTTTGGAAATTATTAGCTGAACCAGATAATATGTGGGTTCGGATAGTTAATCAGAAATACTTTAGGAATGACAACTTATTCTCCTATAAACTAAAATCAAACTCATCTTGGCAATGGAAAAAACTTATGAATCTCATAGAAGAATTCTATAAGGGGCTTATATGGTAAATAGGTGATGGAAAACGGTAAATTTTTTGAAAGACAATTGGAACCTCGGGGGGCCCTATATCATCATGCTACAAATCCAAATGACATTAATGAAGCAGCCAAAGTCGCTGACTGGATCACGATTGATCGTAAATGGAAGACCGATGAATCAAAACAAATCCTGCCTAATGACATAGTTGCATTAATCCAAGCCACCCCTTTACCGGAAAATAATATCCAAGATAGACTCTATTGGACACCTAGCAAAAATGGATGGTTCTCTACCTCGTCAGCTGTAGAACTGATCACGAAAATAGAAACACAGGCCCAATATGTAAATCATTGGATTTGGAAATTGGACATTTGCCCAAAAGTGAAAAAATTTCTTTGGAAAATGGATAATAATGGGCTCCCAACAAAGTCAAGACTAAGGGATAACCAAATTGTAACACCTGGTGGGTGGGTGTTATGTGATTGTACCACAGAGGATACTACACATCTACTAGCTAAATGCCCTTACATGTTATACACAACTAGTAAGATAAACACAAAAATAGCGAACATTATTAGGGGTTTTAATACCAATAACAAGACACCAAGACAAATACTAAATGAAATGTACCAAATCCTTGGCAAGAAGGAGTTCACTATAGTTGCAGTAGTTTGGTGGTGCATTTGGCACGAAAGGAACAAACTGATATTCCAACAAGATCAGTATGATGACATCCCTAATTTAGCAAATTACATTCGGACACAATTGGACAATTGGAAGAGATCGAGCCGTTGGGCCGAGGACGAAGAAAGAAATGAGACTATATCATAAGCCTAAGAAACGGAAAATACAATTGCCCAAAAAATGGAAAAGACCAAAGGAAGGATTTATAAAAATCAATGTTGATGCGTCCAGACTTTTAAACGGGCAGGCATCAGGAGGAATTATCATAAGAGACCAAAGAGGACAAATAACTAATATGATGGTACGGAATTTTGGTCGGATTTCAACACTAAAAGTTGAAGCTCTAGTGCTCAGAGAGGTAATTAAAGTGACGGGAAAAATGAACCTAGAAAAGATTGAAATTGAAAGTGACAACCTGCAAGTTATCAATGCGATCAAAGGAAAAAACAAATGCCCTTGAGAAATTGAATTAATTATTTCAGATATCTTGGTTTTCCTGCATGGAGCTCAAGATCTTACTATTAATCATATTCTTAGAGAGTGTAATACTATGGTCGATAAAATCGCTAAGCTGGGCCACAGTCTCCCTATTGAGTGTATTAGGCATCATGCGAAACTTAAAGTTCTCATCCGTAAGGATGCTCTAGGACATCCTCCGTAAGGAGTACATCCTAATCCTCACCTAATCAAAAAAAAATGTGGTTCTCATACATATGAAATTGTGAATAATCGATAATGATATTTTATCTTTCATATGCTTTCTATATGATATACAATTTTTATTATTTATATTTGGAATAATTAAATTTGAAGTCTTTAAAATGAGATGAATAGCCATTAGCCAATTATAAATATTTAATTTAATTTCTTTCATATAAGTCTTTACATACTTATTATATTTCAACATTTGTGGAAATTAATACAAAAATGGCAGCACGTTTATTTGACCATAATGAATAACTTTATGAAGATTTTAATTCAAATTGAATTAATTAATTAAATATTTAATTTTGGATTAATATTTAGATAAGAAGATTACGATAATATTTTAATTTTTAGAATAATTTTATTATGATATACATACATATACGAGTGAAATCAAATTTGAATTTTTTTTTTCTAATATACAATTGAATTATACATTAATAAAAGGTGTCATTAAGATATTTGATTATAATTAGAATATTTAAATTTATAGATTTTACCACATACTTTCTTTAGTAAAAAATATTGGAAATTTTTTATGAATTTTTTAAAACTTCTCTCTTAAATAAAGATATTTATTGAACAAAAAATCTTATATTTGCTCGATCTCTTATTTTCAATTAATGGATGTAATTACGTTGCCAAAATAAATTATTTTTTAATAGAATTTTGAAAATTGATGGGACACTTATTAAGATGGGAGGGACAACTTTATATGTTGTTAAGATTAAGATGGTAAAGATTGCTTAAAATATATATTTGATTTGAATGTTTTTATAAACTAAAGACTTCACTTATAATTTTTTTTGTTGATGTACTCAACAAATTGAATAATAAAAAAAGTAGAGTTACGATGAATGAAAAAACCATGAATTTGAATAACAAAAGAGCAGAGTTTCTTACCAAAAGGCAATATATCTTACAATTTAATTAGACTGTTATATAATTTTTATTTTATTTTTATGAATTTAGTATTGTATTTCACTTCTATTTTTCCTCCTACTTTTAATAAGATGTAATTCATTTGCCAATAAAATTCTTTAGATCTTGAAATTTCAGAAAAGATCGTTAAATGAACATGAAATTTCAAGTGGAAGCTCATGTTTGAGTATGTAATAAGAGATGGAAATTAACACTAAGTAAAGATATGAAGTATATATGCAATATACCTTTGTTTTCGGTGTTGAGCCTTCCTTTCCTGGCTATGAAGTTTTTTCATTTGAAACTCTAACAAATGAAAAAAATGTTTCGAGTCCTTAAATCCATAGATTAAACTGGTGATGCTATATAAACGCAATGGACGAAACAATGTTTATGCTAATAAATTAGCCTAATTATGTTGACAACTTTATATTTGTAGCCGTTTTGGAACTAAGTTTTTCCCATCCTAATTCTCATAAATTAGCCTAATTATGTCGTTTATTTGCAACCAATTTGAAATTAAACCTATTTTAATGTGTTACTAATTAAATACAACTAATTATGTAATTCAAGGCATTTGGACGTTATGGTTTTTGAAAATAAAAAATGGTCAAAGTGAAATTGGAGGTGCATTTTCTATGTTAAACTAGTAGTGATGCCTATACATACGCATGGGGCTATTTTTTGTACAGATATATTAAGATATTTTATATTTTTAATTATACGACCATGCTCGTATATTTATCTTAATTTATTTATGAAATTTTTAAATATTTTTTATGATGCAAAAATATTTAAAAAGTAAGCATTTGACCATCTTACATTCTTCTTAGATTAAAATTAATAATGTAAACCGAGATTATATGGTTCCATTGTCAATGTTTGAATATATGGCTATTTTCATAATATGTGCTTAATGTAATTTTTTGAAACTATTGTCCCATGTAATAATTAAATTATCTCACTTATAATTCTTCCCAAGTACTATAAACCATGTAATTCCAATTAACATACATAAATATGTATAAAAAACAAATTCTAAATAGTTTAGGGTTTTTTCTTTTTCATATGGATAAATAGACTAACATAATCCCATTAATATATTTTGGTTCTTATTTGTCAATAGAGTAGCATTGCATTTTGTACGCTGAAAATTTCTCATAATATATCTTCTTATCGTTGAGAAAATTTTACAAAAAATTAATTAAACATAATAAATATTTTCTCCTTTTACAAATATAATTTAACTCGAATTTGATAAATTTGAAAATGTGTAACATTTTTCTTATTGTTTCCTTGAGTTTGAATTGCTATCGTCATTAGTTACCTAATATAAACATTTGCAACATATATTCTTTGGTTTATAAAAAGTTCAACCTAATCTTATTTTTAACTTGATTATCTTTCACATGGATTCCTTATTCTTTTATTATATTTTAGAGGCTAAAACTATTTACAAATTACTAAAAATAGCACATTACATACGACCAAGGATGGAGATTAAAACATTTTCCAATAAATATATGCACAATATATGTGATAAAGTAATTCACACCTCATGCAATAAAACATACATATGGTTATTATCTTAGTGTATTGGCCAACAAAGATACTAGTTCAAACTAAATATGGTCATCAATACCATTTAGGAATAGTATGAAAAGAGGTTGGACATTGTAGAGGATGTAGTATATGTTTGAGTTTTGAGTTATTGTTCGTCTTATGTACCTCAAATTATGATGCTACTTAGAGTTTTTTCTTTATTCTTCTAAGGATCCTCCGAGATCCCTTTTTTTTAATTTCACTACATAAAGAGGGTTTGACGGGGAATGAATTATAATTTTTTATAGGATTTTAAAAATAGGTGTTAAATTTGAGTGTATGTGTTGTATGAAAGATTAATTATTCAAATCTTAACTTTTTTTATTTATTATGAAATGCAAAAATCATAAATATTGACTTAAAGAAATATTTTTGATTTAATATGAATGAAAACATAATATATACAAAAAATATTTCTCAATTGTCATGGATTTTTCTTCATTTTAAGCTTCTTATCTTATATAATAAAATGGATTTATTTTGTAAATGGGAAAATTATACTTAACTTTAAAATTATGGTAGCAAATGTTTATATGAAAAAATGTCTATAAAATGATACCATATCGATTTGAATTGTAATTTTTTTGATTTGTACACAATCACCATAACCATCGAGTTAGAAAAAAAAAAATTGCTTTATATGAAATGAAAAATATGCACAAAATATTTCTTAATTATGATAAGGCTTGGATTGCTAAATTTTTTTATAATGAAAAAGCACTCTCACCACTAAGTTACACATAACTTTTTGACTTGTTTTGCCAATAATAATTATATAGGGATTATTGTGAGCATAGTTAATGAGAGCAATAAATGGTAGCAAAACCCAATCTTATATGTATACTAGGGAGACAGGTCCGTGCATACGCACGAGGCAAATTTTTTACATGTGTATTTTTTTTGGTAACGCTCTTTTCAAGAGTGATTATCAAGATTGTTCTTAGCTAACGGTTTCCAACTGCACTCTAATTTCCTGCTAAAAAAATCACACATGAGCATTTAAACTCCTTAATTTTCATATAGTTATGGCCAAATAATTATAATTAATCAGCATTATTTTAATATTCAATGGTATAGCTAGCGCGGTTACAATTTGTTTTAATAGAATTATAAGGGTCATTAAACTTTATTTTTATTTTTATTTTTTTGTACTGTTTTGACATATAGAAATATATAAGTTAATAAATTAAGAACATTTAAGAATTGATATAACAACGAATAATTAAGTATTTAAAGCCATGAAAAATATGAGTTTTAAAAAGCAAATTGATTAGAAAATTAAATTACGAAAATTTACTTATATCTCTAAATCTTACCTTATCACTCCTAAATTAGATTTGGCCACATAGTCCTCCTGAACTCAATTACAAACAATCGTGAATTTAGTGTTCTCATTAGAAACAATACTCTAGGTTGATTCTTTCCGCCTTAGGGGAAGATTACCTAAATTTTACCTTATCAAAGAAAAAATAATCGAGTAGACAACCGTATCTACATGAACACAAATGCTTGAGTATACAACAAATTTCCTACAATGAAACCCGTACGTCAAGGCACTCCAAGACAATATAAAGTGATTTCAATTACCATATAAAAATTGAATTTCATTTAATTGTAATATTAATCGGCTCATTTTACAGACAATTAAAATCTAGTAATGCAGGAAATTATTATACTAAGAAATTAAGAGAAATTCTCTTGAGCATACCTTCAATTTCTAAGCGAAAAGTTGTAATGAAGTAAACTCACCATTTCAAGGTCACAATTAAAATGATATTATAGTCAATAAAACGTGTAAGACAATGTTCTACTTATTTTCATGGTGAAATTTTAATCTTCACGACACTATCAATATTTTCACTTGAACTATAGGAAAAAAAGAAGAAGAAAGAATTCAACATCACTATTTATTGAAACATTTCCAAGTTCATAAAGATCTAGATACAAGTAACCAATCTAATATCACAAAATATATATATATCAATATTTTGAAATTTTATTTGGGCAATTGAAGATAAATCAACTTCTCTGTAATATAAATAATTTATTTGAAGCAAACCAATAGTTTGATTTTTCAACATACTTAATAATTAGTGATGCCAATAAAAGAGAAGTGATTTCCATTTTAATTTATACTTCAATACGACAAAATAAAAAATGAAAGTAAAGACAAAATTAAAAATAATGAAAAATATCATGATAATGTAAGATATGAGGGGAAAATTGGAGACATACATGATACTATGACCAAAAAAAAGCCAAGATATATGGGAGACTTATGTATGAGTGTATATTCAAACCCCCAAAAAACTCAATAAAAATGAACCATGAATTACCTGCAAGACAACACAAAAAATCAAACGTTGATTTATTATAATCAATCATGTAATATAGTTAAGAGAAAGGAAAGTTGAAACCAATACATAAAAATCAAAGCTAAAGTTGTCCTCTGATGCAAAAAATGATGGATGAGGGGAAAGAAAATGGCAACGGGTAATGGTATTATGCTATCATGATGTTTTGGCATTCAATATATAGGCATGGTTTTTAGTAACAATCAATTTTTTTCATAAATACACACTAAGCGTTTTCTTAAGGCTAACGTAACTCTAGAATCAATTCATAACTACGTACTATTATTATCACATTTAATAATTTTGACCATATTGCTCCCTAGTCCCTACGGTTACATTCAGAAAAAAAATTAGGCATTATGATTTATGCCCACGTTTATTATTTCGTATTGCATGATAAAAGATTTTTGGTTTCCTTATTTTTTGCAAAAAAATAATAATATAGTTATGAATTAAATAATAGAAAAAGTATTGTTACAATGAAAAAATAAGACTATTTTTAACCTCTTGCTATATTTTAACCATGTTAACCATTATGGTAAGAGAGTATTTTTTTATTTCAAATGAAAGGTAAAAAATTTGTACCTAAGTTTAATATGTGCAATAAATACATACACAGCTTTTTTATGTTATAATCACCCTATATTTCTGTTCAAATTTGTTCGCCTTAAAGATTGTATTATAATTTTATTGTGTAATGTGAGTTCTGACATATATCACATATATTTATTATTTTTATAAGTTGAAGAATATATAAATAATATGGTATATGTCATATGTGTAATAATATGGTATATATCCATTTTATATATACACATTTTGAATATGTCAAATGATCTTTATAAACTTGAAATTCATCACAAGCTCATTACGTACAATTTATTAAGGGGAAAAATAATAAGTTGAAGAATATATAAATAATATGGTGTATCCATTTTATATATACACATTTTGAATATGTCAAATGATTTTTATAAACTTCAAATGCATCGCAAGCTCATTACATACAATTTATTAAGGGAAAAAATACAAAATATATACAAAATATTTTGATTGAGTGGGCATGCAATTACTGGGGCATACTAATTGAATTCACTACAAAATTATTTCTTTGAGATTTTTAAATTCAAATAACAATACTACAAAATTATTTCTTTGAGATTTTGAAATTTGAAATAACAATATATTAAGCACATTGCTAAATTTCTCGAGAGCTAGAATTGGAAACATAAGTAAAAAAAGGAGACCCGATCCAAAAGAAAGTAGTTTGAGATTCGAACCTAGACCCCCAATACACATCACATGGGATCAACCACTAAGATAAAGAGTTTTTCTTGATGTATAACACAATTAGATTAATATGAGGGATATGTATGATATGTGCAATAAATGCACTTCGTACACAACTTTTTATTGTTATATATATAGATAAGATAACATAAGATATATCGATATTTTTTACACAAACCCAATTACTTTGTATAAATATAAACGTGTATTGTTAAAAACTTAATATATTATAGAGAAAGATATAAATATAAAAGCTATAAGTCTCTAGCTTCTATATCTAATTATGTACAATTTTAATCTATTAAAGTTACTTTGTAAATAAAGTTTAAAATAAGATTTCTTATAATATATATTAAGCGTATATTTTGATAAAACAAATATTAAGTGTATCATGTAATGTTTGATTTAAAATAAATTGTCTCATTAATTACATGAACATTCAATGTTGAAAGTTTAATCTTTTTGTGTTTATAGATTTATATGTATGTTTGCAATGACATTATAAAAAATTATATTATTTAAATAAACATTAATTGTGAAGTTATTTAAGTTTATAGTATTACTAGGTGGATGGCCCGTGCTATCGCACGGATTTTCATTGATTATGTTTTATATTATCTAGTATATCTAAGTGAAGTTTCAATTTTATATGTTACATAAATAGATTAGATTAGATTAGATTAGATGTTGTCAGATATTTTTAAACCATTTTACAGTTTATTTGCAATGATGAGACTGAGCTACAAAGGTGTCATAGTCATTTTAAGACCTCAAAAATAATTATATTGCCCTCAATTTAAAAAAAATAAAAGGAGGATTCTAACTACGTACATATTTATTTATATGTAAAGACATTTCAAGTTCATGAATGTGAGGATAAAGGATTAGTTTAGCATATGCATTATATTAGAAAGCCAGTTCGAGTATCACGCAATCTAAATTATTATGGTACCGCATACTTTATCGATAATCAAGATTGTTGTTTATAAATCCATTGCACTTGATAGTAGATGCACTTTCTAACTAAACATATAGAATACCAAGTAGCTAAAGAAATGAATTTTGTTTTCAAACAAAACATTACATTGAACAAATAGAACACCAAATAGTTCAATCGAAATTCAATCCTTTTACTTTTGTGAAATAAATCCCACATTAAACACGGACAAATCAAGTTATCCATAAATATAAGAATATTTATTCACATTTCACTACCTTTGATAACACATGAAGATAATGGAAAATAGTAAATTTCTTTAGATATTTCACTTTCTAGATTGAAGAGGTCAATCCACGTACACTATAACTTTGGTACATCAAAGATATGGCAATCATTTACATTGTTTGTGACCTCCAACAATTGATCCTTGAATCAATAAACACTCTAATTTAAAATGAATTTGTATTTATTGTAATACCCGAGTATTCGAAAATCCGATATTTGATTTGTGCTCCAAACCTTGTTATGTTTTCTTCGTTTTGGGCCTAGAAATCCACCAACAAACCTTCTTTTCCAAAATTTGGGCCGTTCCCACTCGACCGAAGAGGAGGCCCAAACCATAGGCTCGACACACCTTCCTTCTTCCCTTTTACTTGAATGTAAGAAACCCTAGGGAAGGCTACCTCTCTCTCTCCCGATCACTCAAGGAGCCGCACGCCTCCTTTGCCTCCAACCCCATGCTTCACTGGAAAGCTCGCCCTCTTCCTTTCTTCTTACTCTTCTACTTCACGTCGCTCGCGAACACACCCGATTCGTGTCATGCTCGCAGCCATCGGTCCACTAGTCGTGGATCCCTTCGGTGTTGTAGATCCGAGTCCGTTCACCACAAATTGAGAAGTTCTTCGCCGTTCACGCTCCTGTCCGCCATTGAACTTAAGTTGAGGGAGGCTTGGGATTAGGTTCGAACCGGAGTTCCGCCTCAGGTGCTCATCGATTGTCTAAACCGGTGAGCTTCGCCCGCCCTAGTAGAAGGGGAGTCGAAGCCCTCTGTCATCGGAAATTGGAGCCCCGTCGCCCTGTTCGCGCAACCACTCATCCCGGCAATCGAAGCCGCGTTCGCCCTTTTTCCGACCACCACTTGTAAGTCCGTTTGTAGCAAGGCCTAAGTCGTTCCGCTTGTTCCCGAGGATTCATGAACGCTCCCGGTCCTCGTTGCTTCGGTGGACCATCGATTTCGATTCGATCGAAAGGCTAAAAGATTTTCGTTCCAGCTTTGGGATAGTTTGGGTCGAGCTCCTGTCCAAGAGCTCTAGTGGTATTCTCAAGTTGGTTCTCATCTTGAAATTCGTCGTTGAAGGTTGGATTTCCTGCACTTGTTTTGTTTAATTTCTGTTGATATTATTGATCTCTAATACTGTACATTCGGTTGTCTCGAATTTGGTAATTGGTGTGGTTGTGAGTTGTGACTCAGTTGTGTTGTTGTTGGGGGTCCAAGTGATTCATTCTGTTGTGTGTGATCTTTGGTCAATTTCTTTTATTCAGTCTGTTGTTAGGATCTTTTGTGAATCCAAATATGTGAATCGGCTTGGGTTTTGAAATTGGCAATCTTATAAGTAATGTTATAGACGCTTTGTAGGTGGATTAGCTAGTAAATTGCAATGTTAATCATAGTGGTAGTAGGTGGAAAAATCCTAACTTGGAAGTGGTGAGTAAAACTGATCGGAGAGTTAATTAATCTATGGGATTAGCGAATTTCTAAATAAAAAGCATGCTAGTCACATGCACGTAAGCATATATAGTGTGATTAGTATATGTGCTAATAAGTGGGGCTAGTTAGTAGTTTTATAAAGTTTTAATTAAACTATTATATTTGAAGTCAAATTGTATTGTTATTGAATTTTAAATGCCACCCATTAATATTGTTTAGTGGGACAATTAAATTAAGGAAAAAGTTTATTTCAGCTTCGGCTTTTGTAAAACACACTGTTGTTGAAGTAAGTAACGTTTTTAGTTGGTTCATGAGTTTGTGGTTCTAGTTTCATGGTTAGTTTTAGCTTTCATCCGGAATCTAAGTAATGTTGTCATACTAATCGAGTTGGGGAATCTTTCTATTCAAGTTTTGATTTTCCATAGCAATGAGGATTTCGTTCTGGCCAAATCCAGTTTCTCTCGAATGAATTTTTGTTCACCATGCGTCTTTAAAATTCTAGGTTTCTTGCGTTGCTCGCTTTCTGTGATCGTTGCTTACACGAGAATTCTTCGTTTAAGGTAAGTCGTTCTGCGACTTGCTCGGCTTAATTCAATTCTTGTTAGATTGAGTGCCATGTATGTGGAATTGGTTTTGGGAATTAGTCCCTTTTGCATAATATTTTTAACTGAATTTTATCTCTGTATTTGCCATAATTGTAATTGCATTTTTTGTTGTGATTGCGACTGTGTTTGCATTTCTGTAATTGTGACTGTAATTGTAATTGCCTTGATATTTGTGATTGTATTTGTAGTTGTAATTGTAAGTGTGACTTTAATAGTAATTGTGATGATAATTTGTACTTGTGATTGAGAGTGTGACTGTGTGTGCGTTTGTGACTGTGATTGCGATTGTGACTGTGATTTTGATTTTGTTTGTGAATTGTGCTTGTGTCTGAACGAGCGTTGATGGTGATGGTGAATAGAGGTGATTGAATACGGGCGATGATTGAATACGGGCGATGATTGTGAAAACGGGCGATGATTGTGAATATGGGCGATGATGTGATTGTGAATATGGGCGATGATGGTTGTTGCAAATGGGCGATGATTGTGAAAACGGGCGATGATTGTCAATATGGGCGATGAGTGATTGAATATGGGCGTTGATGATGATGGTGGAGTTGGTGTATTAAAATGTGTGTTTGTGTGTCTGTGTGTTTGTGTGTATGGGTGTCTGTGTGGTTATTTTACGTTAAGTGTTGAGTTGATATGAATTGATAATTATTGATTTATGTGTGATTTTTGTTTGCTAGGGTTCTGTGTGGTTTTTCAAACGTTCTATATGCATCTCACGCTTTCTAGCTTGAATTAGAATTGTAGCTGACCCTTCGGGGGATATTTTTACAGATTCAGGTACTTTTCGAGAATCGTGATGAATTCTCTACAAAGTGGTGAAGCGGATGCTGGCAACATGTCATTAGGTCGGCTGTTGGGATCTAGTTATTGATGCTTTTAAAGTTATCTGTGAATTGTTTTGTTACTAGTTGGATAGAACTGGTTTAGGATAGTTTGAGATTACAGAATGGTCTGATTGATATCTTTTGTTATGATGTCGAGAATACTATATATCATGTTTTATCCTTTCAGTTTAAAATAAAGGTTGAAAGTTTTATTTGTTTCTCGTCGTGCCCGAGTTGCAAGATCCTAGCGAACTTGTTGTTAAACTAATCTGAGTAGTCCCAGACAGGGTCTACCACCGAGTGGCGCCCCGACGAAAGTCGGGGTGTTACATTTATACACATTAGAAACTTAGAGAGCTTGTAAAGGTACCCATATGATAAACTAAAATCATCATCAATATAAACTTACTAAAAAATACACAAATACAATAGAAAATTCGTTAAAATTACCTCATAAAATACATCAAGAAATTCCGAACTAAAAATCTCTCCCCGAATTGTCATTAACCACCTTTCCCACTCCACATCTACATTTCTATTCTATCTTCCCAACCCTTTTATAGGATAATTATTTTTTTAATGTTAATAAGTAATTAAGTTTTGGTGAACTGTTTTACATTCAACATGAAATGGTACGGAAAGAAATGAATGTGTTCAAATCCCTAATTAACACTTAATAAATTATCATAATGTAACACCCCGACTTACCGTCGGAACATTACTAGGTAGTTGACCCTAACGGGTCCTACCTGAACTGGTTGACAACTAGAATACCTGGACCTTGAAACTCGGGCACAACAAGAAAACTATTTTAAAACATCCAACTGTCATTCAAACAAACCACATTTTTATAATGCCAAGCATGAATCCCAATATCTAGTCAATTTATATTCAACACCAGAAATCTGCTAAAGTCAACAACATAGTGAAATCTCAAAAACAGCTAACAAGCCTAAACCGAACTCCAAACCCACTCAGTGACCTATGACACGCGTCAACGATCCGCTGCAGCATCTATCCTAGGCTCCAACACGGGACCTGTGTGAGTACCTGGAACTGAAAAATAAAGTCCCTGAGGGGTCAGTGTAACACCCCGGTTTTCGCCGGAGCGTCACTCGGTGGTAGACCCTATTCGGGACTACTCAGATTAGTCAGACAACAAATTCACTCGGATCTTGCAACGCGGGCACGACGAGAATCAAATAAGACATCCAAACTCTATTTTAAAACTGAATTTATAAAACACGAAAGTATTCTCGAGTTCATAACAAAAGATAACAATTAGACCATTTTGTAATTTCAACTCAATTTAAACCAGTTCTCTCCAACTAGTAACAAAACAATTCAATAAACAGATTTTATACATAGTTAACCAGACCCCAACAACCCGAACCTAATGACACGTGCGCCAACATCCGCTCCACCACTTCATAGAGGATCTATCATGACTTTTCAAATGTACCTGAAACTGTAAAAATATTTCCCGAAGGGTTAGCTACAATTCTAGTCCAAGCTAGAGAGAGCGAGATGCATATAGAACGTTTGAAAAACCACACAGAACCCTAGCAATAAATTTTCACACATAAATAAAAAAATCTTCAAGCCAACAATTCATCACATAAAGTCAAATAATCACTCTCACACACACACACACACACACACACACACACACACACACACACGCACACACACACACACACACACACACACACACACACACACACACACACACACACACACACACACACACACACACACACACACACACACACACACACAAACGCGCACACACACACAAACGAACACACATTCACACAAACTCAAGAGGACAACATTCACCTCCATCACCTCCTCCATCACCGTCATCGCCCATATTCAATCACAATCAACGCCCATATTCAATCACTCATCGCCCATATTCACAATCATCGCCCGTTTTCAACAACCATCATCGCCCATTTTCACCCCCATCGCCCGTATTCAATCACCTCCGTTCACCATCACCATCAATGCCCGTTCAAACACAAACACAATTCACAAACACAATCAAAATCACAGTTGCAATCACAGTCACAAACGCACACACAGTTACACTCTCAATCACAAGTACAAGTTATCATTACAATTACTATTAAAGTCACACTTACAATTACAACTACAAATACAATTACAAATACCAAAGCAATTACAATCACAATCACAATCACAATTACAGAAATGTAAACACAACCACAATCACAACAACAAATGCAATTACAAGCACAATTTACAAATATGAGTACTAACAATTACGAATACAATTACAATATTTAGAAGCATCGAGAGAAAATTTTCATTTTAAAAGAATTAGTATGCAGAGGGACTAGTTCCCAAAAACCAATTCCACATACATGACACTCAATCTAACAAGAATTGAATCAAGCCGAGCAAGTCGAAGAACGACTTACCTTGAAAGAAGAACCTCTAATGACACGGAACACAAGAACTGGAACGGAAATAATTCCCTGAACGAATAATGAGTATAATTAAAATGCACGTTCAACAATTCTTTAGAAAACTAATATTTAACGACTATAACCCAATCAATTCCAACCCTTAAACGATTAACCCTAGGATACAAATTACTTTAAAACCCGCTAGAATACACTTTAAATACCATTATCTAAAATTAAAACTACTTAACTACTTAACTTCAACCTAAGCACACTCCACTCACCATCCAGAACCATCAATACCGGTTTCTTTCCCAAGAACCATACTAATCTACCACTAACAAATATGAGCCATACTAAGTACTAACACTAAGTACCTCTCTAACTTAATTACTAACTCACCATCACCATTAAAACCACTAACTAGCCCACCCTCTTGATCAGCAACATGAACCCACACCCACTAATTAATTATTTATCTAAGAAATCAACCTAATTATTCCAATCCACTAGTTAGCCATCTAATTTGACATCACATCAGCACATGTATGCAAACACGCTTATACACACATCAGCACATCTAATTATCAAAATTTGAGGATCAAAACATGGACTTGTTAATACGTATTTTCGACTTCTTAAGCAACAAATCCAGTCAAACCCTATGAGCACTTTAATTATAGAATCAAAAGTTTTAATTATCACTCTTGTATCGAACTACACCCAACCAAAATCAAAACATATATAAATCCATTAAAGTCCACATGAACGGAAATTACAATAAAATCCGACCTTGTCCGCTGCGTTCGATCCCAAAGAACAGCAGATTTGAAACGATGGGAGCTCGATGATACTTGACCGGACGAGAATGGATCTAACCCCGGTGCGGTGACGAGGGCACAAACCGGCAGCGGAAAGAACAACACGGGACGCCGTCCTTGCTCATCCGGTCAACATAACGAACGACCGGATCTACTCAAACGAACAAAGAATGCGCTCGATCGGTGACCGTAAGGAAGGAGGCGGGGCCAAAATGCATCGGTAGACTTGACCCGAGCCGAGGTCTTTGACATCAACGACTCGAACAAAGGAGATGAAGACGGAACTGGCTCGAAGGCATCGGCTTGGAGCTAAAACGGCGGTCTGGTGGAATCGGTACTCACAACGCAAAGAAGACGAAGGAGGTATCCTATGCGGCCCTACGCAGCAGAAGAAAAGATAGAAGATTGTTGCTTCCTTTGCCCTAGGCAAGGCAAAGAGTTTGGGCTTCTCTTGGGCTTTGATAGCGAATGGACCGATATTACGTGTGACTTGGGCCGAGACAAGGGCCTTTTAATAGGTTTAACAAGAATCTTTAAAAAGGAAGAGGAGAGTAACGAAAAGAGGGGACGGATATTCGAAACGAAGTTTATATCTGATTCTTAAGAAAGTCGGGTATTACAGTCAGCTACTACCCTAGGCAAGCTAGATAACACGGCAATAGTAAGACGTTTGAAAAACATCAATTATACAACAACATAACTTTTAACAAGTGAATTGAACAGAACAATATAAGTCAAAACACATTTCCACAACCTAGAGAATATGTGAAAGGAAAAGCAAGAAGACATACTACAATCAAACTAACAAGCACAAAAGACAAGCATTCGTAATAATAATCAACACTTCGACATTCAACAAATAAAGGGAAATACAACGAATCAAGCAATTCATCAAGCGGAGCAAGAATTCACAAGGTCAAAAACCAACTAAGTAATCACACACACGCACACAACAAAGCCATTCACAATCCTATTGGGAAATGCCATTCTCCCTTCCACCACCGCATTCCCATCTACGGTGCTAACTCCCTGCGCCCGAGTGCAGAGGCAGGCCCTTCCACTTTCCATGTACGTCATCCTTCCAACCCCTGGTCAAGCCTCCACTGGAGCACTTGTCAAAAACAAGCAATCAATTTTTATTTTTAAAAGGGCCCGGCCGACACACGACCATGGCTAGACGCCTCTTCGCCACCGACAATCGCCGTACATGATCGTGCCGGTTACGCTGCCAGCACAGAGAAAACAATACTATTTCTTTTACGAGAAAACGTTTGAAATGGAAAGCGCATCACATCATGTATGAAAACATTTCACATGGAAAACATACATTCGGGACTAACTCCCAAAACCAATCTCACAATCACGGCATGAAATCTAACAAGACTAGAATAAAGCCGAGCAAGTCGAGAACGACTTACCTGGAAGGCGATCCTCGAATGAAGTAAGAAATGCAACGATACTAGAGGCCTATGAATCATAACGTTCACGGTTAATCGACTAACCGCGAGGAGTAACATTCAAGTCTATATAAGCATAACTATAGTAGTCTCCTCAAAAAGTGAACCACCATCAACCCATGGTATCCAACCGAGTGCGGATTGACTTGATTCTAATATATATGTTATCATTTTTAACCAAGATTAATCGCAACAAACTTAAGGACCAATATCAACGACTTTCCTACCTACAAAGATTTTCAAACCTTAAATGCTCTGAAGGGTGGTAACCCAAGGCATCCAAATTCGGAGTCCAAGTTCCAACTTTACTAGATTCTAAAACATACATTCAAAACAAAACCTCCTGAAACGAAGGAGGACAAGTCCAAAACCAAATGAGCACTACCAAGCACTAAAAAATCAAGATTAACATACAACTTATTCGAAAACTCGAACTCCTACTCGCATTCTAGAAAAGGTCAAACCACACGAATTCAAGACTCCCAACAATTTCATTCACAAACGCACAAACATCAATACCTCAAGCGAGAGTTACTCAAACTCATTCTCGGGTCAAATTACAACTTCTTCTTTTTTCCATGTCAACAAAAGGCATAATTATTCTTTTACTCCATTCGAACAACGTTCCAAGAATGGTCAAGCAAAACAAGATCCCAACTACTATTTGCATTACTTACTACTAGAATTGAGCCACAATACAAGATTGAACCAACCAAAACTACATGGAGATTTGCCCGAAAGAAAGAAATGTCAAAGGATCAAATATACACTTCAAATATTACAAATCATTCGTGCAACTAGAATCTGAAGCAAGAACCAATATATATAACCAACACGTAAAGATGAAATCCGTTTAAGAACAGGGTCCAACCTGCAACGTTGAGACCCGCATTCTGGATTAAGGGTCCTTGCTTGTCTTCTCCCTTGAGAACGGGACCAAAATCAGACCTAACTTCCTTTGCTCACGAACACCGCCAAGCTGGGTCTCTTTCGATCTAACCTCCACTCGTAGAAGCAAGACCGACGGCTAGTTCGATCTAAGGTGAGATTCCGGCAGAGCAACCGATGCTTCTTCAACTCGTCGTCGGCGTGTAGTAACAAGGCATATCTACTCTTTCGGTGGCGAGCCTAACCAAGGACGAGCGGGATCGGCGGTGTGGTGGGTCGACTAGGCGAGGCCGGAGCCACGAACCCACGCGATTGGATGATTAAAATCAACGTCGTTGTGCAGCAGCGGCCTATTGACTTTGATCGGTTACGAGCCCGACTATGAAGAATGAGACCGGTGGTCACTCGAACCGATCGGCGCGACGGTGAGCTTGAAGTGCGACTTCGGTTTGTTCCGAGCATTTCCAACGACGCACCATTTGCGTTATCCGAGGACGAGGGTGAAAGGTTGTGGGGGCACGAAGACAACGACATCGATCGAGATTGCATCAACTTGGGTGGATCTCGATTTGACTCCCTTCTCTTGCTCTGCTATGTGGGAGCGGCACCTCCAAGGGGAGCAGGTAACAAGAGTTAGGTTAAGGGGAAGAAAAGGAGATGGACTAAAAGGAGGTGGGTTAGGATTTTTGGGCTTTTCTGCCCAATCAACAAGAAGAGGTGGAATTGTAATAAAAGGGAGAGAAATTGAGACGGAGGAATTAGCTATCGAGTTTTTGGAAACCCGAGTATTACACATACAACGGGAGTTTTGTTTTCTCTTGCAACAATTAGATTGTTATTAATTAGTATTAGTTGTATGTAGACTATTTAGGAATTTAGAACGTTGTGAATTAAGTTTTATATTGAATTACTTATCAGTTATCACTCATCACTCAATTAATGTAAAATGAAATTTGAACATTTCTATATAAGTCCATACTAATACTAATTACAAAACAATGTAATTCATCAATAATTTTATATTTTATTTTATTACTATCTTTTTATAGTTTACAAATTAAATCGCATTAATATAAATTTGATATTATTTTATGTAACCAAGTAATAATATATACATTATATATGTGCATTATGAAATATTTATATGGTTAATATACACACATTAACATTAAGTATATAGTTAATATTAAATTTTATGTTTGCATATTTTTTAATTTCTTATATATAGTCAATATTATATCTTATGTTTGCATATTTTTCTTTTAATCCAAAATATATAATCAATATCACATTGTTTGTTTGCACATGAAATATCTTATTAATTATATGAGCATTGATGACTTAAAAAAGTATATATAGTTAATATTATATTTTATGTTTGCATATTTTTCTTTTAATCCAAAATATATAATCAATATAACATTGTTTGTTTGTAAATGAAATTTCTTATTAATTATATGAGCATTGATGGTTAAAAAAAGCTTCTCCTTAATGTTAAATTTTATTATAGATATAAATTTTTTTGTATAGTTCCAATGAAATTATAAAATATCTTATAATTTGTATGAGTATTAATTATCATATTATTTAAGTTTATAGTATTATGGATAGATGCTTTATTGTAGCCATGTTGTAATACCCGCAATTTCTAATTAAAAAAACTATTATTTTTTATTAATTTAATTTTCTTTAAAATAACAAGATTATTCTTTATTATGAATTTTCATAATAATAATAATCTTGGTTAAAATTTAACTTGATAGCAAATAAAAATTTAAATAATTAATTATAAATAATAATAATAATCTTGGTTAAAATTTAACATGATAACAATATTTTGATTAATTTCATAATAATAATAATAATAATAATCTTGGATGAGGGATAAAAATGCGAGAGGGGGGACTCAAACCCACAACCTCTTGCACTCTCTAAACACCCAACACCTCTTCCATTCCGCTATCCAATCAAGACCATCTTGTCATCTAAATGAAAACTATTTCTTTTATTTCCTTTTTTTTCAAAAACTTGCAAGAAGCTTCCAATGGTGGGGAATTTGATTTGAGGCTTAACCAATCAAGCTCTCTCCACCTCTTTTCTTCCCCAATTACTCCTCCTCTCCACCTCCTTTCTCCTCCAATCCAATTCTTCCACCCATTGTAACACCCCGACTTAACATCACATCCAACACCAGAAATTCGCTAAAGTCTACAAAAGGGTGTAATATCCAAACAAATAACAAAGCTAAACAGAACTCTCAACCCACTCTAAAACCTTGTGACATGCGTCAACGATCCGCTGCAGCATATGGCCTAGGCTCCAACACGGGACCTGTATGAGTACTTGGAACTGAAAAATAAGTCCCCGAGGGGTCAGCTATTATCCTAGTGATAGCTCGCATTTAGGTAGGGTTTAGGATGCATATTTATGTTTAATTTGCATGTTTTAGCTTAGTTTAGCTTAGTTTCTAGGTTTTTAGGTTTTCTAGGCAATTCGGGTTTTGCGCTTGTTTTGTTCGGTTTTGCAGATCTTTAGGTAAACAAGCATGGACGGGATGGATCTATATGATTGTGGAGGATCAAGATGAGGCTTAAAGTGGTGCAAGTGAAGATTGGAAGAGCTAAGGCCCAAGAGCTTGAGGGATAAAAACGCTTAAACTCGGGTCATGCATTGGAGTCTTATTTTGACACTTCTACCTTGCAATGCTTGATTTGGGAGCTATAGTGATCGGATGAAGCTGAATTTGGTATCACAAGAAAGCTAACTCGAAGAGCTACAATTCATATTTTTACTTCGAGTCCAAATTCCAACTCGAAGGGGGTCAAAACAGCCTCCGAAGTGTCACTAAAGTTGCTGCTGGCGGAGCGCGGCCAAAAGCCTCAGAGCGCGACCGCGCTCTCAAGTGCACCAAACCGCGCTTTGGCGCGTTGATCTGACGCTGACTTGGGACTCGGGTGATCTTATGGGCCGACCTTATTAGTGTTTTTGGATATTTTTGGAGATAATATAAATACTTTTCTTAGGGTTATTTAGGGGTTAGGCTATCTATTATTCTTGTGTTCTAAGTTTGATTGAATTTGGAGATTTGTGGGATACAAAACCCTAGTTTTGCAATTGAAGATCAATTTGACCCTTGTAAGTTTTGTTTTTCTTCAATGACAATTTCTAGCTAATTTTCTCATGTCCAACTAGTTAGTTGAAGTTGTATTCATGATTGTTTGTGAGATTTGAATTATTTTAGTTTGTCTTGACTAGATTAAATCTCTCCGTGCTTAATTGATTAAATTCACTTAGAATTATAATAGCTTGATCGCCTATTCTACTTCTAGGTTGCATTACAACTAGAATAATTAAATAGATGGTGGAATTTGATTATTCATGGATGAATCCTTTGATTAAACTTATAGACGGTGGAATAAGGTTAATCAAAGGCGGAAAATTTAATCACAAGACTTCATGAATAGACGGTGGAATTCATGAATATTGTTTCTACTGAATGTTTTGAACTTAATTGCATGATCAACTTGACATAGAAGGTTTTCTAGGTTAATTGATTAAAAGGTTGTTAAAGACGGTGTATATTAACAACCACAATAAGCTTGAATTCATAAATTCACAATAGATTAGTCAAGGGAAATTGATATAAGGATAATCGATGATCAAAACTCATGTATGCAATGGATACGAAACTAGTTGGACGCTTTTCTCCATATTCGAATCTCAACTTATTTTTACTTGCTGTGATTTAATTACTTTCAATTACTTAGATTCTTAGTTTATAATTACAAAATCTCCCCCTTAGTTTAGTAACATTACTTAAATACAAATAATCCGAGTCTCTGTGGGTTCGACCCTTACTTCCACTTTCCACATTTCCACAACCTTTAACAAGTAAATTGAACAAAACATAATAGGCCAACACACATTTCCACAACCTAGAGAAAAGGTGAAAGGAAAGGCAACGAGACATAACACAATCAAACTAAAAAGCACAAAAGTAAAGCATTCGTAATAATAACCAACACTTCGACATTCAACAAATAAAGGGAAATACAACGAAACAAGCAATTCATCAAGCGTAACAAAAATTTACAAGGTCGAAAACCAACTAAGTAATCACACACACACAAACACACAACAAAACCATTCACAATCCTATTGGGAAATGCAATTCTCCCTTCCTCCACCACATTCCCATCTACGGCGCTAACTCACCTGCGCCCGAGTGCAGAGGCAGGCCCTCCCACTTTCCATATATGTCATCCTTCCAACTCCTTGTCAAGCCTCCACTAGAGCACTTGCCAAAAACAAGCAATCAATTTTTATTTTTAAAGGGCCCGACTGACACACGACCATGGCTAGACGCCTCTTCGCCACCGACAATCGTCGCACATGATCGTGCCGGTTACGCTGCCAACACAGAGAAAGCGATACTATTTCTTTTACGAGAAAACGTTTGAAATGGAAAGCGCATCACATCATGCATGAAAACATTTCACATGGAAAACATACATTCGGGACTAACTCCCAAAACCAATCTCTCAATCACGGCATGAAATCTAACAAGACTAGAATAAAGCCGAGCAAGTCGAGAACGAATTACCTGGAAGGCGCTCCTCGAATGAAGTAAGAAATGTGACGATACTAGAGACCTATGAATCATAACGTTCACGATTAATCGACTAACCGCAAGAAGTAACTTTCGATTCTAGGCAAACACAACTATAGTGGTTTCGCCAAGTGCGAGCCACCATACTACCAGGGTATCCAAACACATGCGATGCTTTATGGTTTCAATTTTATTTTAACCGAAAACAAAAGTACTACACTCAAGAGCCAAACATCAAGCTACTTACAACAACAAACTAAGGTTTCATAACTTAGCCTTAAATGACACTAAACTTATAGCTCAAGGGTAACAAACTTTCGAGGTTCACATTCCAAGGTGGAAATGTCAATTCTCATTCTCAATGCACCCCCACGAGCATACACATTTTTTTAGTATCCAAGTATATAACGTATATTCCGCATTCAAGACACCCAAAGCAAAACTTTCCCAAACCCGAAAGGGGTTACAACCAAAGCCAAACAAATACTATCACACAATGATAAGCCGAGGTTAATATGCAAATTCATAATCATAAGTCTAAACTACTACTTGCATTCCAATAAAGAACGCCGATAAAGGGATTCCCATCGAAATCAAACCACAACCACACAACATCCGAATCTTACTCGAAAGAATAACTTAACTCAAACTCGAATACGATATACAACTCTTAATTCATGCAAACAAATTGATTGGATTAATCTTTTACAGCATTCAACAAAAATTCCAAAACACATTACAATCCCATTATTGAATTATAGTTTCACACCAACCAAACACTGAATCTCTAGATCAACACTTTACTAAGCCCTTCACCAAATCGAGTGTATACTTTCTAAGACACAACAACAATGAGATGCCTACGGCCAAAACATCAACATTCAAGATCAACCAAACATATTATGTAGATCTAAAATAAAATTCCAAGCAAGAGCTCATAAGAACAAAGCCTAACCTTTGGGACGGAAATCAGGACAAGGCTCTAGTACGGGTTATCAAACGACCGTCCTCCGCGCTGCAGGGCAGATCTCAACGACACTTCACGGCCCAATCCAGCAAGCGGAACTAGTGCTCCCTCTGTTGGCGTCGGCGACCTCTTCGATTAGTGGCGAGCTCGACCAAAGGCGACCGGAATCTGCTTTGTGATGCACTGACCGTTCAGATGGGAACCACAAAAAGAAAGGGAGGAAGAAGCAGAGAAAAGGGGAGATCAAGTTGTTACCGGCGGCGTGGCGGTCAACGAGATTTAATGCACTGATGATACTGCTGAGGGGTCGACGGAGGCACAATGGCTCGGAGAGAGTGAGCAGAGGGCGCGCAGTGAGTTCCTGGCGACGACGACGCTAGAGAGTCGGTGGACGGAGTACAATACCAAGCTCACGATGGTTTTCGGCGGCGGACCTTAACACAGAGGAGGCGCAACGACTCAGGCGAAGGTGGTGATGACGGCTCGACTCCAAACCAAACTTCCGTGGCCAAACCCCAACAAGTCGACGGACTCGCGGCGATCTCTAAAGCGACTAGATTGGCAACAAGGAAGAGGAGTCAGCGATGGGCGAGCTTCGAGCAAGTGTTGAACCTACTGAACCCTAGCGGAGCTTCTTTTCGCCTCAACACTCTTGGAACTCCGAGGAAAGGCGCCGAAGAACGACGGTGATCCCCTATCTTCTTCTCACAATGCACCGGCGGCTCCTCGTCTCCTCCTCGCTTGGATGAGCGGTGCGTAGGGAAAAGAATGGAAAAAAAGTAGATGGAAAGTAGGGCAAGGGTGGAGAAGATAAGAGGGAGGGAAATCGGGCTCAAAAGAAAATGGGTTTGGGTTTACTAGTTCCTCCACTTTTGGGCTTTTCGGCCCAAATAATAAGCAAAGGTGAGTTTGGGATAAAAAGGAGAGAAACTGAGAAAGAGGTATTAATTATCGGGTTTTCGGAAACCCCAATATTACACATTGCAAAGAAACACAACCTCCACAACTCATCAACGATCTCCTCTTCCATGAGAGGTCTTCTACAAAGGTGGTGGATTGAGATTTCATCTTTTCCACTATAAAAGGGGTCTTGGGCAAGGGAAGAAACACACAACCAAAATTCGAAGTCGTATTCATCCATCTCAAGCCTCAAAATCCCAATTTATTCAAATTTCCTAAATCTGATTTTTTTTTCTTCTAAAAATTCATTCAAGAAACCCCTAGTTGTGCATGATATTCAAAGATCGATTCCAAGCTCGTTTCTCCACCAAATTTTGTGATTCAAGTCCCTATTTATAGATGAAGGAATTGCATACAAAACCCCTCAATCAATTGGGCAAAACACCACAAAAATCGAGCCAAAATGCATCCAAACCAGTCGACTTGGTGTAGTTTCGAGTTTTCCTGGCTGGTGACGAGCAATTTTGTCCAAGCTCGTACGCCTTCGTTTCGCATCCTTTTCCTCCACCTTTTCCAACAATTGAAAGAGGGAGACGAGAGGTCCCAACTATCGCATCTTCCCGCCCCACTCCATTACTGGTGTCGTCGTCGCTAGGACCGCGTGAACATCCCTCGACAACCAACATGCACCGACTCCAGAATAACGGCTGGCGACGAACAAAGTTCCCGAGCACCGCACGCTATCGTCAAGCTGCATAGCCCTGACCACTTCCGGTTGTCAGCGGTCACTTGAAGCGCCACCATTGGCCTCCCCTCAGTGACACAGTTCATTGACGAAGGTGACTAGTTGTCCTGATTTTTCGTTTGGAAAGAAAGAAGAGAGGTGTGTACCGACCCACCTCGGGTTTCGTGACATCACCCAAACTTGTTTCTGCTCTTGTTTGCATTCGGTATAATTTCTCGACTCGTATTTTAATTAATATCTTTTTATAAAATAATTTCTCCATATATAATATTTATTTAAATTAATTGAATTAATATTTCATGTGGGTTTTAAAAGGAATTTATATGATTAAATTCACTTTGCATGCCCATTTAGTTAAATATAAAATTTTATAAAAATTATGTAAGACCTCACTTTAAAAATAATAATAATAAAATATTATTATTTGGATTTTTTCTACCTAAATTATTGAATTAAATAATTTAGATTATAATACTTTCTCTTAAAGAAAGAGAATAAGAAAAGGGTTGTATAAGAAATAAAATAAGAATTTAATATAAATTCGTTTTGTTATTTTATCTCGAATTGCTAGGTCAAAGCTTTCGAGTTCACTAAGCCTCTCTAAAACTCTGAGTCTCGTGAAAAGTTCGAACGCAGTTCAAGGCAAGTGTATATTCTCCTTGAAACTTTTCGATATTTCAATTCCATTAAACCTGTCTATGTTGGGAACAACTAGTGTGTTAAAATAAATAAATATAGGAAATATCGATTGTTAGAAATAATGGCCTCTCGTATCGTTATTATTATTATTATTATTATTTGCATAAAATTAGTGGGAAGCCGAGATACAATCTGGCCCCCCACTCCTCTAGCTATAGCAAAACCTGATTTGGTGAAGATATGGGCAGTAGCACGAGCCCCAATATCTTGAGTCTTAGAAAACTGTTGAACCCACTTAAGCAACGCTACAACATCCTTATTCAATTTCCCTAGAGATGAAAAGGAGAAAGGAAGAAAACCATAACCAAACGCCCGACAGCTAGCTTCATAATTGACCCTCTTTCGATTAGCTGCATCAACCACAACTCGTCCCGGAACAAAGTCTGACGAACCGGAATGTGTCAAAGGAGAAGATCCGATCAAGTCAACACAGACATCACGGCCTCGATCCCAAGAATAGAGTAACACATCTGCAGGTCGGAGAGCTCCGTCATTCCCGCTAGACAGTCCAATATCAACCTCTTTCCTTGCCGAAATCCCAGACCGATAACAAATATCAACAAGGGTATCTCGAACAACATTATGTTGATGCTTAATACCTACAATACCAGCACACGACATTGCATGATCACCAAAGATATCCCCATCAAAAACGCTGGAGCAAGCAGAGCAAGGTGTCGAAATAGAGAACAAAGGAACACCCAACAGATAACACAACACACAGCGATAAGTCTTACGATTCAATGTTTGTCCCAAACCCGAGATGGGGACCGCCCGAAGCCAAACAGAGGTGTGATCTCCCTGCTGCGACTTCCACAATGCCAATTGCCGAGGAGATAAAGAAAAGGTGGATTCTGCAGAAGTAGTAACCTTTGTGAAATATATATCTCCCAATTTCTTCATGAGTTTAGGGGCAGCGACCTCACTAGGATTACTCAAAAAGTCAGAATCCACATTTCTATTAAAAAGACTCAACACATCATCAAAGGCATGACCAAGACCAACTATACCAGCATTCTGAAGAAGCTTTGTTTGCAAACCGACAGATTGTAACCGAGAAGCAAGAAAAGCATAATGGCGAACATCACTTGCAGAATAAACACCGAGCCCTCCAGATGCAAAAGGTAAGGTGGCAAGTCACCATTGACAATCGCCAAACCCAGGTCCCGAAGCAGTAACAATACGCTCCAAAGAAGATCGAAGAGCCCCATCAAATGTGCGCTGAGCCACCTCAAAAATATCAAGAGGACAAGTACGCAAAGCAAAGTAGAGTTTAGAAACTCCGGTACATGCCATAATTAGCAACAACTCACACTGAGGATCATTAAGCTTGGCTACTTTATCCATAAGCATACTGGTCTTGGTCACCCTCTACATCACAAGCTCACCACTAAAAACAGAATCGAAACTAGCCGGACCACCAAGCAACTTAACACCATGCAAAGTTCGAGCAATATTAGTGGGAAAGACACCCACAAGCCTGCTTCGAGGGTCTTCTATAGGCCAAAAAACTTCAATTTTTTCCACGTTGAGATGTAACCCTAAACGAGGCCCTTCCTCCATAATCAACTGCAGAACCTTCCCCACCACTAAGGTGTCACCAATAATAGTGTCGTCATCCAAATACCACGCTTGAAGACATACATCAAACGCGTCTCTGATTTTACAAATCAGGGGTTGTAAAACCAAAGCAAAAAAGCAGAGGGCCAAGGGGGTCACCTTGTTGCACTCCTTGAGATGACCATAAGGTGTGTTGCCCATAATACAACCTAGCTGGATTAGAGTAGCAGAATTCAACCCAACGTGAAATGGTCGGACAACGAAGACGAACTTCACGTAACATGACTGCACGATCAGCTAAATTGAAGGCATTTTGAAAATCCACCAACAACATAGAAAGACCAACATTAGTACCGCTATCTTCAATCAACCGATTCACAGCATGGAGAATTGCCTCACCATCTGCAGGAACCCCAACACCAAATTGAAGACCATCAAAATAACTTCCCAAAGATTGGCCAACCATAACAGCACCGACCTTTGAAACCAAACGCCTCCAGACAATACCCACAACTATATGACGAATACCCCCACCGGGCTTGAGAAGAGGTGTGAGAGGAGCACTAGCAATATACTCTCCCAAAACCGTAGGACATTTTCCAGCTAGAAAGAGATTAACCACCCCAAAAATAGAGCCAACTAACTCATTTGAAACAACCACAACATCACCACTCAAGCAATCCATAAGGTGTTGAGCACGTAAATCGTCCCTACCACATGATGTGCCACGTGGAAAACTCTTAATACGGTCCAAAACAACAGCAAAAGTAGAGATGAGATGATGATGATCAACAGGTATATCAGGCAAGGATGGAGCTGGAGAAGAAGGGTGTTTTGATTGTATATCTGCAAGAGTGGCCTCATTATAAGGGGCAATACCAGAAGAAGAAAGAACCCGGACTGCGGCAGTGTAATGGCCATCACAAATCTTCCTACGACATTGCTTGATATTACGCTCTTCCAAATCAAGGCCCTCATCAGCATCCATTAAAGGTGGGGATCCAACTGCCAAAGTTTCCCGCATAAGCAGCAAATTACCACCCGGCTCACTCCAAGTACGAATAGCATTAGCTATGCTCTCTTGTTTTCGTTTCCGTCTAACGACAGATGTGCACTCACGATTACTCCTCGGACTAAAGGTTTTAAGGATAGAAAGAGGCAAGATGAGACGAGTAACCCAACAAGAGATATCTTCAGGCTTGTAAAGCATCTTCTCAAGTGCGCCTTTCAAAACCCGGGAGAAGCCCAAACGACATTTAGGAGGGATGGATTTCATAGTGCAAAGCCGTTTAGAAAGCAATTTGTCAAGGAGAGTGATTGTAAAACCACAAACTTGTTCTTGCACAACATCAAAATTGAGTACACCATCTCCAACAGTATCCATAGGACTGGGTACAATAGAATTGAGTTGCGGTTTAGGAAGATCATAGAGCACAAACCGAACAACACCATCTCCAAGATCAAGTGGGGCCACAAAATCAGAACCTTGACCATGACGACATTTTGAACGTAGAGAATGCGTCTTAAAACAAACCCCACAAACCCAAATCCCCATACGACGGAAGGTCAACTCAGCCTCAGAAAATAGCCAAGTTAGTGGTAAGAGAATGTCGTGTAACTACTTGAGCATCAAGCGTACAATGGAGATCACGAAGATGAGTGATCAAAGAGCTCTTAGTAAGGCCATTACCCCCACAATCTCGACACCCATTAAGACCCACAAATGGGCAATGAAAACACACTACAACAGTAGGCATTAGAGATCGCAATGGTAGTCCGTGGAAAGAGACGCAACACCACACTATTCAACACATGCCAACAAACAGCATCACAGAAGCAAAAACTAACCGATTAAAAAACCAAAGAATTAAGGTGACACAAAAATGACCTGATAACTCACAAACAAAGCAGCGAGTGACGAAAGTAACGATCAAAAACCGTGCAGCAACAGCAAACGATCTCAAACAAGCAAATGACAACCTTAGGCCAAGGACAAACAACAGCAACCACAGATAGCAGCAGCAACCACAAACAACAGCAGAAACCACACCAACAGATCGCATACAAACTCAAACAACATCAGATACTTGAACCACATCAGCAACACTGATCACAAACGATCACAAATGCTCAAAAGATGAACGACGTTGACGAACCACAAACTGCAGACGAATGCCGCTGGCATACGCTGACGAACACACCAGAGACGAAGTATTTTGCAACGAACGCCGCTGGCATACTCTGACGAAGTGTTATACAAAGTTGACTTGCAAAACGACAAAGAAGATATGTTGATCGCTGATGAGGTATTTTTCGTGGTCGTTTTTACCTATCAAAGAAACCTAACTCAACCAACTCAGTAGAGCGGTAAGCAAGGGTCGATCCCACAGAAACTCTTGTAGATGTGTTATTGCTTTAGTGCCAAGTAACTAATATGGGGGGTTTATTGATTGAAAGTCTAAACTACTAAACAAATTGAAAACTAACTATGAATGCAATTATGATTGAGTTTAACAAGTATGAGAAAAGTGTGTTCAACTAATTAGATTCATCATGATATTGCTTTATTGATCATCGATTCTCTTGATTCTCTTCTCACTTGAACAATCTATTGTGGATAATGATCCTACTAAGGACTAAAACCCGAACTTCAGATTTAGTTGATAGACCAACCAGTTCTAACAACCCTAATTATCTAATAACCTAGAAAACCTTCTAGATTCAACTAAATAACAGCATGAAGATTCAAGTTATCAATAGAAACAAACACTTAGAGCAACCAGACATCTAAGTGACTTGTGAATTTATTCCCTACTTTAATCAACTTGTCCAACCGGTACTAAATTAATTAAAGTCTACTCTTGATCAGATTAACTCCGATCGGTAATTAATCAGATTCAGTTGTAAATTAACCTAGAAATTCTATTAGGTAGCTAATCTAACAAAACCCTAGAATAATTCTGATTCAATTAAGCACAGGGAATAATTTCTATTCAAGTTCGTTGAGAATCAATTAAATCTCACAATCATACACAATTCATGACTTCACTAATTAGTCAAACACAAGAGAAAATTAGCAATGCATAATTGAAATGAAAATTAAACTTACAAAGGTTCAAAGTCTTCCTTGAGAGAAAACCCTAGCCTCCAAAAGTATGATCAAAGTTATGAGAAAATAAACTAACATAAAGTATTTATATGTCTCTAAAAATAGCCTTCAAACTCTATCTTAAACATATAATCTCTGAAATCATAAGCCCAAATAGCCAAACATTGAAGCCCAAACCAAATCTCGACCCATATCTATCGTCCGTGAGAAGCCCCAGATTGCGCGGGCACATTGCTCGCGTTGCAAACCGCGCAATTGCTTGACTTCTTGGCTCGTTCTTCTTTATCTTAGCTCTTCTTCCTAGCACATCCTAGCTTCCTTAGCTCCTCGTCCATCACCACCATGATCGATCTGTACTCGCCTCGCTGTTGCTCCTGAACCTAAAACCTGTAAAACCGAGCAAACCAGCGCATAATACCCGACAACATAAAAACCTAAAAACTATATAAAAACTAACCTAAAACTAACTAAAACATATATAAAACATGCATCTAAACTACTCCTATATGCGAGTTATCAATCGCTGAAACCTCGGGTGAAACCTTGTTGATCGTTGCACATTGTTCACCACATATGACAACAGAAGATGACCGAACATGAATACAGACAGTAGTAGATGAATGGAGATGGCCTCTAAAGATCGAAAACGGACGCTGAAGATCGAAGACGGCCACTGATGGCCGAAGAAGGCAACAGAAGGTCGCACAAACCCTAATCGCACCCCTCCCTTCTCCCGTGAAGAAGTGGGCGACGTTCACCACAAATGACTGCAGATGGCCGCTGACGCCCGGAGATGGCAACAGATGGCCGAAGACGGTCAGAGACGGTCGGAGATGGCCTGAGATGGTCTTGCTTATTATTATTATAATTATTATTATTATTATTATTATTATTATTACTATTACTATTATTATTATTATTATTATTAGAAATATACTTAGGCTTGTTTGTGTGGTCTTGCTTGTTTAAATCTCTTTTCGAGATTCGTAATGAAACTAATATATAATAAGGGATGTGGGTTTTGACCCTAACATCTCTCTATAATATGTCATGTGGTACGGCTTTACCCCCCCCTCTCTTCCCTTGACAATTCATTAAAACACACTGAGTGGTACGGTTCATCACCCTCTCTTCCCTCTGTATTATCGAGTGGTTTGGCTCACCACCCTCTCTTCTCTCGGTAATTAAGGATCATGATCTATGTCCGCTCCTATTCGTTGGAGGGACGTTACACCCTAGCTAGGTGTTGGAACTCCATTCCTTTAAGTGGATTCGGCTCTTTCATAGCCTCCACAACCTAAAAATTCATAAATAATATGAAACATTTTGACACATATTAAAGATAAGTGCTAGTTTACATTAATTAAATTGAACCGGGTTGGATTAGTACAACTTAATTGGAAGACCAACCCGGCTCTCGGTTCTTTGACGATCATCTTTCCAATCAGAATGCTTATTCGGGCTTGTCAAGGTGGGCTTGGTACTTAAGCGCCTTCGGGCCACCTCCCCAATCTGGATCTCCGAATATGATGAGGTTAGTTGAGATCCAAAAAAGAGTACGAGAGGCTTTATAAAACTTGATGTGTAATAAAACGTTCGCAACATTAATTGTACTCTAAGAGGTACTACAATCTCGTAGTTTCCTTCGCTTTCGGATCCAAGTTTATCTCTCTTCAAGATCAACTAAATTCCATCCTTATAAGCTCCACAAAATAATTATAACTTTCAAGTACATCTCTTCTATTTATCTCCTTGATAAAATTATTAAAATTACCAAATTACCCTTGAGAATTTCCATTCTCACTTGTTTTGTCTTCTTAGACTAATTCCTCTATTTCCACATTTTTCATGGTACTTTTCGCCCTTTGCAACAAATGCCAAACTCTAGGAGGTCCCACCAAAGTTTTGAAGACAAAGGCTAAAAGGTTTGAAGAGTTATGCAAGGATAGAAGGTCAAGGCAAGACGACGTTGAAGGAAGAAAGGACTTTTTATAGAACAAAGCATTCAGAAGATGGTGCACCAAGCTCTTCCATTTTAAGACAAACAAATCATAATAATATGAGTTGTCTTGGAGAAAAAATACTTGTATTTTCAATACTTCTTTTCAACCCTTTTATAATATGGGCTTAATTTTCTGCTACTACATTCTTTGTAAAACAACTACAATTGTAATGAACGAATGTTCTTATCAATGAATAAAATTTCCGCTTTTAGTTCATTATCATTTAATTATGTTTAATTAAAATAATTTAAAGCCTTGGCAACCCTTTTATAATATGGGCTTAATTTTCTGCTACTACATTCTTTGTAAAACAACTACATTTGTAATGAATGAATGTTCTTATCAATGAATAAAATTTCCGCTTTTAGTTCATTGTCCTTTAGTTATGTTTAATTAAATTATTTAAAGTCTTGGGAGAATTTGGAGGCTAAAATCCAAGGTCATTGGCGGTAATACCCATCGTTGTAAAATAGGGGTGTTACACATGCACACTTATTAAAAAATAAAATTTTCCTACCAAATTCATTATAGCTACTAATGCATTAACTATAACCACCTCTAAAAACGAACTAGAATAAATAAATTACAATTCCATTACTGAGTTGAAGTGTTATTTCATTTGTATAGGGCATAGAAAATTTTATTAATTTTTTTTGTTTTGATAAGGAAAGGAATTTGAGAGGGCATCCTGGTGGATGAGGGTATGCAAACCCGAGTCAATTGTGAATGGAATAGAGGAGACGCGTCGGAATGAGCCAACGATGTAGTCCGCCACCGAATTGCACTCACAATGAACGTGTGTGATACTCCAATCCCGAAAGCAAGCCAACAAGCAGTGGATATCCGAACGAAGCAACTAAAATACTCCCACGGGCAACGCCAGTTGTCAAGCATGACTTTGACCAGCTGAAGATTATCGCCTTCAATCTGAATCCGGGAGACACAACGACTAATAGCCTCAAGAATTCCTTGGCGCAAGACGATGGTCTTGGAGGTAAGCCCAAATTGTCGACCAATCAGTCCTCCATCGAAATGGATAGGGGAGCCACCAGAGTTTCTAAGGATGAATCTGAACGAGGCCACGCCATCCGAACTAACTGCGCCATCAAAATTTAATTTAACAAAGTCATCTGAATGTTGGACAATTAGTTTTCCTTTACATTAATTAAAATGCTTAGAAAATTGTTAGGGTAAATTATAAATGCAGGGGATAAATTGGAAAAAAATATAAAATATCTAAAAGGACATTTGAGGCTAAAAGAACACATGTATCTTACAAAAGGTGAAAAATGTTCTCTCCTCTCTCTAGAAAACTAGAGATATGTTGAGAGTTTAGGCTGAAAAAGCCATGGCCGAGAAGTCATCTCGAGAAGAAAGTAGTACATAGCCGAGAAGGCTTATAAATCTTAATGAAGATGGATTGATCTATACGCTTAATAGACTGATGAAATAAATCTTCTAGACTGATGTTGAATGGTAAGACTAAAACCTAGAGTAAGATGCAAAAATTTTTGTTCAAAATTGATTCTATTTCTTCTTCTTCTATGGTGAATAAGTGTTACCCCTTATTTTTGTGCCCGTTTTTTTTTTGCCAAATTATGCTTTGATTGGAATGAATCTTGAATGGAATTTGGCTCGATTTCACTCGGAGATATCTCTCTTGACTTTGCTCTTGCTTATACTTTAGCGTTTGAACACCATCAACTACTCTTGTGTTTTCAGATTCTCCATAACCAATTTCTAGATCTTACTTAGAATCACGATTGATGTCGAATTTTTTGCTCTCTAGAAGTGGCAAGTCCCTGGTTAGGGGGCCAATCGCTTGCTTGTCCTTGTTGTAGACTTTCCTCCATAGATCTGATGACTTTGATTGTATTTTTTTTGGTGAATTTGACTCCTTCTGTCGACCTAGATTTTGAGGCTTGATATTACTACCCTCAATAGAGTTTTTTTTTAGATTTAAGGAAAAACCTCTTTGTATTTTCTTCAGATTTTGTAGAATCTGCTCTTAATAACTGTGCTTTTTTCGGTTTGTTTGTGGGCTCACTAACGTCATTGTGCGTTTTCATTATCAGAAAAAACTCGAGAAGAGATGAGAGGTGAGAGAAACTCTCAACTTTCCCAAATCAAAGTCCAAAGAAACCCATTTCTACATGAACATTAGTCATCTTCATCTAATAACTCTATACAAATTAAAGAAAATTTCCCAACTTTTTTTTTTCCATTTTCTCCATTTCCAATAGTTGAGGAAGTTGAAAATGGATTTAGTTCTCTTCTATCTCCAAGGTTAAGAAAACAAGAGATAGAAATTTTGCCTACAAGCAAATGTTGAGAAGGTTATTTAGAATTGAATAGACCATTAAATTTTGTTTGAGAAATTTGATACTTTGGGTTTAAACTTCATCAATTTGATTAAGCTACTCCTTCTAGCCTTAATTACATGCAAAGCATATGTTGATGGGACTAATTCAGATAAATGTACTAATTTTCCAGTCATGAAATCAGCCAAAGAACTTTAATTGTTTTCTCAAGCTCCGTGATTGATGAATCAATTGAGAGCAATTCGGTTTCCCCGTTGTTGTTGACTGTTGGTGGTCTAGGCCTGTTAGGCCGTTGGCTACTTTTGGTCCTTTGCTCTAGGTCGTGTTCTAATATGCTCTCGACCTAGATGTTGTGGCTCCTTACTTTCAATTGTTTTGCATGTATTGCTACAGCTGAGAGTTAAGATCGCTGCCTTCTTGTGGGTGTCCAAGCCCTTTCTTCGCTGGTGTCTCGTTTGGCTTGGGGTCATCTTCCTTGTTCGCCATTCCGCAATCAGTTATTTTGTACCGGCATGTCCAGTCAAATTCTTACCTTATCAAAAAAAAAACATGTATCTTGCAAGACAAATGCATTTTCCATTAATCATATTTCCATTAATCTTACATCTTTTTATTATTTTTGTTTCAAAATTTTAAATATCTTTTAGGGTGAATTTCACTAAATCACCCTTCAAATATGGGCTTGTACACCAAACCACCCTTAAAATTAAAAAATGTATTAAACCACCCATAAAAATCATCTGTTATCAAATGACCACCTAACAATCTCAACCGTTAGTTCACCGTTAAATATCAAACTAAATTAAAAAAAAAAACTATTTATTCACATGTTCCCAATTTTGACCAAAAGCTTAAATCCCCCCCATCTCTAAACCCTAATTTTCACCATTGTCCATCTACATCTGCATAATCCCATCTCAACAATGAATTCATCAAATTCAGCCTCTTCTGACACCCAAATCTTAGTCATTGACTCACTGTTGCCAAGAAGAAGCCATAGTGTTGATTCTCGATATGCACGAGGAGATCGCCTAACTCATTGTCACCACAAGATCGAGAAGTTTCGGTAACTTTACCATGATGAGAAGCAACTCCCTAATCCCTCTACTTGGCCTTACTACAATCCATGGTCAGGTGGAGCGTAAACCCCTCCCGATCTTTCTCGCTCTCCCCATCGCCAAGCTTAGCGGCCGACAACGAAGATGGTGACGCAATCATGAAGTCACCAAGAAGAGGAGATTAAAACATAAGGCTTTGACGCTTCGAAGTTTGGATGAATTTGCACTTTAGTTGATGTAATATTGGATCGATTTGAATGAGAAATACCCAATTCAGATTTGGAATGGGTTTTAGAGAATTTCTAGTGCTCACTGTTTGATTGATCGGGAAGAGTTAAAAATCTACATAAACAGGGTAAGCTACTTTATATAGCCAGCTAACCAAACTTCTAACTACGCTTCTAACCGTTAACTCTAGTAAAGAGAAAACACCACATGGGTCACACAGTGACGTGGTAAAGAAGAAAATACAAGAAAACAATATATTGCTCCAATATTATTTCGTAAATCCTATATTTCCCCCTCAAGTTGGAACTTCTTTGAATCCCAACTTGAAAATCAAGAAATCATGTTGAGCTCGTGACAATGGTTTAGTCATCACATCTGCCAGTTGAAGATTGGTGTTGATGTAGCCTGTTTGAAGGAAACCAGATTGGACCTTTTCCCGGACAAAGTGACAATCGATCTCTATATGTTTTGTCCATTCATGGAAGCAGGGATTAGCAGCAATTTGTTGTGCGGATTTGTTGTCACAAAATAGGGTGATGGGAGTGTGTATTGGAATGAGCAAATCACGAAGCAAGAAGCTGGTCCAGACCAATTCAGAGGTTGTACTAGCCATGCTCCTATATTCTGCCTCGGCTGAGGACCTGGACACTGTGGTTTGCTTTTTTGTTTTCCAGGACACTAAATCTCGACCAAGGAAGACACAGAAACCTGTGAGAGATCTTCTGGTGGTGAGACAGGCACCCCAATCAGCATTTGAGAACCCGACAATCTTCAAGTCAGCTTGGACTGGGAAAAAGAGACCCTTGTGCACACTACCTTTCAAATATCTAAGTAGGTGAAGAGCTGCTTGAAAATGCGGTTGTCGAGGTTGTGATACAAATTGAGAAAAATGTTGGACATCATAGCTAATGTCTGGTCGAGTTAATGCTAAGTACAACAGTCTGCCGATGAGCCTTCTGTATTTTTCTGAATCATCAAGTAAGGCTCTAGAATCTGTACTGAGTCTTAAACCAGATGGCAAAGGGAATCCAGTGACCTGTTCTTTGTCCATTCCAGCATCATTCAAGATATCAGTAATGTACTTCTTCTGACAAAGATATGTTCCTTCTTTTGTTCTAAGGATTTCCATACCTAAAAAATACCTTGCTTCTCCAAGATCTTTGATGGTGAACTTGGCTTGCAAAGCTTGCTTTACTGAAGTCAATTCCTCCACATCATTGCCTGTTAACATAATATCATCAACATACACTAGCAAAATTGTGATGAACTCTCCCTTTTCCTTTATGAATAAGGAATAATCATTAGTTGATTGCTTATATCCCAGATGCACCAAGAATTGTGTCAATTCTTGATTCCATTGCCTTGAGGCCTGCTTAAGCCCATACAATGATCTATTTAACTTGCATACCTGATTAGGAGCACCTTTGTCATATCCCTCAGGTCTTTGCATATAGATCTCTTCATCCAAGAAACCGTGCAAGAAGGCATTATTTATGTCCAATTGGAACAATGGCCATTCCCTTGATGTAGCTAGAGCAATCACCACTCTTACAGTGGGCAACTTGGCCACTGGATTGAATGTGTGTTTGTAATCTTTTCCGAGCTTTTGATTAAAACCCTTAACTACCAATCGTGCCTTGTGCCTTTCTATCGACCCATCTGATCTAAATTTGACTCTGAAAACCCATTTGGAACCAATGGCTTTATGCCCTGCTGGTAAGGTGCATAATTCCCAGGTTTTGTTGGTTTCAAGAGCATCTAATTCCTGCTTCATAGCTGCTTCCCATTTCTGCGTTACCTTTGGCATCAAAATACTTTGCTGGCTCAAAAACTGACATAGCTTGGACTAAGGAGGCAACATATTCTATAGGGATTGAAGAGGAGCAGTTGGCATCAGTTACTGTCATGACATAATCATTGGCCCATACAGGTGCTTTAGATTGTCTAGTTGATCTCCTTGGCAAAGCATCAACTGGTGCAACAACCTGCACTTGTTGTTCTTCATGGATTTGACCACTATCTATGTTCTCAATGTCAGGTGAATTCAGATCTGTATCATCTGTGTCCAAGTTGGGTTGAGAGGGAAACAGAGATGTTGGTATGACAGTTGCAGGTTGTGGTGGGTTTGATCGAAAAGGGAATTTATCTTCATGGAACACCACGTCTCGGCTGAAATAAATTTCCTTAGTAGCCAAATCATATAATTTATATCCCTTTTGATTACTAGGATACCCCAATAGGACACTTCTTCTCCCTCTTGGATCCAGTTTGTCATGATTCCGTTTTAGAACCATACCATAACACAAGCATCCCATTGTTTTGAGATTATCATATTTGGGTTTAGAGTGAAATAACACCTCATAAGGAGTTTTCCACTTTGTGGATTTCAGAGGCATCTTATTAATTAAATAAGTTGTTGTGAGCACGCACTCTCCCTAGAATTCCTTTGGCAAGTTGGCATGGATTCGAAGAGCTCTTGCTGTGTCTAGCAAGTGCATGTGCTTCCTTTCCACCACACCGTTCTGTTGTGGTGTGTATGGCATAGTCCTCTGATGCAAAATGCCGTTTTCTGAGAAACATTGGCTCATCTCTGTGTTGAGCAATTCTGTTCCGTTGTCAGATCTGACTTTCTTAGGTGTAACTCCAAATTGAGTTTTCACCATTGCTATGAAACTTTTCATAACATGTGCAACTTGTTGCTTGTTGTGAATGAGATAAGTCCATGTGGCTCAACTTAAATCATCAACAATTGTGTAAAAATATTTCTCACCTGTCAAATTTGCAATATGATAAGGGCCCCATAAATCAAGATGAAGCAGATCAAAACAAGCTGTAGATTTAATCTCACTGAGCTGAAAAGGTAGATGATGCAGTTTTGCTAGTCTACAAGTGTCACAAAATTCATCAAAACGTTTGTCAGTTTTACAACCTGGCAGATGTGCCATTTTAGAAAAGGAAATGTGTCCTAATCTATTGTGGATCACATGAATGTTATCCTCCACTTCAGAAACATAACATGCCCTGTCCAAGTTGTGTGCCTTATTTGCTTGAGCTTGTAATTTGTAAAGTCCTCCACACTCCCTTCCTGTTGCTATAACTGCTTTACTCAAATGGTCTTGTAAAGCACAATGAACCTTGTCAAAATATGCCATCAAGTTCCTTTGAGAAACAATCTTGCTAACAGAAAGCAGATTGAACTTGAAATCTGACACATGTAGAACATCACTGATCATAAACTCATCTGAAATTACAACACTGCCTGACTGAACAACCTTCTTAACTGATCCATCTGGCAAGTTTACATAAACTGGTGTAGACAATTGTTTAAGATCTAATAAGCAATCTAAATGAGGAGTCATGTGATCTGTTGATCCTGTGTCAAGAATCCACTCATATTTATTAAAATTATGAGCAACCAAATTAATGTAGGAACTACCTGCAAAATTGGCTGATGGCATGATCATTTTTCCCTTGAAAGCCTTGACCATCTCTTGACACATAACTTGGATGAATTCTGGATCCATATTGCTATACTTTCCTCCTTGTGAACTGCCTTCCATGTCAAGAGGCGTGGATGGTGATCCAATCTTAGCTTGGGCTGCCACTTTGGGTGCATTCTTGTTCCTTTTCCCCCTAAACCAATCAGGGTACCCAATAATCTCAAAACATTCCTCCTTGAGATGACCAATCATCTTGCAATGGTCACACTTCTTATCACTGTTCTTGGGCTTCCTGGTTTCCTTTTTCTCAGAGTTTTGAGTTTGCCTCTAATGATCAGAAGAACCAGCAACAAATGCAACAGGTTCTGGGACTTGCTGTGTGTTCTGTTTATGCGTTTCAAATTGCATAACTAGATAATGAGCCCTGCTGATTTTGGGTAAAGGATTAGTAGCCAATATCTGACTCCTTACAAGATCAGACTCAGGGTTCAGATTCACCAGAAACTGCATCAATTTATCCTGATTATCCAGCTCCATGACCCTAGCTAAAGCTCGACAAGTGCAATTGTCCATACCACCACATACACAATTTGGTACCCCATTTAGGAAGGCCAATTCATCCCAGCATCTTTTGAGTTTAGCATAATAAGTTGCCACAGAGGTGTTACCTTGAGTGATTCGCTTCAGTTCCTGCTTCAACTGGTAAATGAGTGGTGCGTTGCTTTGGCTATAGCGCTCCAAAATCTCATTCCACAACGCTCTAGCTGAAGTAGTGAAAACAAAGGTGCTAGACAACTCCGATGTCATTGAGTTCAATACCCAACACGCCACCATTCTATCTGCTCGGTTCCAACGTGCCAGATTTGATGATCCTTCCCCAGGCTTCTCAATTGAACCATCAATGAACCCGACCTTCGATTTTGCTCCCAGCGCTAACATCACTTGTCTGCTCCAGGCGATGAAATTTGTCCCATCAAACGGAGTCGTAGTAAGTGACATACCTGGATAATCGGAGTTAGCCAAGTGCATCGGATCCCCTTGCAGATTCCCTTGATTCTGGACGATCTGAGCCAGCTGCATCATCATCTCTTGACTCACGTATCTCTTGACTCACGTTTGTTTCCGGCATGGTGAATTGTTAGATTGAAACCCTTACTCGAAGAAATCGCTCTTTGTGTTTGAACTCTCTTTTGTGGCTCTCAATCTCTCTCAAACAGCAAAAAAAAAACCCTCGCTCACTCAAATTAACAAATCGAGCTCTGATACCATATTGGATTCGATTTGAATGAGAAATACCCAATTCAGATTTGTAATGGGTTTTAGAGAATTTCTAGTGCTCACTGTTTGATTGACCGGGAAGAGTTAAAAATCTACATAAACAGAGTAAGCTGCTTTATATAGCCAGCTAACCAAACTTCTAACTACGCTTCTAACCGTTAACTCTAGTAAAGAGAAAACACCACATGGATCACACAGTGACGTGGTAAAGAAGAAAATACAGGAAAACAATATATTGCTCAATATTATTTCATAAATCCTATAATGAATTTTGGAATAATGAGAAGAAATTGGATGCTTTTGAGTACATGGGTCCGTGAGTTATGCTCAAATCCATATTCAATCCTAATGTCGAATGGGGGTTTTGGGGTTTTTGGTTAAAAAAGGGATTATAGAAAATATATAAATACAATAACTGTAATTTACTTAAGTATTTAACGGAAAGCTAACGTATGATATTAGTGGGTGGTCAATTGATAACATATAATTTTTTTGGGTGGTTAAATATAATTTTAAATTTTAAGGGTGGTTTGGTGTACAAACCTATATTTAATGGGTGGTTTTGTGCAATTCACCTATTTTTTAAGACCCCGAGCCGAAACCGGGAGTCCGGGACCAACTAGATTCCGGTTGGGGTTTACCGTAAACATAAACCATGAACCGGGAGGAGGTGGGACGCGTAATAAGCCAAAACGACGTCACTTGAATCAAAGTTGAGGTAGATGCTCGAAAACAGATGCCCTAAATTTCATATCGGCTTGTGAAGACTCAAGTAAAGCCAGTTGGTCCGCCTGCCTTCTCACAATTTATCAATTTTTTGGTTTCCAGTAGCCGCCGCTGCCGACGCCACCACTCCACCGCCTCCGCCACTAACAACCGTCTACTGCGAAGATGAAGCTCGTGAGGTTCGACTCTCGCTCTCGCTCTCGCTCTCTTCTTTTCATAAATTTCCACATTCTTTTCATCTAATTTCTCGAGCTCTAAAAAGTTCTCTTTCGGATTGGGGACGAACAGGTTCTTGATGAAGCTGAACAACGAAACTGTATCAATCGAGCTCAAGAATGGAACTGTTGTTAATGGGACCATCACAGGTACTGTTCGCCTCCGCCGCTCCACATTTTCTACGCGTCGCTTCAAATCTTTGTTTGGTCAATTTGTGTGAAGTAAAACCTTAGGGTTTCTGTTTTCCTTTTTTCTTGAGGTTTTGCCTGCACATGATTGTGCATGAAATCAAAAGTGATCCGTTCAGTTTTCGTTTCAATTCGTCTATGTAGTATCTAGATTTTCCAGCTTGAACGAGTAATTAACTTGCTTTATTTCCTTCGTGGTGCAAAATTATGAAGCAATGGACGATGTATATTTTGGTTTTGCATAGTATTTGTTAAAATGGAATGATTATGTGAGTTTTTCTGAGTAATGTAACCATGGAAGGACACAGAATGGGAGGGCAGAGACTGTTAGCAAATTGGATTATGCAATTTGATCCAAGTTACTCTTTAGGTGATAAAGCCTGTTATCTTTTTCATTATGAAAATTATAGGGCAAAATTTCCAATTCCTTGCAGTCAAAATTGATGGATAGACTGACAAGTACTCCGTAGTTTTGTACTGATAAGTTTGATTCTTTCTTCTGAAACCTTGATTCTTTTTTGTTCTATCTAGTGATGAACTTATCCTTTATGTTTTTAGTGTCAGCAATGGCACTTTCTCTAATTATCTGCCATGAAGCAAGGAAAAAAAAGTACACATTCTTGTGATATAAAAGTAAGCAAGAAAAAAAAACTACACATTCTTGGATATAAAAGTTAGTTGATTAACTGTTCCAATATAACCTTTTATTATTACATTGGAATTGTGATGTATGTTGTTTACTTAATCCTAATTCTGAGGGTGTAGGACAATTTTAATGATTACAATTCTTATAAGTGGTGAACTGGAATTGTGTGGCATTATTAGGCCCAACTTCTTCCTTTTTTGCTGTATATACAAATCAAGTTGATAAAAACATTTATCATATTTATCATTTCATACGATATGAATCTTGTATATATTGGTCTCATGCCAAAATGTGATGAAGCTGTTTTTTGAAGGGTTTATTCCTTCAGTACTTTGTAATCTTAAGCCATGTCATGTTTTGGTGCTGAAACTTTGCACTTAAATAACAGGGGTTGACATAAGCATGAACACACATTTAAAGACCGTGAAGCTTACAGTGAAAGGGAAGAACCCGGTTACATTGGATCACATTAGTGTAAGGGGAAACAACATTCGGTATTACATCCTGCCTGATAGCTTAAATCTCGAGACTTTACTAGTTGAAGAAACACCTAGAGTGAAGCCGAAGAAGCCCACTGCTGGTACGATTTACTGTCTCATTTCCATGAGTTCCTATCATTTCATATTTTTGGCATTCAATATTTGAGTTGTATTCACATTTTGCAACTTTGGTAACAGGGAGAGCAGTGGGTCGTGGTAGAGGCCGTGGCCGTGGGCGTGGTCGTGGAAGAGGTCGCTAATCTGTTGGACTCTACTGACAAACTTCAGAGATGTATAAACAAGGTTGTATTACCAGGTCTTGAAATCATTTCACCAGCCCCTTGTTACATCAAAGCAGCTTTGTGCTTAAAATTTAGCTTAATAGTTGTGCTTACTGCTTTTTCTGTGTTTTAAGCTGCATCTTATCTGCTGAATTGAATTTTATTTGACATTGAACCTTAGTATCTTTGATGGGAAGTTTGTTCTACATCAAAAAAAATTCAGTGATGAATATAATTCTTTCCTAGAGTACCTATTGCATTATAAGTTGGGTCTTTCATATACAAGTTTTGATTCAAAGCTCTGCTCCTGGTAAAAATGGCCATTTACAGCCTGCTCTTGTGAGGTACAAGGATCACCCTTTGTAAACCTTAGTCTATTAACTATCCAGCCATTTAATTCTTAAAAAAAAGTAGTAAACCTTACACAGATCACCTCTTATTCAGATTATTTTCCATAAATTCATTCTTTAGCTTGATCAGTTTGCATAAATCCTGTATTTGTGAAGTTTACCATTGGAAAAAAATACATAACTATTTACAGTTGGCCGGAAAAGTGTGATAATATAAATATACATTGAAAAGTAACAAGTTAAAAGATGCAGAGTATGATTTAAATTAAATGAACCTCTGAACGCAGTTTTGAAGTAAACCAGAGAGGTCCATCGCCTGGTGCCTTTGTGCACCTAGTGCCTGGGCGCGCTAGGGCGTCAACTCCTCCATACAACCACGCCTTGCCTGATGTAAGTGATGGACATGGCCAGGCGCGCCTAGGCGGCACACATGCACCTCGCCTTTTCAATCACTGGTAGAGAGCATATATGTATTTCGAGAGTCGTAATTCGTAAAGTTTAATTTTGAGAGGAAAGAGTGTGTTTTTGACAAACAAGTAAAATAAGGCCCAAAGTGGGCATTAGTTTTTCACTACGGACTAGTATGTGTTTTTTTAATTACGTTTGTATCATTTTTATTAAGAATGTGAATGGTTTTATACCCTAGTGGGCATGTTTTTTTAATGGGTTTGCATTGTTTTATTAATTGCATGGCCTTTGAATTGTGTGTCAATCAACATATACTTTTTTTTTTTGTTTGAGGAAAAGTGTCAACAGACACTTCTAACTGTCACTAACATAATCGCAATGAGCTACATTCCAAAGTTGGCTTGGGAGAGAACGGTCCCAAGTCCGATCCTAATACCACTCATCCATCCATGGCTGCAATCTAGCCAGCTCATGGGTTAAAGCATTTCCTTCTCTCTCAGTATGAGACTATGAGACCAAAAACAAGTGTTAAAAGAGGAACTAGAGCTAACAATCATAAAAACATCAAACGGGCATTTACTACTCAGCTGCAAAACTTCGACAATAACTTTGTTGTCACTCTCCACCACTATACAGTATCTTGGAAGCCATGATCAAATGCCAGATACCTTTGAGGAAGGCTCATGTTTCAGCATCAACATTTACTAAGAGTGAACAAATAATAGTATTAAAGTGCATCCATTTTGTATAGTGGTGTGGAATGGGTGTGCATACATTTTTGTCTCAATAGTGTTGAGAATACTTTCCACTTTTAAAAGTTGGGACCAGAGATGGACGTGAGGGGGGATTGAGTAGGCCAGTGCCCTCTTCAATTCTGAGAAATTTTATATAAGCACCTGCACCTGCACTAGTATAATGCGTTGCTGTCAACTAGCTAGCCTGATTTTGAGACTTAATTAACTATCAAGTGGGTTGTAAGACATTAAGAGTGTGGACTGAATGGCTGATTTTGGATTTTTGGTATTGCTAAATTGCTAATTCATTATCAAATATCAATGGGTTGATTTTGGATTTTTGGTATTGCTAAATTGTTAATTCATTATCATTTATCAAATATCAATGGGCTGATTTTGGTATCAATGGGCTGATTTGGGTACTGCTAATCAAGTGGGCTGATTTTGTAGAAATTGAATGTTTGTTTGTTTAGGATTATGGACAAATTTGTTACTCGGGGTAGAATTTTGCCAATTCCGAGTATTGAAACTCCAAACATTATTAGTCTACAAAAGGTATAAAAATTCATCTTTTATCTTTGTGATCATCAACAATTCGTTAACTACAAAAACTTTTGTAGTTAATGCATTTCTTACTATTTTAATTAACTTTTAACAATATATGAGGAGTTTAAAAATTCACTTTAATAAATTGTGTCTCCTTCAATTTAGTTTTGTGTTCGTCACTGGTTGAGACTAAACATACCTACTATATGAGTACTTAGATTACTCATTCTATAACTAATTGATCTTATGATGGAACCCATGGGTTGTGTGCTAGGCTTACATACTCACACTACCTCCCGTTTATCGTCCACAGACTTTCACAAGTAGTAGGCTCCATAAAATGAGATTTTAGTAGTTTTTACGTAAGTGTGCATATTTTATATCTATTTGTGCATAATTTTTTTATTATGGTTATACATGATTTTTAAATCGTGTGTATCAATTTCTATTACCTATGAATAAAAATTCTCTTGTTTTATTGAAATTTTTTGTGTTTGTGCGCTCTTGCCAGTTTATCCGGATGCCTATTGTTTTAACCTCTCAGTTTATCGCGACTATTTTTCCTTATTGAAAAAAATAATAAAAATAACTATGCATACAAATTGGTCCGTTTCAATGTGTGCATCTTTTTTTTTTATTAAGAATATATGTTGGCTTTCTAATTGTGTCAATGTGTGCACATTATGTACATGGGCCACATGACTTGTGTACATGGTTGATCGACCAACAACTCATTCAAGAGGCCATTTCACTTGTACGTACGGTACATGACCCGTTACTGCTGACCAAAAAAAATTGACCCGTCAAAATTTCATTTAATCTTCACCCTCTAAATCTCTAATAAACTTTCATCCAAATAGGCAATAACTTGAGATGGTTTTCATATTTTACCTCAGCGCCCACTCTCATGTAAACCGCAGCATTATCTATCTTTTATTTCATCCTTGAGATTTCCGACGTGACAAGGGAGAGTCAACGTTCTTTGCGTTGCAATACTTGGACCTATTGCTATATGTAATTTGTCGATCCATTGGTTTGATCCCCAGGCCCATTCCTAATATGGCCATGAAATTAGTCGACTCGTCTTTCAATGTAATCTATATAACCCTTTTAGTATTTATATTTTTTTTTGGTTGAACTTTTAGTATTTATATTAGGATAAGATATCAATCATGGATATGAGTATATGATTTATAATCATATTTGTTGTTTGGTATATTTTGATATTGATATCAAAGTGATACATGATATGGTTATATTTATATTTGTTGTTAAAATATTAATTATTTTATGATTTTTCTTAGTTTTGATAATGACAAACTTTGTTGTTTTAATGTGTTGTTTAAAATAAGCATTTCAAGAACACTATAAGAACATCGTAAGAGTGATGAAACGTTGTGAGGAACAACGGAGGGAATGAGTGATGATCTGGATAGTCTATTCTGGAAGATACACAACTTTCTATTTATGGTAAGTTACCAAATCTTGAACGAACGATCATTGCGAAGATGTGCGAAGATTCGACATCTAAGCTCGGTCTGTTTGTGAGAAAATAAGATGAAATCTGGATCCAGATTTCATCAAGGAAAGAAGAAGAAATATGAGATCAGTCGGTTAGGCACTTATCCGATTGGTTGAAGATTTGAGAAGATTTTATATTTTTTAATCCGTTTTTAGCGAGATCTGCCGCGTGAAATATCATCACAAATTAGGCAAGATTGTGATTGAGATCAGACTCGGTGGTTGCTCAATAAATAGGCTAGGATAACTAAGGTTATAGGAAGTGGCTGAAGATGACGAACAATAGAGAAGTGAGAGTTAAGTGTTGTTCATGTGGTTGTGATAACTTTGGTGAAGTTTCACGTGAGAGTTTAAGTAGTCAGGTTTGTAGTTCATCCTCAGTTTAGGTTTTACCATTAGGGTTGTAAGAGTCTAGTTGGTTGAACTTTAGGATGATGCGCTCGATAAACACGAAAAATTAAAATTCATTTATGTAACAATAATAACCGAATTTTGTTAGAATGCACCAAAATTGATATAGGGGCTAAACCCATCTCAAATACATTATATAAAAGCCAATAAGATAGATTTAACCCCAATATTATTTTTTGTGCATTCTAACTAAATTCATCTCATGATATTATTAATGTTATTTCGGAAATGATGATGAAATTTGAACTAACAATGCTAATCAACTTGTCTCGTGTATTTTTTTCCGTTGCCCACTGGTTCGCTAGAGCTTCGTCTTTGCTACATCCAGTTCGACCCGAGTCATGCACCTGGCTTTGGCGGCCTGGCGGGTGATTCTCCCAAAGGAATTTTTTTACATCCACTAGAGTTGAACCCCAGACCTCATGGATGTAGAGCAGGCCGCTTATCACCTGAGTCAACTCCCTTTGATATCTTGTCTCATGTATGACAAGTGTACTTCAGCCACACATATTTAAAGAAACTAAAGGACAAAACTCGTTCGGGAAATTAATATACGAGGACAAAATGTATATAATCACAAGATTGAACACCATATGGGTCCTTTGTTGAGGGTTTTGGGAGATGTTTTTGCCCATAATATGATGATCAAGATTTAAGATCCAAAATCCATACTGCATTTCAAAATTACCATCCCCTGTCTTATAGAATCTTGGATAAAAGAATGCAATCAAACTATATCAACTATAAGCTAAATGAGTGTCAACTATACATAATCTTATAAATACACTTTTAAACGCGCGCATTATTTAGGCTTTATTAGCTCAAAAAAATTAGTCTGTATGCTTAATATTATTTCCAACAACAACAACTAGAAGGCTTACAAATGTATATCCACCATGTAGATCAGGAACTTGTTCAAGACTTCTCCAAGTCTGTCTATCCACCATCTACCTCGCCAAGCAAATGGAGTTGCTGATTCTCTGGCAAAATCGGCAAAGAACCAAGATGCTGAATTTTATGTTTATTCTAGTATTCCTAATTTCATACCTAATTTGCTTGCTGCAGAAGTACGTTGTATCTAGTGAGGCAAACAATACTTTACTCTAAACCTTAAATAAAAGGGCACTAGCCCCGGCCCCTTCCTACCAAAAAATGATGAACTCGATTATTATTGTCATAATATGATCAATCATTGAAGAAATTATAAGAATCTTTACACCAAAATTGCAAATTTATCATGGAGACAGATGGCATAGGCAAATATCTATACTAAATCCTTACAGCAATTATTGAAAAGAATAATGTACTGATATAAAAAATATTATATACTCCGTAATATATAGTTTTGAGCATTTTGACTTTTTAGACTTATGATTACCTAATAAATTTATATAATTATATCTAATTAGTTATTTACTCCTTTCAGCTTTACTTTTCATTTTAAAATTTATCTCAAAAATTAAAAAAAAAATTAATTTAATTAAAATATTCTCAATCTTATTAAAATCTTTCACCTTTTATTATATATTTATATAAATTATAATAATATTATTGAAGAGGGAAGGTTCTACTGAATGTCAAGGAGGACATCCAAGATCCTCTCTTTAATGTTGTAGACTTTGGAGGTAAGAGCACATAGTCGGTTGAGAGCTTGAAGGACACAAGTGTTTTCCTTTTCTTCTAGGAACAGATGTTGCTCAAGTTCCTTTTCTCGCTTTTACTGAGAGTGCTTCATCTTCAGAATCTTGGACATATCCATCTCTTGTCCAAGTTCTTCTTCTTCTTGTTGAGGATGATAGACATCATTCTTGAGCAAGATCTTCTTAACCAGAGCAGCGTAGGGGAGACCATGTGTGGGTTTTGCAACACACTTGCACATGTGGCCTATGATGATCTTGGGCAAGTTGATCTTTTCCTTCTTGAGGAAAAGATCAAGGAGAATGGCATTGGTTGTGTTTAGAGAGGTTCATTTCTCCTACCGTGGAATCACTACCCTGGTGATGTATTAGTGTGCCATCTTTTCATGTTGATTTAGTCCATGAGTCATGAGTTTTTTCCCCTGAGTTGGAACATGTCCTAGGAGCCTCTTCGAAATTATTTCCCTTCAATCTCTGTCTTGCCACAGTTTCAAAGAAGGGGTCTGAAAACCTTCAACGTGAACTTGAAGAATCTTGCAAATGAGGGCGAAGGTAAATCTAAACTCATTCTCATCAAAGGTGCAACACACCACTGGAGTAAGCTCAAACCTTGAATAGAAGATCTTGATTTGTGAGGGATTAACTTTGGCAAGATCAGAGTAGAGATTGTCCCATTGTTGAAAGTTGATGAGCTCTTGTAGTCCCTTGAAGTCATTTTGTACCAAGAAGTCTTTGGTGACTACTTAGTGGAATCACCAACTTCCTTTCACCATCACCAACAATTCCCTTCTTTTGAGATCCTTCTTAGCCTTTTTGGTTCCTTTTGTAGAGCCTCTTGTCATAGGGCGGCTGGAACTTGACTCTTTGTATTCAAGTTGCAAAGGAGGTTCAGTTCCTTCTTTCATTTCCTCATCATCTTCATCAAATTTGCAAGTGACTTTCTCAATTTAGAAAAATTGAAACTAATTAGAATTTAAATAGAATGAATTATATTGTTAAGAATTTAGGCTCTGTTTGGCACGCATGAGCGTTCTCCAACTACCCCAAAACGCTAACGGAAAAGCTCTCCCATTGGGTGTAGGAGGGTATTGAAAATCGCCAAAATTCTATTCCAACTAGCGGGGATAAGCTCCCAAAACGCTAGTGCCAAACGGTGCCTTAGTCTATTAATTGGTTTTTTAAATTAATGTAAAATAAATGGATCATTAATAATAAAAAGTTAGTGTTTACCATATCTTGGCATATTGTATAAAGATATTAAAATTTATTTTATGTATTTCCCTAATGTATCCTTTAACTTAAGAAGTACTATAAGGATTATCATTTATTTTGCTTGACCAAATACCCTTCTTTTATTGGCTAAAAAATTGACAGATATTTAAAATGTAGAAGGCTCCGTTCGGCAATGTCAAAAAAATTTCAACTACCCCCAAATCAACTACATTAACTACATAATGTACCTCCCCCAACCTTATATTTTTTGCAAAATATCAACTACTATCAACTCCATCAACTCCATAAACTCAAATCAACTACATCAACTACCCATTGCCGAACGGAGCCTAAGGTTTAAATAAAACAACTCCTTATACTATAAAATAATGAGCGTTTAGAGCCCTTGGATCAAGGTGATCCAATGGCTGATGTTCTATCTCTTTTAGGACGCGATGACATTTTGGTAATTTTTCAGAAATTACAAAAGTGCATCGCTATCGTGAAAAAAGTGCTTTGCTAAATATAAAAGGGCATTCGTAAGCCGAAAAATGCAAACAAAAATGAAGCGAGCGTGGCACACGCTTTATTTTCGATTCATTGTAAAAGTGCATCTTTATCGTGGAAAACAGGAAAAGTGCATTGCGAAATACCAAAAAGTGTATTACTAAACCAAAAAAATGCATCATCTTGGATGTCCAATTGACTCAATTCCGATTGAACTCGATCCCCTAAAATATTTGAGTTTAACAATGCACTTTTTTATATGTCATAATGCATATTTTCATTATAACGATACCCTTTTACTTACACTGAAATAACGCAAATACTGGCTACCAAACAAGGCGATGTCCTAACAAGACACATACCGATTGAGCTTAAGAATTCATGAACTTATTCATTTAAAGAGTTAACTACTTATTACCACACCCACTAGCCAACAAGTCCAAAAATCTAATACCCTTGTAAAAGTGGTAACAATAAATTTTTATGCCTAACTCTAACCAAGGACCAAACTCACTAATTAATCTAACATTCCACTATCCCACCACCTAAAATCTGCTACGACCTCCATTACTAATTAATACTATTAACCAATAACCACCTAAACTTATATAAAACCGTAAAACTCTTGTAAGCAATACTAGTGGACCTCCAATACTAATTTAAACACGTTTAATATAACCTTGCCCACCTGTACTAAGACCGTCGTAACCCTCCTCCTTCCGAACTCGTATGTTCAGCCACCAAATTAAATGAGTGTTCCGACAAGAGTTTTAAAAACTCCTTATTTTATTGTTTTATTTGAATTAAATTCTTAAAATGTAATAAAATTAATAAAAGTTTTAGGATTTTAAATTTTATTGATGCTCTTTTAAAAACTTGTTTCAAGTGATAAAATAATATTTTCGATCGGAAGCAATATATGCTAGAGATTTGAAGGAACATATTATTATTTTAACACATGAAAATAAAATAAATATTTGCTTTTCATGATATTCAAACCTAAACGAAGTGCATGAATGATCATAATATATGTTAGGTTAATTTACCAAATCAAACCTTCATGCCTACCTAGTTCATGAAAGCATATCCACTATCCAGCATGGGCATTATGTGATATCGTGACACAGCATGTGTTGTGGTATAACGTCAAATTCAGTGATGTGATGACAAACGTACCTAGCAAGTAGTAATGTTAATGTTAAATTCATTTTATATGATATGTCATTTGATTTTTAAAAATGGAAATGAAAATGGTACCGTTATCTAGTTCATTTTTTGATTAAGTTATCTAGTTCATTTTGATATTATTTTTCATTCACAAAATATTTCATTTTTATTTAAATTCCCTAATTTTTCATATCGGTTTTTCTATCCATTTTCTAAGAATGGGTTTAGTTTCAATAGAGTTGTAAAAAAACTTTAAAATGGGAGAGATCTCAATAGTTAAATAAAATATCAATGGTTGAGATTATATTTTCTTCTTACCAAATCTAATTCTGATTTTTTTCTCGTTTTTAATTCTAGTTATAGAAAATTAAATCCTAAAAGAAAATTAATAAACTCTAAAAATACTCAAAAAAAAAATCCTAATAAAAACAATTCAATAAATTATTTATATTTTAAGGTTTAAAAACTATGCTCCAAGAGCATCGGTTAGAGATATCGTTTTCATTTAATAATTAGATATTGAAATATAAGGTTGAGCATCGGTTCAAAACCGAACCGAAAATTGAAATTCCATTTAAGATAAACCGAAAACCGAGCTGAATTGGTTTGGTTTAGATTTGGTTTTAGTCGGTTTTAGATAAATAGAAAGTTATTCTTTGGAAAAAAATCGAACAGAACCCAAAATTTAAAAAATTCCTAAACCGAATAATATCAAAACTTTCGTCTTATAATTTCGGTTTAAACCGACCCATACTAAACCCTAATGAGATTACAGCTTATTCATTCATGCAATAAAATGAGTTCGATTTTAAGATGATATTCATTTACTTTCACCCTCCTCGAAGCATATATACAAGTTGTCATCATTACATCAAAAGTGTATTAGATTTGTTTACTTAAAATTTTTATTTTCATGATTTTTAACCGAACGTACTGGTCGTGTTTAACCGTACGTTTAGGTCACAACATGATTGTAAAGTAGCCTCTAATCAAAGTATACTGCTTGATACCAACGGTGCATTGGTGTAGTGGCATTGGGGCTACACTTGGTAGGACGAACCGTGTGTTCAATTTCCCACAATATCGTTAGGAGGGGTCTGTCGTAATCCTATTCAGTACCCCGGTCTGAACGTAGCCCGTACGGGTGAACCAGACACGAGAGCAAAAAAGTATACTGCTTGATAATATAATATCTAGGTGCACTAGAAGTCTAGAACACAGATTAGTTTGATAATATAATAATATCTAGGTGTACTAGAACACATACTGCATTGGTTTAGTTGAATGATTAATCAAGAAGTTTGGTGTTGGGTAGCACTCAACTCCCATTGGAGATTAGTTGCTCCCATGTTCCTTAATCCTCGCTAATCCTCCGCAAAGGCTAAACGGGCAAGTGTTCTAGAAGCCTACCCACGTGCTCATCATGTGCCACACAAGCCCGTAATAAGGCCGTAACCTTATCGCTTATTTATTTAATTAATTTATAAGCAAATTGACCTTTTGCAAATTAAATAGTCACAGAATTTATTTATAGATTGGTTTTCATATATACGTTCTCGATCATACTACATCCGATATGGATTTTATATTTGATTGCCAATTATTCAAATATTGCTGTATAAACTGTTGCATACTTGTAACTTTTGTAATTTTTTTATATAAAAAAGGACCACTAATACTATTTTAATTTTAATTTTTGGTGACAAAACAGCATTAAATAAGAAATCGACTTTACAATTGATGCTCGCACGTCTGCCCGCCCTCCCCGCCGCCGGCTCCCGGCACTCTAAATCCCAGACATACCTTAACTATATTAGTCTTAATTTTAAAAAGCTCTTCAAGTTTAAAGTATCCCTTAAATCAGTTCAATCAAATCCACTTATATTTAACATAACCCTATAAGATTCTTACTCCTTGTTATTATATTTCGAATAAAAAACTTAAAAATCATGAATTTTGTACATTTAATATTATATAGATCTTACATTTTAAAGGGTAATGTGTCCGACTTATTAAAATTTAAGAGCCGACTTAAGACAAGTTATTGTGGTTTATACCGTATGTTTTTTATTTTAAAATTCTATAAAATAAATACGGAGTATATAATTTAATTGGAGAAAAATAAATCTGAACGGCAACGGCCACGCCCTCTCTTCTCCCTAAATTTGCATATATAAACACACCCCTTCTTCATCCCCTTGCGTCGTCGTACTGCAAACAAATTTCACCCCAAATTCCCAAATCGTCTAAAAAACCCTAACAATTTCAATGTTCCAAACCCTAGCAATCCCTTCCCACACCCAATCCCTATCCTTCACCCCCAATTTTCTCCGTCCGCTGCCGAGCTGCGGCTCCCAATGACTTCGCCGGATGCCTGGTGGCGTCTCGGAGTTCGGCTCCGGCGAGCTTCTACGAGGTGTTGATGGTGAAGCAGAACGCCTCGCCGGCCGATATCAAGACGGCGTACCGGCGATTGGCGAAGATCTACCACCCCGACGCCGCCGCCGCCGCCGCTAATTCGCCGGATTTGGACGGCCCCGATTTTATCCAGATCCATAACGCCTACGAGACGCTCTCGGATCCTAAGGCTAGGGCGATCTATGATCGCTCGATTAGTTTGGTTGGGAGGAGAGTGGTGGCCCGATCGGCAGTCTCTACGACGCCGTTTGGCAGCTACGCTTCTTCTTCTTCTTCTTCTTCTTCTTTAGGTCGTCGTCCTGGGTTTTACCCGACCCGGAGATGGGAAAGTGATCAGTGTTGGTAGTATGTATTTGACCTGCCTTCACTCGGATCCAATTAACATATATCTTTCGTTTTTCTGTCTTTAATTGCTGAGAATTGGTTGCCTTCTTCAGTTCTCTGTTTCATCACTCTGTACCTGCTACAAAGTGTGAATTCTGTGAAGGCATTTTTTTCTTCTCTTTTTCCATTAAGAGAAGGGGATGTGAAGGCCATTGGTGTGTCCGAGTCTTCCACTCTTCCATATCATTGTAAAATTTCAACTTTACAGTGTAAATATTCAGTTATATGAATATCATGTCAGGCTTCCAAGTTCGAAGTACAACACATTGAGAAGAATTTAATTGTTTTTGTGAAGCTGAATAAATACATTCTTATGACTTATTAAATATATTCCATGTTGTATGAAAAGATTTATGAAAGCAAGATCACTTTAATTTTTGGGAAAACACTTAAACAAATTTTATGAGGACTTTTAGATCATTAGAAGAGAGGGAGGGAGAGTTAGAACTTTAGAGAGTCTATTTCTTACTCTACTTTGGTGCAAGTTTTACAATGGATGATGGCCATATTTATAGGCCAAGAGTGGGGTAAAACTTTGGTAAATCTCCATGATTTATGCATGGAAATAAGGAGGTGAAGAAGGTGAATAATTCACCTTGTACAAATTTTCCTCCATTATACACTTGTTCATACATAATATGTGTAATACATGTGTGTGTAAATAGATAGCTTGTAGTATGATAATTTGGACTTCATAAATTTGGACTTCATAACACTCCCCCTTGAATATTCACCTTCTTTTCATGGAGTAGGATATGGGTAGACGGTGCCTCATTAAAAACCTTGTCAGGAAAAACCCAGTGGGATAAAAACCTGAACGAAGGGAAAAAGAGTGCAACCATTGATCCCATTGTACGCCTTGATGCTGCCTCATTAAAAACCTTGTCAAGCAAAACCCAGTGGGATAAAAACTTGATCGAAGGGAAAAAGAGTGCAGCGCGTATAATACTCCCCCTGACTTCAACATATGTCTCGAAGTCTGCACATTCCAATTCTGGATATCAGTTCTCCAAATTTCTTGGGGATTAAAGACTTTGTGAACAAGTCAGCCAAATTGTCATTTGATCGAATTTGTTGGATGTCCACTTCACCAGCTTCTTCCAATTCACGAGTGGAGAAGAATTTTGGAGATATGTGCTTTGTTCGGTCTCCTTTGATGTAGCCCTTCTTCATCTGAGCAACGCATGCTGAGTTATCCTCATATAATATTGTTGGATCATCAGTCATTGGTTTCATTCCACTTTCTTTCTGGATGAATTGAATCATTGCTCGAAGGGACACACATTCTCTTCCTGCCTCATATAGTGCAATCAATTCTGCTTGATTTGATGATGTGGCAGTCACAGTCTGCTTCGTTGATCTCCAAGAGATGGCAGTGCCTCCGTATGTGAACACATAGCCATTTTGAGATTTGGCTTTGTGTGGGTCAGACAAGTACCCTGCATCTGCATATCCAATTAAGGTCGCATCCCTTTGGTTACGATAATACAACCCAAGATCATGTGTGCCTCGGAGATAGCGGAATACATGTTTGATCCCGTTCCAATGCCTCCTTGTGGGTGCAGTGCTATACCTGGACAACAAATTTACCGCAAAAGCAATATCTGGTCTTGTATTGTTAGTTAAGTACATTAAAGCACCAATTGCACTTAAATATGGTACCTCAGGACCAAGAACCTCTTCGTCCTCTTCTCGGGGACGAAATGGATCCTTTTCTACATTGAGGGATCGAACTTCCATTGGAGAGCTCAAAGGGTGTGCTTTGTCCATGTAAAATCTCTTAAGAACTTTCTCAGTGTAATTAGACTGATGGATAAAGATTCCATCCCTTAAGTGCTCAATTTGTAAGCCAAGACAAAGCTTCGTTTGTCCGAGATCTTTCATCTCGAATTCTTTCATCAAATATTTCGCAGTATCTTGAAGCTCATTTGGAGTTCCGACGATGTTTAAATCGTCAACATAAACTGCGATAATAGCGAATCCCTTTTCGGATCGCTTGATGAAAACACATGGACAAACGGTGTCGTTCTTGTATCCCTCTTTCATGAGGTATTCACTGAGGCGATTGTACCACATTCGTCCAGATTGTTTTAGCCCATACAATGACCTCCTCAATTTTATGGAAAACATTTCTCGAGGTCCACAATTATTGGCCTCAGGCAGCTTGAGTCCTTCGGGGACTCTCATGTAGATGTTTGTATCAAGTGATCCATATAAATATGCTGTAACGACATCCATGAGGCGCATTTGTAACCTTTCAAAGACAGTCAGTCCAATTAGGAATCTCAACGTAGTTGCATCAACTACTGGAGAGTATGTTTCTTCATAATCAATTCCATGGATTTGAGAAAAACCTTGTGCTACAAGCCTTGCTTTATACCTTACAATTTCGTTTTTCTCATTTCTTTTACGTACAAAGACCCATTTATAGCCGACTGGTTTCACACCATTGGGTGTACAAACTACTGGTCCAAAGACCTCTCGCTTTTCAAGCGATTTTAGTTCTGCCTGAATAGCCTCTTTCCATTTTGGCCAATCATTTCTTCGTCGACATTCATCGACCGATTTTGGCTCAAAATCATCATCTTCAATTACAATATTACTAGCCACTGAGTAGGCAAATATATCATCGACAATTACATCTTTTCGGTTCCATTGTGTGCATGTGGACACATAGTTTATGGAAATCTCAAAATTGTCGATATCATTATTCTTGTCTAGAATATCATCCTCTGTTGAGGTATTCTCATTTTCAATATCTTTGCCTTTACCATCATTCTCATGATCCATTGTGGCTTCTCCTGCTATACCCTTTTGGCTTCTTGCCTTTCTCGGTTTCAAATCTTTTGAGCCTAATGGTCTACCACACTTTCGGCGTGTTGTAGACTCGCTTGCGATGGATGCATCTGGCAATCCATTGGGTATTTCAATTCTTGCTGGAGCATTTGCTGCAGGTATATGTGATTTAGTTACCTTCTGTGTATCAGTAAATGCATCTGGTAACTGATTTGCTACATTTTGCAAATGAATGATCCGTTGTACTTCTTGTTCACACATTTTTGTTCTTGGATCAAGATGGGATAATGCGGTTGCATTCCATGTGATTTCTTTCACATGTGGGTCCCCATTTTTCTTTTCTCCCCCTAAGGCTGGGAATGTATTTTCATCAAAATGGCAATCAGCAAATCTTGTTGTAAATAAATCACCAGTTGTTGGTTCAAGATATTTGATTATCGAGGGAGACTCAAAACCAACATAAATTCCCAATCTCCTTTGGGGTCCCATCTTTGTGCGCTGAGGTGGAGCAATAGGGACATAAACCGCACATCCAAATATTTTTAGATGTGAAATATTTGGTTCCTTACCGGACACAAGTTGCATAGGGGAATGTTCATGGTTTGCACTTGGCCTTAATCGAATTAAGGTTGCTGCATGTAATATTGCATGTCCCCATGCCGATGGTGGTAATTTTGATTTCATCAATAATGGTCTGGCAATTAATTGCAATCGCTTTATCAATGATTCAGCAAGACCATTTTGTGTGTGAACATGAGCCACTGGATGCTCTATATCAAGCCCAATTGACATACAATAGTCATTGAATGTTTGAGATGTAAATTCTCTTGCATTATCGAGCCGAATTTTCTTTATTGTATAATCCGGAAATTGGGCCCTCAATCGGATTATTTGGGCAAGGAGTTTAGCAAATGCAACATTTCTTGTTGATAGTAGGCTTACATGTGACCAACGTGTAGATGCATCAATTAGCACCATAAAGTATCGGAATGGTCCACATGGTGGAGCAATTGGCCCACATATATCTCCTTGGATTCTTTCTAAGAATGCAGGATTTTCACTTGCAATCTTGTTTTTAGAAGGCCTGATAATTAGCTTTCCAAGTGAGCAAGCAGTGCAATTAAAATCACTGGACGGAAGAACCTTAATGTTCTTTAATGTATGTCCAAGTGAGCTCTTTATGATTTTGTGCATCATTACTGCTCCTGGATGGCCTAATCGGTCATGCCATAATGTGAATGCAGCTTGGTCATATGACCTTTTGTTAAACACTGCATTGACCTCAAATGGATAAATGTATGTATGATATAATCCGGAGGTTTGCGTTGGCATCCTTTCGAGTATCTGTTTATGGCCAGATTCATGTTTTATGATGCACAAGTATTCTTTCCCATTTTCATTCATGGTTTCCATATGAAACCCATTTAGACGCACATCTTTAAAACTCAGTAAATTTCTTCGAGATTTACTCGAATATAGTGCGTCATTTATTACTAGCTTTGTTCCCTTTGGGAGTAGAATGACAGCTCTTCCAGAGCCTTCGATGAGTTTTGACACACCGGATATTGTAGTGACATTGCCTTCAAAGGCTCTTAATTGAGTAAAGTGTTCTTTACTCCTCAAGATGGTGTGTGTTGTCGCACTGTCCAAAAGACATTGCTCCTTCCCATCGGGTTTCACTTTAGGTAAGTCCATGTTTTCTATCAATATAAAGAAAAAGGAGAATTAAGGCATTAATAAAAGTTTCATATATTATACAAGGATAAACATATTATACAAGTTCTATTATACAAAGCCTATTACACAAATCCTTACGAGATAAAGGTTAAAGCATGGGATATAAAAGACATTGCAAGTATTATAAAATAGCATGGGAGATAGTAGAGATATTTAGGGGCTCGTGCTTTTCATTTAAGCCCCTAAGGCATAGCCATCATCATTCTCAAGGTTGAGAAAGTCATTAACATCCAAACTAGTCACTGGTGACCCATCCACATCGTTATTATCGATGTAGTTGGTCTCGGTAGCCCTTTCTTTATTCTTTTCAGCTTGGTATAGCTTCACTAGGTGTGGAGCTGTGCGGCATACCTTTGACCAGTGACCAGTCACGCCACATCTGTAGCATGTTGATTTGGATTTCTGGGAGGATCCTGATGGACCCGTCTGGACCTGTTGCTTCACACCCCTTTTGTAGCCATGGTTCTCACGGTGATTATCGTGGCTTTTGTTGTAGACTCGGCCACGTCCATGGCCACCACGACCACCACGACCACCACGACTCCCATAGTTACCACGACCTCGTCCACGCCCATTTTTACGGCGTGATTGCTGCCCACGTTCATTGTCGTTCCTATCATGGAACGCTTTGTTCATAGCATTTGCTTCTGGGGCAGCTGTTGAGCCAGTAGGCCTTAGGTTGTGGTTTTTCATTAGGAGCTCATTATTCTTTTCAGCAACCAACAATACTTTCAACAAGTCAGAATATCTTTTGAAATTTCTTAATCTATATTGTTGTTGCAATAATATGTTTGAAGCATGCATAGTGGAGAAAGTTTTCTCCAACATCTCTTCCTGAGTGATCATTTTACCACATAGTCTCAATTGAGAAGTGATCCTGTGGATAGCACTGTTGTACTCAGTGATGGACTTAAAGTCCTGGAACCTTATAGTGTTCCACTCATGTGTTACTTGTGGGAGCAAAACTTCATTTTGATGAGCATAGCGCTCATTCAGGCTCTCCCACAATTCTATAGGATCCTCCACAAATAAGTACTCAGTTTTGAGACTCTCATGAATGTGGTGGCGGAGGAACACAATGGCTTTCGCCTTTTCCTGTGGGGTGGCATTATTGTTTGCCACAATTGTTTCCTCAAGGCCATTTGCCTTGAGGTGAGCCACGACATCTACCCTCCATTCGAGGTATTTCTGGCCCGATAGGTCAAGGATATCAAACTTCCTTTTAGCGATGCTTGCCATTAGTTGTTACATATAAAGATATGCAAATTAAAGGTTAACATAATCAATAATATAATGCATGAGTCGTGTATGGGAAGATTGAAGGACATGTCATATCAAACAATAAATATATGCATGTAGATGATATATTCAGAATGCATAAAGAAAGATTGCGTGAGTCAGAGAAGTAATCAATATAGATATAGGCATAGACAATAACGTAAGACAAAAGTAAGAGATCATATGAAATGAAAGAAAATTATATAGCGGGAATTTTAAAGTTTTAAAGTCCTTAGAGTTCAAGGTCCTTTAAGTCCAAAGTCCGAGGTCCTTTAAGTCCAAAGTCCGAAGTCCTTAAAGTCCGATTCCCTTCATCCCCCTTTTCACTTTTTCACTTCCGACCTTATCTCCTTCCTCCACCTCCATATTCGACCACCTTTACCAAATTTTTTCTTTCGACATTCTCCATGGCCGACGACGAGATTATGCGTCGTCTTAGAGCCGGTAATAGGAGATTTTTGATTGAGCTTTTCATTTGCCTTGTTCTTATTGTGATTACCAACATCATGCTTATAATTATTTTGGTTAAAACTTACTTCCAATCCAAGTGGTGAAGTTGAAGATTTTCGAAGGAGAAATCGGTTTAAAGGTAAGCAAATGTAATGTTTTGTTTGTATCTTTTACATATCCAAAAGCATGCTTTATTTTTGGTAAGAAATCGTTTCAAATCTAGGAAGAAAAACGAGTTTCTGATGTAGAAGATCCCAAATCGGGCAACTACAGAGCATACTCCTCAAAAACAGTTTTAGGAAATAAACTTGTTGTATGATTAAGATTAGAAAGAGATAGAATTTGTACCTTGGTGATTAGTGAAGCTCAATTGGTAATTAGAGACTCGTGCTGATAACGTGTTATGAAAAGATTTATGAAAGCAAGATCACTTTAACTTTTGGGAAAACACTTAAACAAACTTTATGAGGACTTTTAGATCATTAGAAGAGAGGGAGAGAGTTAGAACTTTAGAGAGTGTATTTCTTACTCTACTTTGGTGCAAGTTTTACAATGGATGATGGCCATATTTATAGGCCAAGAGTGGGGTAAAACTTTGGTAAATCTCCATGATTTATGCATGGAAATAAGGAGGTGAAGAAGGTGAATAATTCACCTTGTACAAATTTTCCTCCATTATACACTTGTTCATACATAATATGTGTAATACATGTGTGTGTAAATAGATAGCTTGTAGTATGATAATTTGGACTTCATAAATTTGGACTTCATAACACATGTCAAATAATTCAACCTATCATTTATTGGAGGGGAGATCGAACCTTTGAACTCATGTTCAGAATGGTTGGATTGAATTTGTAACATGAAGAGAAAATTAATGTATTTTACAGTATTATTTATTGAAAATTGATTTTCTATTGATTATTACTTTTCTGTTGTGATCAAATAGTTGACCTTGAAAGTGCTCTATACATTGTTAATTCGTGATCAAGGGTATCTGGACATGATTCGGTTTGATTTCATTAATGCGTAAACATTTTTAATTGAAGATATTGTGATGGAATTCATACGTTTTAGCCTTTCTCCTCAAATTCGGACTTTCGCCATTGGTATTCATTTGAGACGGACAATGGTAACCCATTGTAAGCCGCAATGCCAAGAACGCTAAATCCAGGCTCGATCCAGTAATTAGGATCGAGCTGACCGAGATTGAATTTCATCAAAGGTATTTGATTGATTAGTCGATTTCAAATGTTGGCCAGAGTTTGTGTAGATTGAGCTTAGTAAGTACAAACTAACATTTTTTGAACATTCAAGTGAAGTTAACCAATGATATCCATCACATCGCATGTGTTTGAGGGAAGTCACCTTACATCCTAGTTTTATTTTTTAGGATATAGGAGAGTTGTTATTTTAATTTACATACAGTTTTAAACATTATAACTCGTCTTAGGCCATCTTACGCTATAAATTTGACACATCTCTATTCAACATGACAAATAACCTTTTGTTTTCTCGTAATGGATATATGTTTGATTTGAAGTTCTTGCAAGCTTTGTTATTATGATAGTAGCAACAACCATTTTAAAATTTTAATCTCAATATTCTTCCTTCCACAAGATTGAACTAGTTAACGTAGCCCCCATTTACATGATTTAGTACCCTGAGGTGGTTCCTTGTCATTAAAAATATTGATACATTTCCCCACACGGTCACATTCCAAATCCGCAAGTTACTTTTTTTTTTGTTTTTTGGTTGAACCAAAAATGTGGGACGAAGCTTCCCGGAACGAAGTTAGTGTAACAATGCTTGAAGAGAAAATACATACCATCATTCATAATAACCAACCACACGTCTTTTTGGATAAAAGGTTGCTTTCATTGCTTACTTTTTTACTTTATCCGTTACTTTTTGTCTTCTCTGTTCCATAAACATGGGAAAGTGTGACTTACAAATTCACTCCAGTAACTAGCACGGTTTACACTCTCTTACGGTCTTCAACGGACGTAATAGTCTAAAGTTCTGTTTGGTTGCATGAACACGAAGGAAAGATCAAATACTCAATATTGATAAATGAAAATTTAATTAAAACTCGGCCGAAGTGTCAGTTCGTTTCATACTTTCATATAACATATAACATATAAATATCTAGTATTTGTTGTATCTCCTTGACATATTAATTTATACTGTAAATAATAAAAAATCTATTTATTTATTTATTTAGAATAAGCGTCTACTCGAAATCCAGTTGTTAGTTGTTTATCCACCGCTCGCTCCTTGTTGTTCCTCATTCTTATTATTTTGTTCAATCCAAACACAGCCTTGGAGCTCCTCCAACACGCAAGACTCACATGAAATTCATTTATTAGTTTTTTTTTTGGTCGGAAATTCATTTATTAGTGAGATAGATAAGCGCAACTTCTTCCTCACCGACGCCACCTCGTATCCGCGTTATACCTCGATCACTTTATCTATCATTGCCCTCTCTCAAATTTAAAAACTAAAATAAAATAAAGTTGCAAAATGTCAAAATGTCACACGGAATACTAAATAAACACTTGAGGTCCGGTAGTTGTCAATATATAGAACCATCTATTTCTTTCTCACCTTTCACAAGTCACAACCATCATCAAATTGCGATTCCAACTTCCAACAAATTAAACAATGTTACCAATTGTGTCCTTCCCTTCCACTAATCACTCCTCGCTCCTCTCCACCCTCAATTTCTCCTCCCGTCTCAAATCCGGCAATCCATCCTCCGCCGTCCGCTGCCGCGCCTCCGCAGTCTCCGTCGCTCCGCAATGGAGCCTGTACGAGGTCCTCGGAGTGCGCCGCAACGCCTCGCCCTCGGAGATCAAGACGGCGTACCGGAGCTTGGCGAAGCGCTACCACCCCGACGCTTGCTCGCCGCCGCCGGACGAAGAATCCGACGCCCGGCGCCGGAGCTTCGTAGAGATCAACGACGCCTACGAGACGCTCTCGGATACGGACGCCAGGGCTGTTTACGACTCCTCCATTGGGGTATTGGGAAGAGGGAATGCGACGTCGTTTAGTTGCGGCTCCTCGTCGGTGGTTGTGGGGCCCCCGGGGTTTAGGGTTAACCCGACCCGGAAGTGGGAAACGGATCAGTGTTGGTAGAACTTGTGTATGTTACTATGTATAGAAGAAGTCGTTCAAAAAAAACAAGTCGTTTGACTCTACCCAAAAAACAGGAATCGTTTAAAAAACAAAAGTCATATTTTTGATTCAAGAGTGCAACTCTTTTTGCAGCCTGGATAGTTGGATTGTACTATTGATTATTGAGAGACATTGTAGTTTTAACTTTACATTTAAGAGAGAGTGTAAGTTTTGAATACCATATCTTATTGCATACTACATTATATTTGTAAAAAGAAAACATTGACAATGTGATTGGTGATGACTGATGTGCGAGTAGATTAACATTCAAAATTGAAAAGTCTCTTGATTGTAGGATAAATAAACTTTATGTGTTATGTGTTCACTAGATGATCGTAACTAACTGTTATTTTTATAGTAATTGTAGCTTGGTAATTTATGGAGATTGAGGGGTCATAGAGAAGTGAGATGATGTGGAAACACAGAGTGGTGCAGGAGACCACGAGTGAATAAAATGAAAAAAGTTACATTCATCTTGTTTAACTTAGAAGACCATTTTATTTCAAAGCCACACACAACACAATGCATATAAGTAGATAACTATAGTAGCGCCTGCAGTTTTTTAAACTCCACCATTAGTCATTAGTCATTACAACGAGATATGGATAATTCAAATTTATGAGGCTTGGGCCTTGGCATATCTTGAATTGGGTCTTTATCCATACCTCAAGGCTCAAGACATGCCACGTCAGAATCGCATGAATGAAGGGAAAGAGTGGGGCCCTAATTAAACATTGTAAGAAACCAGGTGCGGATTGCCTGCCTCACTTTTTACTCGAACCGGCCGCGCTTCACGGATTTCCGTCTTAAGTAAGAGTGAGCCCTCTATGCCACTTTACCCGCCTATTTGTTGCAATTTCTGCTAAACTAATACTCCCTCCGTCCCCAAAAAATTATCCACAAGTATCAAATTTCACACAAATTAATGTAAAAAGAAAGAAGAGTAATTAACCAATAAGAAGAAGAGAGAAGTTGTGATGTTGATGGATAAAAGTGGGAAGAAAGAGAAAAAAAAGAAAAGACTAAAATGGTGTTTTGAGGGGTAGATTTTTTGTTTGATAATAGGAGTAAAAGATGAGAATGAATGAGGGTAAAAATGTAAATGTTGTGTGATATAAATGGAAAGAAAATAGAGTTGGACAAACTTTTAGGGACAACCGAAAAGGAAAGGCGGACAAACTCTTGGAGACGGAGGGAGTAGAACTTTCGTTATCAATAATCATATTCTAAACATTTAATTTTGAATATACTTGCTTTAACGTGTATAATAATAATAGTATTAAGTTATCTCATATAAATAATTATGGACCGGTGTTTGATGCAAAGCATTTTATAGTTTAATAATAAATATTGGTATTATATGTTTATTGTGACAATGTTTATGTCGGCACGCACTAATTAAGTAATTACCTTACCCCTCCTAACACAGCATTAGGCAGTAAGTAGAAAGGGATCGTCTATAATTATATAAATATCCCATCTTTTCTTTCATTTTCCCTTTTCTTTTTGAAATACTTTCTCCCACAGATTTTTATTTATAAAACAGGCAGAAATAAAAACAGTTGAACGCCCCCTCTGGCTCTGAACAACACAAACTCTGCAACGTCAAAATTTGCCCCAATTTCTCAACCACAAATCTCTCTCTACTCTCTACTTTCCCAATTCACAGCCCCCAAAATATCTTCGATGTTTCAAACCCTAACCCTCCCCCCTTCCAATTCCAATTTCCTTCTTCAATTCCATTCTCCATCTCCGTCGCATCCCCGCCACTGCTCTTCCGTCTTCTTCCCCGCCAGATCCGCCCGCCCGGCGAATCTACGCGGCAGAGCCGCCGTCCAGGATCTCCCGGAAACCGCGGCCGCGCTAGAAGGCGGAATCGCGCCTCCGCCGACTCTCTACGAGGTCCTGAAGGTGAATCGCGACGCCTCTGCGATAGAGATCAAGGCGGCGTTCCGTACCCTAGCGAAGCTCCACCACCCCGACGCCTCCGACGGATCGGACGGCAGCGACTTCATCCAGATTCACCACGCCTACGAGACGCTCTCCGATCCGGCCAGCAGGGCGATCTACGACTTGACGCTAAGGTTAGGTGGGAGAGTTGGCACGGCGCCGTCCATGTCGTTTGGGCGTGACTTTGTCATCAAACGGCGTCGTTCGGGGTTTTACCCTACCCGAAGGTGGGAAACGGATCAGTGTTGGTGACCAAAATCCTTGATTTTGCGCCTGGCGTCTTTGACGATTGATTTTTCTGTTTTTTCTTTTCAATAGTTTTTTTTCTGGTTAGTTGGAAAAAACAAAAACAAAGGAAAGCAATGTGATTGTGGGGGGTTGCGAGAGTAGCGTGAATATGAATAGAAAAGCCAGTGCATATACAACATTAAAATTTTGTTGCAACTCCACTTAATAGTATTATCTTCTTCCTTGTTTTAATAGTTCAAGTTTGGTGTATAAACTTTGTGATAATTACAATATACCTATCATTTGGCAAATGCTATTTAGAATTTTAGATGAAATTGATAGTGAATGTAGGTCAGCAGAAAGAGAGTTTTGGCTCTCTTGAGAGCCATTGACAAAACGGAATTAAGGAACTTATCTCAGGTGCATTCGGTGTTAGGTCTCCCACGATTGGAGCATGCGTGAAATATTTATGTTGAGTGGCGCCTGAATTAATACTTTCTAAGTCGAGTGTATGTATGGCAAGAACTCGAATTCCCTATCGGTATCAATAACGCTTTTTCTAACATATTTTTCATAAGAATTTTGATTTTTATTATTAACTAGTTGTACCCGTCGTATTATGTACGAGTACGATTCGATATTTAATAAACATTATAAATAAGTAAAAATTAAGTAGTACTCTTGATCAAAAAAAAGAAATTAGATAAGATTAAATATTATATATTTATATTTTATTACTTTCCAATTTTCATGTACGTAAATTTAGAGATTATCTATTAAATATTTTATTATCTATTTTTATTAATTTTAAATATTATAAATATATATCTATATATGCTAAAAGAAAATCAATATATCTATAAATAAATTTGTCAAAAGATATATCCTAAAAAAATTATAATTATTGTAAAATATTTAAAAAAAATTATCTTTGAGTTTAAATACTTGTTTAAGGAAGCTTTCAAAAGATATCATAACTATAACCTAAAGCGGAGGTTAAAAAAATAATTAAACAACACATGTCACTTTTAGATTGGACCACATCATTACTTTTTTTTTAAATAATCTTTTATTTTTAGATAGGGTAAATTCTTATCCATGTTTTTAGAATATAGATAGAAAATCCTATTATTAAACGATCTTTTATATTTGGATATGATAGATAGGAATATCATTAGGATATTTTTTTATGTTATCATACAAATTTTAGAATATATATTTTATTTTTAGGTAGAATCGTTTTTTAAATAAGATATCTTATTTGATTATTTTTAATTGTTTATGTTAAATAAAACAATCAATATATTGATATTTCTTTACATATATTAATTTTTATTTATTATTTTTGAAACCCGTACAAGGTACGGGAATACATACTAGTTGTTATACTAAATAGATATTTGTTTGATAATAGAGAAAATTTTAAATAGTTAAAATATTTAATAGAAAAAAATTATAATAATAGAAATAAAAAATTATCTGTCACCACGTTGCGTCACATCATTCCTGTTACTAAAATAATAATTTTAGATAATTAATTATGCAAAAAAAATTATCTCCAAGTAAACATAAAGATAAAATAATATTTGTAAAAATTTATTCCCAAATAAACATAAACATAAAATAATATTAGTAGATTTGACCAATATAGATAAAAAGGACATTATATTTTTTATATTTGTAAGAGATAAGAAAAAGTATGTACACGTGATCATATATATATATATATATATATATATATATATATATATATATATATATATATATATATATATCTTAGAAATAAAAATAGTCATATCTATCTATAACTAATTAACTATATATTAAAGTTGTAACTTTTCGAGCCACCACATTAATTTTAGCCCCACCTTATATTAAAAAAATTATTTAGATTATTTTTTTTCAATTACATTCCTTTATATTTATTTATGTGGAAAATATTGATTCAAATTTTAATAAAAAATAACGAAAATTATTTTATCTTTATATTTTTATCAATTTATAAAAAATATTTATTTTAAATCAAATTTTGATTAAAAAAAGTAAAATTATTTATCTATATAATTATTTGCATTAATTAAATTTTTATAAAAAAAATATATATATTATATTTTCCTTAATTTTATTTTTGGATTGTTTATATAAATATAGAAGGTTTTTAATATTTAAAAATTTTATATTTTTTTTTTATAAATTCATATTAATCATCTTTTTAATTTTTTATTTAAAAGATATTTAAAGAATTGAATTTTATTAATTTTTTAAAGAATTTACATTATTTTTGGTATTTTATTAATTTTGTATATTTACTTTATTAATATTATATTTATAATATATCTAAAAAAATTTGAGCCGTAGTCGTGCATGGCACAACGGGTACAACTAGTTATAAACTAAATCCAAAAACGAAAATTAAGAAAAAGGCGTAATAACAAAAAAGTGAGTCTTATAATAGGATATATTTCTCTAAACCATCCGTTATATATGAAAATGCCGAAAACCACCAGTATTACGATGTCCGTCAAAATTCGACAACTCGTACCCTTTGTACCATTTGCACATGTGTGCCACCGCGTTTGCCTAATACATTTTATAGATATTCTCTTTTTTAAGAAAAAGCTAAAAACGAAAACAAGTTAAAACCCACCAAAATCCCTCTATTAAACAACATATCATAGAAACACATTTGCTACAAAGAGGGCAAAATCCAAGAATAAAATCATGTAAGTGAATGAGCAAAATCACAAAAACACATTCGCCATTAAATTGAAATTTGATTCTCTTTGAATGAAAATGTTAAAAGTGAATGAGCAAAATCATGAATACATGTTATCAATGGTGAAATTAGATTGTATAAGTTGTACTTGTAGTTTACAAATTGGTTTTAGAGATTGATGATGATCAAAATGATAGCTTCAAGTTACCAATGACTATCTCAAATGGTAGCTCATCAAATTCACAACAAAGAGCTTGTTATTGTGATCTCCAAGCAAAGGAATCCATTGCATGCAACATTCTAAAAAATTCTAGGCGGGAGCTAAGCGGTGTGATGGGGCCTAACCGCCTAGCGCCTAGACGGCTAGGTGGGAGCCTATACAAAGTTTAGGTGGATTAGTATAATTTTTATTTTAGAAGGTTATTATTTGTAATTGGTGAGAATATATAAATAAAGAACAATTCCATCATAATGTCTCCATATAAATTCAAGTCTAGAGCCCACCTAGCCTTGCCTAGCCTACACAACCCGCCTAGGCGCCTAGGGCCAAATCGGAACGGTGGACCACCGCCCAACTTCTAGGCAGCTTCCTAGACCTTTTTTTAGAACAATGGCATATATACAAAGAGGAACTATGATCGAAGGTTTTATGGTTATCACTATTATGAACCCCTAAACAAATGTAACTTCTTTGTGTGAAGAGATGAAGAATATACTGACAGGGCTATTCATGTTATCAACAAACTAGTACATGCGAAGGAAAAATTGGAAGGAGAGACTAAGGAATGATTGGATTCAAATAGAGTGCATTAAATTCAAATGCAAATTTTAAGGCAAGAGCTTGCATATAAGAGCTCCTTATTAGAAAGATTGATAGTTGAAAAGGAAGCATCCAACAACAACCAAGCCTACATGAAATTTAAGAGTTATTATCAAAGTCATGTGACTCTAGTAGTTGTTCTTATGTTTATATACACGTGTTTGAATGTTGTAATAGTTAAGTGGGCAAGTTAGCAAAACTACAAAAACCAAGCCTACATGAATGAAGCCACAAAACTGTAGTTCATCTAGAGCGAATGTTGTAATATTTTAACCTTTATAGAACATTTATATGGTTATGTTTCTTTCGTTTAATATGGTTGTCAAAAGGCGAAAGTAAACTATCCTTTATTACTAAGAAAATAATTTACAAAAGAGTATGGTATGATATTGTAAATTGTGGTGGATTTAGTTAAGCCATCTTAGTTGTGGTGGTCTAAATTAATGCACTAAAACCCTAAAAAATGCCAAGTGAAAACTATGCACCCTTTTATAGGATAAGTTCCACTACAAATCTGATTCCTTCTAAGCAGTTATTACACACATGGTAGGAAATGTTTAAAAAGCATCGAAGTGCAGGTAGTTAGACTACAACATAACCCCTAATAATTTCATCAAATAGGGTAGATATCTTCAAATTTTGAGCGTATAATGCAAAAGTACTGAAATTTGGACAATACAAGCAATTTACACAAAAAGCTACTAATTGAAAAGTTGCATCACATATACCTAAATGTTTGAAAGATCACTATCCTTGCGCTTCCTTGGTGAGCGCCTTAGCACATTAGCTAGTTGATCTTTTGTTCCAATCACTCTTCTTGTAGACTTTGGATGAGGAATATATAAGCTTGATTGATTATGTTGCGCTTGCATAGAATTAGAGAATTTGTTAAGCTAATTCATAAAAAAATAGGACAAACATATCAAAATTAGAGCATTTGTTACTACCTACACAAAATTACTAGTATCTAGACTAATTGAAGATTGGGTTCCAATGCCCAAGTTCTCAACAAGTTCACCACTTTAATACTACAAGAGACAAATTTATTCCACCATGACTAATAGAGTTCATATTTTACTACATTTGAAAACACAATTGTATTTGCAAAATCATAACTAGCACATACCTCAGTTTGAGATGATTGAATGGACAAGTAAAGGTCCTAGTATGTGGGTTCCACGGTGAGAGGAATCCTACAAGAAAATTTACTTGTGAGTCGATTTGAATTGGTTGAGTTGGATGGGAAATTGAAGGAGTTGGCAAGTAATTTCCAACTTGATATGAATGTTGCATAACAAAAGAGTGTAAGTAGTTATGACCAATTACTAAATTTTTTAAAAAAAAATCCCACATAAATAGTTCTTAGATTTCTAGGCATTCCTCTAATGTTATGGTGGCAGAATTGGCTTAGGTGGTTTTTTTTTCCACTTATTCTTGTAGTGATTGGGTTGTCCACAACTAGATAGCTTTGTCTGTCCTAAAATTCTTAGTCTTTTCTTCTAACTTGGTATCTCTTCTTCTAGCCTTCCTAGGCCTCCTAGGTTGTACAACATACTTTGGTGGTTCTGGCGCTTGTTGGTTAGTCCTCTTCTAGTCAGCTTCTCCAAGCATTGGATTGATGTTGTTGTTGTAAGACTTCATGTAAGTCTTCTTCTTGGTAAAAAAAGGGATGCACATATTGCTCTAAGTTTCTCTTATCCTTCATTATGCAACACATTGCATGAGGGCAGGGGGTACTAGTAAGATCCCACTTATTACAACCACAACTCCTCTCGGCTAGGTCTACCACGTAAGTCCTTCCATAGTTGTCAACCTAAAATTTGCCCCCCAAAAAAAAGGTACAACTTCTCAAACATTCTTGCTTGACAATTTTTGTTCTCTTCTTAGTGTGTGGTGTAAACATACCATCATACATCATAATGCCTTCTCGCTTAGCCAAAAACATCTTCATCAATTTTCTTCTTATCCACTCACACATGGACAATATAGGCAAATCTCTTACATGTAGAATTAATGAATCAAAACTCTCACACACGTTAATAAGGAGCATGTCAGATTTGGTGTGATGCTTGAATCCATGTTTGGACCATGTATTTAGGTTTACATCTGTAGCACCCCGATGATTTATAAGGAATTGATGTGCTCCCCATGTCAACAAGAGCTCTTCCTTTTCAAAGTTCGAGTGAGGACAAAGAACTCTAAAGTTAAGCGTGCAAGGGTGAGAGTAGTACTAGCCTACCAAGATGGATGACCTCCTTGGAAGTCCTCATGTTAGCATGGAATAGCGCTTCTAAGGCCTCGGGCCTTAGAAATGGTATCAGAGCCGACTCTAGGTTAAGAGTGCACTTGGCCCGGAGGACGGTGACTCGACCTAGTGGGCAGTGCTTGGGCCTTGACGAGGACGTTAAGTAATTAAGTGGGGGAGATTGTAACACCTCGATGATTTATAAGGGATTGAGATGATCCCCGTGTCAATAAGAGTTCTTCCTTTTCAAAGTTCGAGTGAGGACAAAGAACTCTGAAGTTAATCGTGCAAGGGCGAGAGTAGTACGAGGATGGATGACCTCCAGGGAAGTCTTCGTTTTTGCAAGGGATAACACTTCTAAGGCCTTGAGCCTTACAAATGGTATCAAAGCCGACTCTAGGTTACGAGTGCACTTGGCCCGGAGGACGATGACTCGACCTAGAGGGCAGTGCTTGGGCCTTGATGTTGAGTTTTAGGGGTTGCATGCAAGCATAAAACCATATTTACATTGTTAGAGTTGAAGTGAAAGTCGACCCTTGTAGATCCAAAGGATAATCAAGGCAATTCGAGTAGACCCATTGAAGGGTAGTCTCGTTTGGTGTAGGCCCTTAGGCAATCACCATCGACCCATTCAACATATTAAGTGTCTTGGATAATGGCTACGAGTCGACCGATTAGATCGATCTTTCCTTCAACGTATATTGCCCCTATTCCATGTCAAGGGTTTATGCAATACCGTTGTGGGATAAAACATACCAAAACGAAATAATAGACGTGTTGGCAAGACACGACTATTAAGAATAGCGTACCTTATTAAAGTCGCATGATTCTGCTTCGATCTTGACTTGAACGAAGTCTTCGTCTTCCCATGACGTGTGTGATTCCTCCTTTACTTGGATGAACGCCTTTTGCACCGCCACTTGAGGTTTCTTCTTTGTTTTAGAATATTGATCCATGATGTCACACTTGTGCGTGATTCACTCGTATATTCCCACTCAAAACACCGACAAGATTTACTTGATTACTTGTGTGTTTTCTTACCGATTTCTTGTGGACAAAGGTTCTGATTTTTCGTGTCTTTCTCACCTCAAATGGCCGACTTTTTACCCTTAAATAGGCGTGAAAAAACCTGTCCAAAACTGCCTGAATGGCAGTTACCAATCGGTTGGAGAAAGGGATGGCCGAGAGTGAAAGTAGGAGAAGTTGTTGTAACTTCTCTTCCTCTTTCCTAGTCATCCTTTGGGCGTCCAAATACACCCCCCTTGGACTCCAAATGGCTCTTAATTCCAGCCTATAATGGCCCAAGATAAAGCCAAAATTCCAATCTAAAAGCCCAAGTCATTGGCCCAACACGCATGACACAAGGCCCATGCCATGCGCAAGTGTACACGGCCCAACAACCCATAGGCGCGCCCCATGGGCCGGCCCACCTAGCCCCACACCTAGCTAGTTCACCTAGCTAGTGTCACTACCCCTTAGCTAGTTGAGCTGGCTTGAGCTGCGTTTGAGCTCGTTGAGCTGACTTTCTAGCTTGTTGAGCTAGTGTGAGCTAGAATGAGCTTCCATGAGCTAGTCCTTAGCTACATGAGCTTCTTATAAAGCTTATACAATGAGTCTAGAGCTTGTTCAAGCTCCTAGAGCTAACTCTAAGCTAGTATGAAGCTTCAATACTTCTTTCTAGCATACATAGCTATGCGCAAAGCTAAACTAAAGCTTTGGTTCTTGCTTAAAGCATCTACCAAACTTAGAGAAGCTTCCTAATTCACATTAGGATGTACACAAAGCTACAAGACTCAAATACAAAGCTCAAAATCTACCTTAGATTCACAACTAGTACTCGGCGCCATGGACCAATGCCCTAGGCGCGCCGCAAGCTCCACCACATCCTCCCAGGTGCGTCGCTAGCCTTACCGTGCCATCGCACCACCCTAGGCGCGCCTCTACCAGCCGTAACGTGAACCTCATGTTCCATCACTAGGCGCGTCTCATCATACCGATCCTCGAACCTCAAGATCGAGGTCCTCGCCGTGCCACGCACTAGCATGATGCCGATGCATCGTGCCAACTCCGAGCGACGCCGACTCCAAGGCGCGCCCTTGCCTAATGCCGTGACACTAGAGGTTCCATACCTCGGCGTTGGTGTGCAATTCACTTTGGATCTATTTATTCATGACAACTCTCTATAATCACATCATGGAAAGTCATACATGTCAATTCCTCAATTGACATTACCAATATGACTTGTTAACCTCAACATGCTCTTATAGGGATTTGATGACTTGATACAAATCACCAACACTTGACGAGGACGTCCAGTGTTTAAGTGGAGGAGATTGTAACACCTCGATGATTTTTAAGGTATTGAGGTGCTCTCCATGTCAACAAGAGCTCTTCCTTTTCAGATTTTGAGTGAGGACAAACAACTCTGAAGTTAAGCGTAGAAGGGTGAGAGTAGTACAAGATGGGTGACCTCCTGAGAAGTCCTTGTGTTGGCATGTAAACAACCACCTGTTGGTACGGTATGTTGCGTCAAAAGACACAACATCCCAAAACAAAGAGAAATTCTTCTGAGAAACCAAATCATATAAAAAACAAACATGTCAAGCGATCGTAAGAGTCCACATTGTAATCAAAGCCAAACATTGGGCAAAGCTCTTTTTTCTTTGACAACACAAGCATCTAAGCATCATTATTGCCTATATGCGACAACATATCTATTCCATGGTTAATAAAATCCATAACAGAATCCCCAATGTTTGAATACCCATCCACATGCTCCTTATAAAGACGATGAGTTGACGAAGGACCTATGTTAACTTGGGAGCAATTCAAAATAAACTTTTTGTGCCCAACATTAAGATTTCTCCTTGCCTTCATAAATTGTCGATGACTTTATACAATAAGCTTGTTGTATGACATTCTTCAAAATCAAAAGCTAAGTACACAAGCGTGCCAAAAAACTGTAGCGTAAGCCTAGCCTTACAACCAACTCTATTGGAAGTCCTTGTCCGTTGCCCGGTATTATTATGTTCATCATTATAATCGTGCCTATTACAATAAATATATTTCAACAAAATAGTTTTGTTGTTTGCGTGTAAACAACCACTACCTAAACGCAAATCAAAACCAGAACCAAAGGCATAGTCCTTGTAAAATTGAATTTCTTCATTCCATGTGCTAAATAGCTTCGCACAAGCAGGCTTGATGTCAATGGGGCAAACTGGAACAAATATGTCGATTCCCTTTGAGAAATATGAACTTTGTAATACTCACTTAAATCTGTATTTTCAATCCCCATGCCATCAATACTATCTTGACTCGTAGCATGGGACAATTCTCCACTTGCAACAACACTTGAACTAGAAGGACAACTTAACAAATATGACAATTGAAGAAAAAAGTAAATAAAATCACACACATTTTGATGTAAGGTCCATGCATAAACATATAAAGTTCACGTAAAATTATATTACGTTCACGTAAAATAATATTACAATACAGGAGCAGACTCTCATCTTTTAGGACTTTCAACAAACATGTTGTGTGCAACTCAAAACTCTTACACAAAAAATATCATACAAACAATTTTTGAAAATGGACAATGAAATCATTATGAAATTACTATATACTTAAAACTTAGGATTGATTCACACTCATATTGATGCCAATTGTGATTGAAAAGGAGAAATTAAAACTAAATTAAGTAAAACAAAAAATTAAAATTGAAATAGAATGAAACCACTTACTTGGAATTGAATCCATAGCAAGTGAAAAGGGTAATTGAATGCAAGGTTAGAAGTTGAGGAAGGATCGAACGAAATACGAATTTGGAAGTCGGCCATGATGCATGAGCGATACTGATAATAAAATTAGAGGTTAAATGACATTTTTGCCGTTACAACATAATACTTAAAAGAAAGAGCATGTCAATCATATTCGTCCATGTTATTTGATCTAACAGATGAGAATCAATTCCAGTTTTTAGGATAAGCTCTATTTTTGTATGATTCAATTCCTAATATCATAATATTGTATAATTTTTAGTAAAATTATCTCGTGAATATCACGAGACTTCAACTAATTTTATTCTTATTTTACTTAGCACATTTTTGTTAATTTATATAAAAAATCGCTAATAAAAAAGCATTCGAAAAAATCAGTCATAATTTATATAGAAATATATCTTTTAGTTTTTTTATGTGTGCAATTTTAACACAAGATTTGATTAAAAAAACTACAAACATAAACCTCCAAAACAAAAGAATAAAACTTATTTTAATAAACTTTTCCAAAGGATTATACCCGAGGAGAAGCACTGGACGCCAATTTGTTTACCCTTGTGTGAATTTACACATTGAGTTGACATCACATGTGCCAACTTATGTGGATTTTTTTAAAAAGAAAAAGAAAAAAGAAAAATGGAAAGGGTTGATTTTTTTTGGTAAAGGTGTTTTAGCATTGATTGAGGGTGTTTTTTTTTTGGTCTTGATTGATGGTATTTTTATTGATAGAGTAGAATGATATCTTAACCAAAAAAACATAAAACAATATCTTAACAAAAAAAGAGAGTAGAATAAGCAAGATTGAATAAAAGATTGAACCAATAAACGTATGAACAATAAAAAAGATTGAGGTTCTCCATTGTAGAACTAAAATCGTCATTGGAAAACCGGAATTTGTCGATGGAATATAATCATTGAAAATCACAGAGGGAAACAATACAATCAAAAAATATTGCGCTTCAGATTAGGCAAACTACTACTGCTGCATCTTTTCTATAGGTACAATCTGGCAGTGGCCTCAAATCATGGCTCCTGCACATATTACTACTGTTTTGTAGACAGGTGACATGGTTCCCACCGTCCTAAAACTCTGAAGTTGAACGTGGATGGTCGTTTCAAGGGTGTTGTTCATTTCTCAAGAGGAGCGGGTATTTTCAGAGATCGTAATGGCCATTTAGTTAAAGATTTTGCATTGAAATGTAAAATGTCTTCTCCTTCTGCGCGGAACTGTTTGCTATATTCCCTGCCCTAATTAGCACTCTAGCCTATGTTTTTTCCAATTATATATTGAAAATTATTGCAAAATTGCATACCATTTTTGCTGCATATAACTGAACCAGTTGCCCATCTAGAGTTCCATCTCATTCAGCAAATTAGACGTCAATTGCAAGTCAGACCTTTAGTCAATCTCTTGCACTTCTCCCATCAAGCAAAATTTGTGGTTGAGACATTAATTAGCCTCCTTTTATATGAAAATAAGAGATGGTGATTTTAGTAGCTTTTCATTCAGTTCCTAAAGTTATTTCTAATGTTGTAAGCAATGGAGCAGTTTATCCCATGAGGGACAATTTGTTATTTTACTAATCTTATATATCATCAAGACATTCTAGCTCACCTTTGTACCAAAATAAAAAGGTTCACCAAGTTATTCCATCAAAAAATTAAACATAATATGGAATAGAAAAATATTCTCCAAAGTGGGCAACCATCTGCATGTTACAACTTACAAGGTGATCCCCGAAAATTTTACTCCCCACGTTTTTACTCTCCATCAAGCTTCGCATGAACACGTGAATCTCAACCAAGTATTGGGAGTGTTTGAGGTTAGGGTTTAGGGCTATTTGGGATGAATGAAGCTCGAACTAATAAAAGAGTATATAAATTATAGTTAAGAATTGAGTTTAGAATACTGGATTATAATGAGAGTCTACTATCGCGGTATTAAGTTAAGGAAGTTCTCTCCCTCCAAAATTTGCCTCCAAAAAAAAAAGTCAGAGAGGTGTGAAACTAGGCAATCTGTTTTAACCTAATGACCTAATTATGAAATTTTAATGTTTATTTTATATTTTAGGATTTATCTACGTTAAAGGCTACATTGGCACACAAAAATCACGTTGATTTTTATCCTAAAATAGAGGATCACGTTATCTAAAGGGCAATTAGAGAGAAATATAAGGTAATTATAAAGAGAAATATAATTGGGAGAAATACATTATTCTTTGTGATATTATAAGGCCATTACTAGTAAGTTATTAAAAAAAATCTCAGGTTACATTTAACTTAGAATATTGTGTTCTAGAACGGAGATGGAAATTATAGTTCGTGTTAAAATAGATAAATTTATTTATATTATTTAGAATAATAATATAAAATTTATAGAAATTGTGCATTAAACCGTAAATTTTACAGAATTTATTATAGAATTTAAACCATGACTTTAAATTTAGGTTCTTTACATGAGGTAAAAATATATGAATTGATTTTTATTATTCTTAATAATAAATATAATAACAAAATTTTTATAGAATTTTTTTAGTAAAGCATAGGTATAACATAAGAAAGTTGTATATTAGTTTATTAATACCTAAGATCAAAAAGATGTTAGTTAGAAAATACTATAGTAATGATATAAGATATGAAGAAGATAATTTTATAATAGTGATAATAAAACTATGACACTACTGAACATCACAGTTTCTATACGAGGCTTTCTCAAAAATATGCACAAATAATAAACATGAAAGTTTGATCCTATAACATTCTAATATTCTACCACCGCCAATAACACTAAATGTTGACCAAATCCTTCTGATTACAAACATTAGTTGAAGCACACATCCATATCGGGATAGACCAAGTAATACTATCCATAAAAAAATGTTCACTAAGTGTCCCGTAGAAAAAAGAAAATGTTCTAGCTAGTTTAAGCCAAAAAAGAACTTGCGCTAGCTAAGCCACTATCTAAATTCCATCATCAGACTAAGCTATAACTTTATAGAGAGCTGTTTTTCCCTTTTCACAAATCAAAATTATCTCACCAAGTATATTATCAAGGTTTTGCTCAAGTAGTTTGACAAAATAAACAATAATTAAATGAATACTTACGCATAGCTAGAAAGTGTTCCTTTGAAAGCCTCATTAACTCCTCTAGGCTTGGCCCAATGTTTCACAATACAAGCGAGCTGACGGAGTCTTCCATCTATTTCTGCATAATCCCTTAATAGTTTTGTATTTACAATAACCAAGGCATTATTTAGGCAAATATCACAAGAGATGTCGGTAAATGGATCCTTCAACTTCACTATGGGAATTCGAGCACATGCCACTGCCTATATACAAAGTAGAATAAAAAGAGTTATTAGAGAGAGCATTACAGTCCATATGAATGATACTTCCGAAAACATCATATAAGAAAAAAGAGTTATTAGAGAGAAGATTACAGTCCATATGAATGATACTTCCAAAAACATCAAATAAGCTCATTTGATTATTCCAAAATAGGGAATAATACTTCCTCAAAATAGACAGCTTAACTTTAAACGACTTTCAAAAAGCCAAGTTGTTTAAAGAACTTTTAAGAAGAAATTTTGAAGGGAATAAGAAACTTATGATACCTGCACATTCTCCAGCTTATCTAACTACATAATGGTTGTCAATTTATTTATAAAATTTAGACTTTTCTATTTCTTGGTCACCAGTAGTAAGCAAGGCAAACATCCATATCACTTTTTAGGATTTCAAAAGAATTGGCACGGGATCCGAATAATGAAAGTTCAGCATTAGACCATTCTTTCCAAACCAGTATCCGCAGTTGTGTCAACAGTTGCTCTTGTTTTTCTTTCTCCTCTCCGCCGGCATAAGAAACTTGAACATCTTAAGAAAGGACGAGTTGAAAGTTGAAACTATTAATGTCACTTTGGCATCGAACTATATTTTCACATCTCATGTTCCCCACCCTTTGTGGTGGCATATATTTCCTCCTTGGATCAGATCTAAAATCCTATTTACGAGCATAAAAATTATTTATGCACTGTACTTTCACATCTTATTTACTAGCATATCTAAATAATGCAGTGACATCCATTTCTAGAATGTCTATTTACCACCTTATTACTAATTGATATGGCCATTTTCATTTTCTAACAAACATTATGCAAATGAACAATGGGAGCTTCTTCCAAAAAAAACAATTTAATGCAAATTTCATACTTCACAACAAAATTAATAAGCTTTAAGACAACATTTACAACTTCATCCAGCAGAAATCATAAACCTTAACATGACAAAAAACTTAGACAAAAAAAGGGGAAAACAATTTACATTATCGCTATGCTTGTTCTTCTTCTTCTAATTGGTTTCATCAGTTTCATCAACAACCAATAATGACTCCCCAGTTGCTCACTCAAATCCCTAATCCCATAATTATAAACCTTAAAGGGTTTTAACCTATTCCCTTAGAAAAATTGATTTTTTTATAGGGTTTACACTTTCTAATTTAGGTGTTTGGTTTTCAATTTTTTGAATCCTGAACATGTAGCTTTAGGACATAGGATAGAAAGACCGCACTAAGAAAGCAAACATGTAAAAACACTTTAATGACATCTTGCAATGTTATAATTTCGCAAGATTCTTCCTCCATATGCAACTTAGGTAGAGGTTTACCGTCAATTGTTACCTTCACCTTTGGATCTGTCCAAAATAACACTTCCTCCGTTTAAAAATATAGGATGTTCTAGCCCTATTTTCTTGTTAGGAAATATTTGATTTTCTTCAATTTTTTACCCATCTTGTTCCAACTTTACCCATTAATAAAACATTCTAATTTTTAAAAATTAATCAACCATATCTTCACCTTCTCCAAAGTTTATCTCACCTGAATTCAAATCAAATGTATTCTTAGAAGAAGCTATTGACATTTTTTTTTATAAGAGATGCAAATCAATTAACCCATGATGTTAATTGTCTTACGCTATTTAACTTGAAAATTTTGGGTCCAACCTTAAAATTTGAGATTAATTTCCCATGATTTTTTTGGCTCCAAACTGATTTCAAGATTCATCAATTGAAAAAAAAGTCATTAAGATACGGAGTATTGTGGCAATAATTGTGGTAAAGGAGGAAACAAATTCTTTAGCCAACTTAATTTAAAAGAGTAATTGATTATGCTAAATCTACATCACACAATTATACCAAATCTAAATCATAGCATAGACAATAACACATAGAATCTTTTATAAGATTAATTAATCAAGGGTAATTAGTAAATTTATAGTAATTTTGGTTAAAATTTCTAAAACATCCTATATTTTCAAACAGAGGGGTATAAAAAAAGCAATATCTTAGAAAAAGAAACCAATAAATTTATTCAACTTGTAAAATTAAAATATGTGGTACGTACTATCAGTTGAACCTCGAACAACAAGTTCTTTATTTGGTTTCTCGCATTGTTTGATTACGATAGTCATGTGACTAAGAACCTTTTGAAACTCTTTTAGTACCTCATACAATGACAAAGTCTCTAGAACCCTAAAACATATGTATATGAATTAGTTATGAAGTAAATGTATGATTATGTTATCATAAAGGAAATGTATACCTTGGGATATGCAATGCAAATCATTTAGCTTAGAGAAACAACAATCCATTTCACACATTATTTTACAAAGAAAATGTATACATTAAGATTCTACAAATTGTGACACTCATTACAGACACTTCATTATCTGGATGAATGGTTAGCAAATTTTTGATCTAGAACATGGAAAAATCCACAGATAAAATAAATACCTTTAACCCAAGAGAAATAAAAAGGGAATATAAAAGAATATTCATACATTGTGCATATTAGAATTTGAAGAACCTAATCATAGAAGATTGCCATTTCAAAAGGTAAACCAACCAAATCAAGTTCGGGCAATCACCGTGATCAAACGAATGATATTTGTATGTTCATTATCATAGATCGGCACTCTGCTAATGCCTTTCTTCAAAATCAAGTTCATGACATTTGTGTGATCCAAAAGAAGAAAAAAAAAACATTATAACTTTCAACAAAGGAGCCGTATCAAAACTTGTGCTTCAAAATGGTTTCATAGATGATAGTTCTAAAATATTTTGACATGCATGTCAATATTTGAGTTGATATCAACTGCAAAAGTATCAGATATAGGAGTCATTACGTAACCAATTGTTTTCTTGATCAATTCCAATGCACCAACGATGACCATTGTTTCATCATGCCTTAATTCTCCACCTTTTCCAGTCTGGTTCCAAGCATTGCAAACGATGGTTAAGTAATAACAAAAAATGACCGTTTTAATGTAGGTAGATATATATATATACCAATGCATTTTACCCAACGAAAAATGACGTTTAATTAGAATGCCTCTCGAAGAGTTGAATACCTCACCTGAAGATTGCTCTTTCCCCCCAGCAAGGTGATCATCAGAAGCTACATCACTTGTGTGTGTTCTATTCAAATTCTTCAGATGTTTCTTACCAAATATGTGAACCTTATAAGTTTCTATGCTATTGTAAGAAAGGTCACATAACTCACATGGGAAAGGCGAAATGGGTTTCAGTTTTCGTTTAAGAGCATTGTTTTGCAAATAAGAATTTGACAACTTCTTATTCCGACGGGGGGGGGGGGGGGGGGGAGCAAACTTAGTAGAAAATAGAATTATATTGTCCAATTTAGTAGGAAATAGAGCAAAATTTGAACAATAATAAAGATACATATTCTAATCTTATGGTTTTGGACAAGGGATTTACAATTGGGGTTTTATTTGGTACAAGAATTGGATTTTTAAATAAAGACTTTGCTACATATATATTAATATTCTCTTCAAGCTATGCTTTCAAAGAATCTCTTTATACATACATATGAAAAAGTACAAGATTCAAACTAGATCGCAACATAATCACAACAGATACCATAAAATTATTGTTTTCTAGGAGTATCACAATCTATAGTGACTGGGGCATATTTCATTAATTAGTTTACAATGTTGTTTACAAAGAGAATGTATTATTTGTCACGGCAATACGCAAGATTTATATAAATTTGGCTCTACAATTAAAGAAATAAAATTATATTGTACTAAACATACATTTTCCAATAGGAACTGGGTTATCATTTCCCAATTGAAAAGTAAAGACTCAGTACAAAGGATTTAGTGGTGACATATAAGTCATAAAATAAACCCATAATCGATAACCTAGCTTGCCTTGAACAAATCAAAAGTCATCAGGTAAAGCTCAAAGTTCGACATATACAACACAATTATCGTAACTCATGAATGCTAGTTGACAAGACTTTAGAACGTCGTACACAAATGGCACAACTAAAACCACAATCAAACACCTACCTATAACATTGAATTTGGCTGCTTTTTGAGATAACATCATGCATTCATGTAATACATGAGCGATTTAGAAGTTAAAAACATGCTAATCTGATTTAAGCTAACTAAAAATAGGGGATCAACAAGTATTCTCACTAATCAGTATGTTGTAACAGAGGATAAGTTTTAGTTGTGCCATTTCTCAAGAGGAGCGGGTATTTTCAGAGATCGTTATCGCCATTTAGTTAAAGATTTTGCATTGAAATGTAAAATGTGTTATCCTTCTACGTGGAACTGTTAGCTATATTCCATGCGCTAATTATCACTTCTAACCTATGTTTTTGCCAATTATATATTGAAAGTTATTGCAAAATTGCTTATCATTTTCTGCTGCATACAGCTGAACCAGTTGCCCATCCAAAGTTCCATCTCATTCACCAAATTAGACATCAATTGCAAGTTAGACCTTTAGTCAATCTCTTACACTTCTCCCATTAAGCAAAATTTGTGGTTGAGACATTAATTAGCCTCCTATAAGCACTAAAGCAGTTTATCGCATGAGGGATTTTACTAATCTTATATATCACTAGAGCATTAGCCCACCTTTGTACCAAAATAAAAAAGTTTGACAAGTTATTCCACGTACAAGTTACATATCATATGGAATAGAAAAATATTCTCCAAAGTAGGCAACCATCCCCATGTTACAAGGTGATCCCCGACCACCTTACTCCACACATTTGTACTCTTTATCCAGCTTTGCATGAACATGCGAATCTCAACCAAGTCTTGGGATTGTTTGAGATTAATGTTTAGGGAAATTTGGGATGAATGAAGCTCAAACTAATGAAAGAGTATAGAGTATGGTTAAGAATTGAGTTTTAGAATACTCAATGATAAGGAGGGTCTACTATCGTGGTTTTATAGTTAAGGAAGTAGAAATTTTTCCTCCAAAATCTGCCTCCAAAAAAATTAAAAGCCACGGGGACGTGAAACTAGGCAATTTGTTTTAATCTAATGACGTAATTATAAAATTTAAATATTTATTTTATATTTTTGGCTTTATCTACGTTAAAGGCTACAATGCCACACTAAAATCACATTGATTTTTATCCTAAAATAAAGGATCACGTTATCTAAAGGGAAATTAGAGAGAAATATATGGTAATTATAAAGATTAATATAATTGGGAGAATTATATTATTCTTTGTAATATTACAAGGCCATTATTGGTATATTTCAAGAATAGAGAAAAAGCTCCCTTTTGGGTTATCCCCTTCGAGGATAATAACACCCTAACCACCTTAATGGCTCTCCTCCACCTCTAATCCCATGGCTTCACCATCGAATCAACCCCGTAGCCTCACCGCAACACGACCTCTCTGTCGCTTTACCCCACGACATCACACTCGCTACACTCCAAGATAAGGATCCACCACTGCTCTTTTGGTGGTTTGGCCGGGTTCCTCCGGTATTGGTTGGAAAACGCTGCCGCTTCATCCCCATGGTCTCATCACCACTTTCATCACCTCCTGAGTCATATCACTGCTTCACCCTCAAGGCTCCTCCGTCTATCTCTCTCGGATCTGGTTGGTGCTCATCTTTGGTGTTCCCCGACGTCACCTTGCCTCTTGAGGCGCTACTTGCAGCGCAAGTTTGTATTGCTTGCGGGGCAAGTTTGATATCTTTACTTGCGGTGCAAGCTTGAAAACTCTTCTTGCAGGATGGATCAAGCTTATTTTGTGTTCAAATTTTCTGAGGATTTGGAGTTGTGTTTGGTTTTGGATCGAGTTGTATTAGGCCAGGTCGTTTGGTGCTCTGTGGCTTCTAAAGATCCTTCATTTCAATTGAGGGAACATCAGCTGTTCTTTTCGCACGCCCTAGGATGGGTTGACTGCTTGCCTATGACACTATGACTTTTAGTGCTTTACTCACCCTAATCCCAAACGCGTTATTACTATGTCTTTTCGGGAATTTATACTATCTATCCTGCTTGTCTTGTTTGTGACTCTTTTGAATCACCTAGCCATTCTCGACTGCCGTATTTTCTTACGGCCTCTCGATTTTCCAAGTCTATTTAGTATTTCGAATTTTTACCTTGTCAAAAATAGAATAAAAAATAAGGCCATTACTGGTAAGTTATCCAAAAAAATTTCAAATTACATTTAACTTAGAATATTATGTTCTAGTAAGGAGATGGAAATTATAGTTACTGTTAAAATAGATAAATCTATTTTTATTATTTAGAATAATAACATAAGTGTTATAGAATTTGTCCATTAAACTATATAATAAACCATAAATTTAAATTTAGGTTCCTTACATGAGGTAAAAATATATAAATAAATTTTTATTATTCTTGATAATAAAAATAATAATAAAATTTTATAGAAATTTTTGAGTAAAGAATAGGTATAATTGAAGAAAGTTGTATAATAGTTTATTAATACCCTAGATAAAAAAATGTTAGTTAGAGAATACTATGGTAATGATATAAGGTATGAAGAAGATAACATTATAGTAGTGATAATTTATAATGTAAAACCTTAATAGATATCCATGTTATTATAAAAGAGAAGCAAGTCAGAATTCGGTCCCTCCATTTATAAAAAATAGTAACCCTTTCTATCTTGTCCTTCCAGTTTATACAATTTTGATCTCATCCCTCCATTTTATACTTTTGATCTTGTCCCTTCATTAATGAAGATCAATTATACCTTCAACATACCCCTGATTCCTCTCTTTCTTATTATGTCACTCTTCTCACTTTTTGTCTTCATCTTCGCCACCCTCCTTCTCACCTCTCTTTTGCTCAAGTCCCGAAAAACCTAGGTCTTCCTCTTCTAGAACAAGTTAGACTTATCGACCGCCTTCTCTTCCACATCTTGCATTGGTAAGAATTAATCTTCCTTTCCTGCATTCCATCTTGTTTTTGTGTTCGTTGGGTAGCAACACCCTGGTTAGGGTATTGGGTTTGTTCGGATAGTAGGTTTGTATTTCGCTTTATTCAATTGATTTGCTTGTAATTTTGAGGAAAGTTTATTCACCTGGTAAACACCCCTACGAAGGAACAGAGAGAGAATCAAGACGTAACGACGGGAGAAAGAACCTTCACCATCATCTCCAGGCCTGAAAGGAGGGAGAGAGCTTATGAAATTCGGCTACTCTAGATTGATTGATAGCTCCCAATTCCGCGTGAGGCCTTATTGTCGAATCAACTACTTCAAGGTTAGGTTTTATCCGATGGCTTTCTATTTATTTTATGGCATAATTCCATAATTATTTATTCAAGTTATTGCTTTGTGTTGGCTATTCAAGTTCTTGTTTTGTGTCATCTCTAATAGAACCCTTATTCAATCGCTTTGATGTACGATTTTGCTGACCAAATTAGTTAATTAGCAATTTCGCCATGGACACTTTTGAGGATGGTAACATACCAAAAAACAAATTCAAGGATGAGGATGTAGACAAGGTGTTTATTGAAATGCATGACAAAAAATTTTAATTTTTAAATATGTAGGTGGCCATCTCTCGGAGACAAGAAGGGGTTTAGTTCTTTGCTTGCTCGTTCTTTCTTGTGAGTAGTATATCAATGTTGCATGCTTATTCTATTGTTGGTACACCGGACTATATTGCCCTTGAATTTCTGCTGAAGAAAGGCTATGGGATGGAATGTGATTGGTTAGTCTCTAAATATTAGCCTTTTTATCTCTGTTCTTTTAGTAGTGGTTAATTCCTTATTCTCAAATCTCAATGTGGAGTTGTCTGTTGAAGGATAAGTATCTGTTTTGTGTACATGCAGGTGACCTTTAACCTGCTCCATGCTTATTGGTGAACTTTCCTACTTCTACATCTTATATATGTGTCTTGTATTTTTTTAGTTATTAAATTTCTTTCTAAATGATGGCATGATTTGATGATCTTTGCAATATTTTATTTATGAATTTGCATTATGTTGTGTTCAATGGGTGAGTCATGAAGATTATTAGAATTGTTGGTATGCTCCAACTCATATCTTAGTTATTCCCAAGCACATAACATGACTCTTTATTTTGTTGTTCTGATCTTTCTTATTTTTGTTGTTTTTCCTTGCTCCTCTACAAATTGATATTTGAAAATCTTATAACCCTTATTATTTTTGCGCGCTATTTATGTCATCAACTGATTGAATACCTTGACTCTTGCTTTTCAATACATGTCGCTTTTGATAAGGTGTCGTTAAAGTTCCAATTGTGATGATAGGGAAACTGGATACCATGGACACTTATCTATGTCTTCTTCATTTTATTACAAGCATACTTGTTGGTAAGTTTATGTAATAGTTATTTAATTGCTATTACAATCTCTTGAAATATGTGACCAACCATGTAGAATTTTTTTTCCCATTGTTGTACTTTAGTATTTCTATATTTTATGATTTGTAAAGCATATTTTGTTGGGTTATTAATATTTTTTAATTGAGATACATTTCACACTTTCTGTTTTATAATACATCATTTGTAATAACCAACACATTAGTGAATGCAATATATATCATATTATCTGGTAATAATGGCCACTAATGATTTTTGCCATGGTATGTGTTTTCATATCATCGTTATTTGTTTTATGCAGAATCATTGTTCAATGCATTTGCAACTGCTGCCTTCTTCAAGTTCATAGTCCTCTCAATCTCTGAAATGCGGTATCCCTTGGTTATATGGAAGGCTAATAGGCTTGTCAGTAATGGTGAAGGTTGAGAACTCTCCCCTATACTCGTATTAGTGACCTTTTTGTTCTTTTGACTCCCTCAAGCCTTGTTGTCTCTTACAAACCCTTTTCTCATTTTCCTATGCCTTTGCCTCTTTGGTCAATTGGATCCTTCTCTATAGTTGACTCATGTTCATAGGGATCACCCTCTTCATTGCACTTGTTTTCAACACAATGAATCAATTGCCTCCCATACACTTTGCCAATGTTCTTCAAAGTGTGTAAGTGTATACCCTATTTTGCCTTTGCAACAACCTTTATCTCGATTTTCAACCCGTCAAGTGTAGTCATCACCTCATTATACAATTCATCATCATTCATCGCGAACCCCCCAAAAGATTCCAACAATTCATGCATATTCTCATTTCTTTGGACCCCCTCGGGCTTCTTCTCTAGCAATTGATAATACTGGACCTAAACCTTCAAGTGTCGTCTCGGTATGTCTTTCCTCCACGTATCCAAAATATCTCTCTCGGGAACAAAGTCCAACTCTTCTTCATGAAACACACGCAAAATATGTGTACATACAATCCCTCTAAACCCAAAATTCTTGCACTCACATTTCACATCCATTATTTTTTTATCCATCGTGACCCTAAAAGTTTTGCAGTGTGGGCGGCCACAACTAGACTTTTCGACCACAATGTCATAGAAGTCGATATTTCCATCATCATTTGGAACCTTTGTTGCAATATTGTACATCATATCTCGAACTTCCTTTTGAAACTCCTCGAGCTTTGATGAAGTGTATAACTTTGAAATACAAACTCAAACACATGCTCAGACATACACTAAATTGGCTTATGCAAGGATGTGAAGTTTGCCTTTCCTCTTTCATTACCCTATTTGACAATGCAAGTCTATTTTGCTCCACAAATTGTTCAATGGTAGTGTTCTTGTTGACGTACCTTTTGAAAAAATGGTTCATACCTTCACTTCTTTGGGTGTTTTGACATTCCAACCCAAAAATGATCCTTGAAGTAGATAGATACCCACCGACGTCTCTTTTCATACATTTCAATTAGCCTTTTGTTTTCCTCTAGGCCATAACATTCAATCATATCCTTCCAATCATCTTCAAACTATGAAACACTTAACGAGTCGTGAAGGGCATTTTGGAGTGTGCTATGTATCTTAGTCCACTCCTTTTGTTGCATCAAGTGTTTCCTTCCATTTTGCATTACATGCCAAATGCACCACCTATGAGGAGTGTTGGGAAACACTTGTGCTACTGCATACCCTTCCATAAAAACAAAGAATGACTAAGTACTCAATAACATATAAAAACTTATTTTGGCAATATTTTTTTTTAAAAAAGTTGTATAACTAAAGTCGTTAAGAACTAACCTATAGATTTGCATTGGTCGATCAATTAGGATTGGGGTAGGAGCCTTATTTGACATACATATGAGCTAGTTACGAAACAACCGTACAAAGTTCCCAATTTCTTCTACATCTAGTAAAGCACATCCAAACAACATAGTTTGACCATGATTATTAACTCCAATGAAAGGAGCAAATGGGAACTTGTACAGGTTCAACACTTATGCGAACTCCAAGTACGCCACTCTACTCTTTCCATCGACCCAAAACACATTTTTCAGTCTATTATTTTCATCCAAGTCATAGGAGTAGAAAATTTGGAGTTACTAGAACTCATCTCTTCAAAATGCTTCCTCATTGCAACAAAATCACCCTTCTAGACTCGGCAATTAAGTTGCGACAATCCCTCTCATCAAAAGGAACATTATCATGGTTACCATGTACACCCGCTCTGTTATTATCCAAAATCCTTCTCTTGTTTGCTTCAGTGATGAACCTATAGTTTGGAAGAAACATAGAGTTTTTTGGTACACATTCATGGTTATGCTTTAGGGTTACTCCAGATAATGCCCGTAACCCATCACTATGAACGCATGCATTAACCTTGAATGGTCATCCCGTAGCACTAGAACTAGATCCTTTTCTTGGATTTCTTGTCTTTTATTCAAACTTTCCAGATTTTAAACATTGCAACCTTAACTTCTTGTACTTCACTACATAACTCGCTACACCATCGATGTTTGCATCATTTGCCACTTTTTCATAACTTCTAATTCTTATTTGGATCCATTCGCCTTTCCATAAGCATTAGTTAGTTTTCATGGGTAGTTTTCTAGTTAGGATTGAGTCTTTTCTAAGTTTATTGTGTTATTTTGAGTCGTTTTTGTGGGTTTTCATATTATCTTAAGATATGGAGTCTACATAAGTTTGTTTGATGTTTTGTAGGTCTTTGAAGCGTTGAGGAGGAGATATTTCGGTTTTTAAAGCTTTCTAGGAGGTGGTGCTAGAAGTTGTTTGGTGGTGATGTTGATAGAAGAGCAAGAGTCAATATATGTGAAGGTTTGATGATTTAAGAGTGAAGATTTCAAGATCTAAGTGCTTAAAGAAGGAGCTAAAGGACGTCTTAGAAGGCCAAGAGCAATTGAAGAAGGAACAATGAAGGAAAGCCAAGCATTGGAGCAAGTTTTGAGCAAGAAATGAAGAAGTCAAGTGAAGCCAGGGGTCGGTGACGACCCACATATGGTCGGTGACGACCCATTTCCGGGTGTTGCGGAGTTTTTACTTGCGCCTTAAGTTTGGTTTAGTAATTGTTTTATTTATGGGCCTTTTTAAGATAGATTTTAGTTTCCATATAGATTTTATTTCTATCACTATATAAGGATCTCTAGGGTTTTATTTCAAAGGGGAGGTTTTTTTTGGAGAGACGTTTTATGGTTATTTGTGGAGACGGAACAAGTTGGAAGTTTGATTTTCTACTTTTCTTTGATTCCAAGATCTTGGACAATTAGAGAGACTTGGAGGTTTGCTTAAGTTTGTAATTTTTCTTTTAATCGAAGTTTGTTTGATTTGAATCATGTCTTCTCTTTCGTTTGTGATTGTTGATTGTTTTATGGATCGTGAGTAGTCTACTTTCTAGGATTGGGGTGAAACCCGACGAGTTATGCATGATTAAGGCATGAATATTTGAATGAACCATCTCTTTTAATCTCTATCTATTATCCTCTTGTTTACTATCCATTCCTTGATGAAAGTCAAAGCATGTTCATGTTTATGAGTGAATCGAAAGATTTAGTTGTGAATTTGAATTATATTTGGTTGAAACGAAAGTTAAACCTTTAGGAAACAAGTAGGGTTGCAAGTATAGATCTTTATGAAAGTTAAGATTTTTACTTGATTTATCATGATGAAAGTCATTCATGGGATTATTTATGGTTGATTTTGATTCATGTTTGCATGCATAAACTTGTTGTGGTGAATCCTTTGCTCTAGATCTTCTTTAATTTGGTTTTTCGGAGTTTTCTCATACCCGGATAGGTCGGTTACGACCACTTGTAGGTCGGTGCCGAGCGCCTGTCTCCCTTGTTTTTTCTCCTGCATTTGAGTTGAGTTGTTGGTTGGTTACGACCTGTTGTGGGTCGGTGTCGAGCACCCGTTTGAGTGTTTTGCTTTGTTTTGTTTTCTTTTATTAGGATTAGTAGCTAGACATAGATTCTTCTAATTCCCGTGGACGAACCTGACCTCCTTGTACTCAACGGGGTCTTAACTACAAATTTATTTGTTGTCGGGAAACCCTTTCAACAAATTGGCGCCGTTGCCGGGGAGTTAGTTTAGTTTCTTGTCTAGTTATTTTTGGGGTTTGAGAATAGCCCATACCCTTTTGTGTTTACTAATTCGTTTTCTTGTGATTGAGTGTGTAGGTGCATGCCCTCTAGTTCGCGAAGGGAAATCGACCTTTTTCCTTTTGATTCCGAACTTGAGAGAAACCTTCACCGCCGGCTAAGAGAACGACGAGCAAGGGCCAACGCTGAGGAACTTGCTCGCCACATGGCTAATCTTCGCCTTCAGATGGAAGGTATTTAGAAAGAACGTGATGATCAAACTGCTACTGCTACTCTTCTTCGACAACAACTCAATGCTATTCCACGTAATGCAAAGCAGTATATGCATCCTGAATTCAAGGTTCCCGAATCTGCTATTGTGCTCCCTGTTATTGAGCACGCTTTTGAGATCAAGTCACACTTCATCACTCTTATCAAGAGGTCGCAATTTGAAGGCAAGCCCACCGAGTGCCCCATGGAGCACATCAAGAACTTCACTGACCTTTGTGACACTATTGCGGCTGATGATGTATCGCTAGAATATGTGCTTTTAAAAGCGTTCAAATGGTCTTTGGCCGGAAAGGCTCTTACTTGGCTTGAAAGTTTACCCTCCAAATCGATCCATACATGGAAGGCGTTGCATGATCAGTTTTTGACTAAATTCTTTCCACCAGCTAAGACTACAGAGCTAAGAAAGCGCATCACTTCTTATCATCAACTTCCCAATGAAACTTTTGTGGAAACTTGGGAGCGATTTAAAGAACTTCTTCGACAATGTCCTACTCATGGACAACCGCCTTATGTGCTTCAAGAGATCTTCTTTCAGGGAATCAATGTCGCTACTAAGGACCGCATCAACCTTCACACCGACTGCGGATTCATTGAGATGGATCCCGATCAAGCTTGGGCCTTGTTGGACAAACTTACCAATTATGATGCAATGTATGGCACTCAACAATCCGCCCGAGTTCAAATGAAGAAGCTTTATGATCCTAATGCCAAACCAATTGATCCAGATGTGAGGTTCCAATTTATGCAAGATGAGATAAACCGGCTTAAGAAGCAAGTGGGCCACTATAAATCCACCGCTCAACCTTGTCAAGAATGTGGCTCCCCTGCTCATCCTACTTCTTCTTGCACAAACGTGGAACAAGTCCGAGCTGCAGAGGCTTATGCGGAAGCAAATTATATGAGAGGACCCTACCGTGGCCAAAACAACGCTTATCCAAGAAACAACAACTTTTCTCAATGGAACAACAATGGATATGGTCAAAGTTTTCAAGGACCACCACAAGAGCAAAGAGCTCCGCCCTATAGGCCTCCCGGTTTTCAAGAGCCACCAACATGGGCACAAGGACTCCTTAAAGGAATGAATGGCATTCGAACCGATCTTAAAGGAGTGCAAAATCAACTTGGTGACTTTGAAGCTTGGAGGAAGAATGTGAATTCTCAACTTGGTGATTTAGCGGCCCAAATTCCACGACCACAAGGGCGATTACCGGGACATTCCGATAAGAATCCGAGAGGACAAATTGCTGCAATCCACTTGAGAAGCGGAACGAAGTTACCAGACCGAGGAACAAGCAAGAACAAAGGGGACAACGAAGACCGGCCAAGCTCGGAGCGGGTCGTCACCGACCCACCCAAGGTCGTGACCGACCATCATCCCACTACAGAAAAGGTCGTCACCAACCAAACTCAGGTCGTGGCGACCTCATTCCCGGAATTCTTCCTTCCGTTCCCACTACATCAACAACAAAAGTGCTTCCTTTCCCATCCAAGAAGGCTAAAGATTCCACGGACGGCAAATTCAAGCGTTTTGTGCAGGTTCTTCAAGGTCTTAACATCACTATTCCTTTTGCTGAAGCTTTGAATGAGATGCCCGCCTACACCAAATTTCTCAAAGAGATCTTGTCCAAAAAGCGATCTATGTCTGAACTAACTGATGAGGTGCGATCTCTAGAGCTCCCAGAGAAACTCGGTGATCCGGGTAAATTTGCAATCACTATTGGCATAGGTGCCCATCGCTTTAAAGCTTTATGTGATCTTGGCGCAAGTGCTAGTCTTCTACCTCTCTCTATATGGTCCAAAACCAACATGGGTCCTTTGGTTCCGGTGAATATGAAGCTTTATATGGCAGATGGTTCTTGTGTTAGACCCACTGGAGTTGTTGATGATTTTCCTATTCAGGTCGGCAAGTTCTTTGTGCCTAATGATTTTATTGTCATGGAGATGCCGGAAGACCCTGTCATCCCGATCATTCTTGGGCGACCTTTTCTTGCAACCGCTGGAGCTATTATTGATGTGAAGAAAGGTCTCCTTACTTTTGAAATCGGCAATGAGGTGGTTGAGTTCCGGTTCAATCCAACGATGAAGGAAACCGATGAAGCTATGGAAGTGAAGATGTTGTACACTCGCTCGGACTACATTGACTGTGAGGATCCGATTGAACGTTTGTTTGGAGCTTATACAAGTGAAGCTAAAGCCGAAGAAGAAACTGCAAGGTTGGCACCGACCACATTTTGCTCGGCACCGACCACATTTTGCTCGGCACCAACCATCTCTAGGTCGGCACCAACCATCTCTAGGTCGACACCGACCACTTCCAGCTCGGCACCCACCCCCATTCCGATCGTTGCTGACGATTTTATGCTTGCTTCTGGCTCGGTGACGACCTCCCTATGGTCGGAGCCGACCCTTCTGGAGGCAGATGATACTACTTACTATGAAGAGTTTTTCAAAATGGAGAAGGTTGACGATATTGTTACACCACCACCACCGACTCCAGAGCTTAAGACTCTTCCCGAGTCTTTGAGGTATGAGTTTCTCGGCCCTAATTCCACGTTTCCTGTGATTATTAATGCTAACCTTAATGAGGAAGAAGTTGGAAAGTTGTTGAATGTTCTTAGGGCTCATAGGAAGGCCATTGGATACTCACTTGAGGATTTAAGTGGCCTCTCACCTTCTTTGTGTATGCATCGTATTTTTCTTGAGGAAGGACACATGCCATCCATAGAGCATCAATGAAGGCTTAACCCAAATATGAAGGAAGTGGTAAAAAAGGAGATATTGAGAATGCTCGATGCAGGTATCATCTTCCCTATTTCAGATAGTAAGTGGGTAAGCCCTGTTCATGTCGTGCCTAAAAAGAGTGGTCTTACCGTTGTTGAGAATGAGAAAGGCGAGTTAGTCCCCACTAGGACTACTACTAGTTGGCGCATGTGCATAGACTATAGGAAGCTAAATAGCGCCACTAGAAAGGACCATTTTCCTTTGCCTTTTATTGACCAAGTGCTAGAGAGATTAGCTTTGCATGACTATTTTTGTTATCTCGATGGCTATAGTGGTTTTTGGCAGGTTCCGATACATCCGGATGATCAAGAGAAAACCACCTTCACATGTCCTTATGGCACATTTGCTTATAGGAGGATGCCGTTCGGGCTTTGCAACGCCCCTGCCACTTTCCAACGGTGTATGATGGCCATTTTCTCCGACATGATTGAAGACATTGTGGAGGTATTTATGGACGATTTCTCGGTTTACGGTACCACTTTTGACTCTTGTCTTGCCAATCTTACTAGAGTACTTAAGAGATGTGAGGAAACTAATCTAGTACTTAATTGGGAAAAGTGTCACTGTATGGTGCAAGAAGGAATTGTTCTAGGTCATGTTGTGTCAAAAAGGGGGATTGAGGTTGATAAAGCTAAAATTGAATTGATCCAAAAAATACCACCCCCTTCCTCAGTGAAAGATGTTAGGAGCTTTTTAGGACATGCCGGGTTTTATAGGAGGTTCATTCAAGATTTCTCTAAGATTACCAAACCGTTAACTAACCTATTAATGAAGGATGTTGTGTTTGAGTTTTCTTCCGAGTGTCTTGCAGCTTTCCACAGGATCCGGGATGCACTTGTATCGGCTCCTATTATGCAACCTCCAGATTGGACCATTCCCTTCGAGATCATGTGTGACGCTAGCGACTACGCCGTGGGCGCAGTCCTTGGGCAAAGAAGGGAGAAGAAGCTCCATGCTATCTATTATGCGAGCAAAACGCTAGATGAGGTCCAAAGCAAATACACGACCACAGAGAAGGAATTCCTAACCGTTGTGTTTGCCTTTGAGAAGTTCCGGTCATACTTGGTGGGTTCCAAGGTAATCGTCTACACAGATCATGCAGCTATCTGTTATCTTATGGATAAGGAGGACGCCAAACCGAGATTGCTCCGATGGATGCTTCTATTGCAAGAATTTGACCTTGAAATACGGGATAAGAAAGGAGCGGAAAATCTTGTGGCGGATCACCTTTCTCGGTTACCCATGGAACATATTAAGGAGTTTGGAGATACAATACCCATCAACGACTCTCGCCCGGATGAAACCTTATTGAGCAATGAAGTCTTACGGATCGAAACAACACAAGCTGGGTCGGAGACGACCAAATCTAGGTCGGAGACGACCAAAGCTAGGTCGGAGACGACCATTGTTGGGTCGGAGACGACCGATTTTGGGTCGGAGACGACCCCCCATATGCAGATTTTGGCTGACACCGAGCTGGGAAGGATGGCACCGACCCCCACCACCACCAATCAAGGTCATTTTTCTAACCCTTCTTTGGTACTTTCCACTATTCTTCATTCTTCTCCTCCCATGCTCTCTTGCCATTCTATCTATGCTATTCGAGGGGCGAAAACCCCTTGGTTTGCGGATTTTTCTAACTATGTTGTAGGAGGCATTATCCCCGATGGATTGACTCCCCAAGCTCGAAAGAAGTTCCTCCACGACGCCAAGCAATACTATTGGGACGATCCCTACCTTTTCAAGCAAGGGAGCGATCATATCTTTAGGCGTTGTGTGCCAGACAATGAGATTGAGGGGGTAATCCGACAGTGTCACACTCTTCAAACAGGCGGCCATGCTAAGGGATTCAAGACTACCGCAAAAATTCTTCAAAGCGGATTCTACTGGCCTACCCTCTTCAAAGATGTTCATACCTATATCACGGCTTGTGATGAGTGTCAGTGTGCGGGAAATATTACATGGAGGAACGAGAACCCACTCACAGGAATTCTGGAAGTTGAGCTTTTTGATGTATGGGGAATCGATTTCATGGGACCCTTCCATTCTTCGGGTCCATACAAGTACATCCTCGTAGCGGTTGACTACGTGTCTAAGTGGGTTGAAGCCATAGCAACGAGAACTAATGATGCACGAGTTGTGGCCAAGTTTATGAAGACCAACATCTTTCCCCGCTTTGGTGTTCCCCGAGCCCTTATTAGTGATGGCGGTTCTCATTTCATTGAGCGGAGTTTTGATGCACTTTTGACTAAGTATGGGGTCATTCACAGGGTAGCAACTCCCTACCACCCCCAAACTAGTGGTCAGGTGGAAATCTCCAACCGGCAAATCAAAAACATCCTGGAGAAGACGGTTTCCCGCTCAAGGAAAGATTGGGCATCCAAGTTAGATGATGCACTTTGGGCATACCGCACCGCCTACAAGACTCCACTCCGCACTACCCCTTACAATCTTGTGTATGGTAAGTCGTGTCATTTTCCCGTCGAGCTCGTACACAAAGCTCTATGGGCTCTCAAGGAGCTCAACATGGTTCTTGACGCGGCCGGAGCAAAGAGATTTATGGACTTGCAAGAATTGGAAGAATTATGGCTTAAAGTGTATGAGAATGCCAAGATTTATAAAGAAAGAACCAAGAAGTGGCATGATAAGAAGCTCATCCCGAACACCTTCAACAAGGGTGATCAAGTACTCCTTTTCAACTCAAGACTTTGACTTTTTCCCGGAAAATTACGATCCCGATGGAGTGGACCATTCGTTGTTCATCACATCTACCCGCATGGAGCGGTCGAACTTTTAGATGAAAATGGAGGGATTTTTAAGGTCAACGGACATCGATTGAAGAAATACTTTGCAAGGGCCGAAGCCGATGAAGAAATTTGAGCCACATGGGCTCTCACATCTTCGGACTGAGTAGAGGTACTCCCCGTCTAGCTAAAGACGTAAAATTAAGCGCTTTCGGGAGGCAACCCGCTTTGTTTTTGTTTTGAATTTTTCTTTTTAGTTTAGTTTCATTTGTTTTTCTTAGTGTAGAATAGCTAGTTTTCTTGTCTTGGTTCTCCACTAACTTTTTGTAGGAAGCCGAGAGCGGCGGGAGAAGTTGAGGGGGCCGAAATACACAAGCAAAGGGGAAGAAGTAATGGTCGTAACCGACCTAGTCAGGGTTGGCACCGACCCCTTCCAAGCAAATATGGTAAATATTTTCAGAAAATTGGAAATTGCAGGTAAGTCCCTCAATTTTTACCCCTTTTTAACCCTATCCCCTCCCACCTCTTGCTCCCTCACGTCGACCCCTCTCCCCTTTCCAAAACTCCATTGCTCCTCCCACTCTCTTTGCCTCTCAAACATCACAAAATCCTCCATCCCCATCCCAAATCCACCAAAATTCTCCCTTGTGCTACATAAACTCTCCAAATCATTCAACCAAACCCGAAAATTTCACCCCCCCACGAGTTTTCAATTTTTCGAACCACTTAGGTGCTCGTAGACGACCCCCTTCTACTTTCATTCTTATACTCTTGCTCATCTTTGGTATGTTTTTCTACTCCTTTGATGTTATATTCAAGTTTACTTGATTTATGTTTGAGGGATTAGTTGAAAACCTAGGTTTTGGGTGTTCTTGTATTTGAATATGGAAATTTGGGTTGTTTGCATGTTTAGGTGGTTAGATCTATATCATACCATGATTAATTGGGGATTGTATGTGGAAATCTTGATGCATATTTGGTTGTTTGTTTGATTGTGAGAGTATTTGATTCTTTTTCGGAGTTTTTGGGTACACTTTCATGAACAAGGGCCGAATTTGAGGGCTACTTCTTGCCCGGAATGGTCGGTGCCGACGCCCCATGGGTCGGTGACGACCCCCCAACACCTTATTTTCGAATTTGCTCGGCACCATGCTTCCAAGGGTCGGTACCGACCCCGATTGACGGGTGTCCCTCTGTTCATGCATGATAATGGAGCTATTTTTACCATGATTTGGGTGCTTTTAGCTTGATCTTTCCCTCTACTTATCTACTTTTCATGATTAAGCATGCTAGGTTGAGATCCTTTCTAAATTTAAGCATGTTTCTTTGAATAAGTATGGGGTACTTCTTTGGAATTGACATGTGTGTCTTGTGTTTTGGCCTTGTTCTTTCAAACTATGGAAATTATCTTGGAAAGTTGTTGAATGTTTTGTAGGACAATGGCTTCATTCTCTAGTCACCAAACCAAGAAGCAAAAGAAGAACAAGCAAAAAGTGGATACGGTGGTGTTTGACTCGGAAGATCAAAGAGCACGGGTTATTGAGATGTGGGACGGTGATGTGAATGTCCGAGCTTATCAACGGGCCGGGGCCGACAAGATCGGTGTTCATAGAGAGGTGCTCGAGCCCTTCTCTTGGATTGGTGCTCAACACCTCATTCTTCATCCTATCGAGGAGCATTATGTGGCGCTAACATGTGAATTCATGTCTAATTTTCGCTTATACCGGAATGAGGACGATTTCAACCGCTCCATGATCACTTTCCAACTTGGTAATGAAGGGCATGAGATGAACATCAAGAAATTCAACAAGCTTTTAGGTTTCCGTGCCCCACCCGACTCCTACAAACAAACGGACTTTCCCGCCAAGAAGTTGTGGCAATACCTCACCGGCAAAGAAGAGTATCCCACCAACCACCTTCCCGGCAACTACATTGCAAGTCCGGTTTTCCGGATTATCCTTCACATCTTGGGCTCCACCATTTGGCCACAATATGAGCTCTCACGCCCACACAAGCAAGAAATTGCATGCTTATCCACCATGCTCTACGAGCCAACCTTTCACATGAACTTGGGATTTGAGTATGCTACGACCGTCGTCAACCACCAACAAGAGCTCCGCGACTTCCGCATCGAGTATTATGAAGACCATAAAGAGGATGTCGCAAGATGGGAAGCTCAAGAGGAATTCAACCATTGGTTGGGGCAACACCTTTACCAAGCTCCACCACCTCCTCAACCTCCTCAAGAATGATTCTCTTCCTTTGTCAATGCTTCACGTTGTGTCCAAGTAAGTTCTCTTTCCTTTCTCTTTACTTTCTTAATCAATGGGGACATTGATGTTTAAGTATGGGGTGGTTTGGGAAATTACTTGTATGAGTCTTTATTTGTTTAAGTCACGTGTTGCTTTGTGTTAATATGTGTTTAGTTGTGTTTAGTCTTGTTTTGAGTCTTTTTCTTTTGGAATTTTTAGATGGATAAATGCCCTATTCCTTAGATGTTCTAGGACGGAAATTGCTTGCATTATCATGTAATCCCAATGACATGCTTTAAGAATCACCTAAACCATGATCTTGCTTTTTGAGTTTTGAGCTTATAATGAAAATTGAGCATACATATTTCTAAGTAAAAGCAATCCAATAAAAAAGTGAACCTAAGTGAGATATCTTTGGCCTATAAAGGATGTACATTTTTACTCCTTTCTCTTTCATGTGTGAAATACTCTTCCAAGTGCAAATATACCAATTGACAATGGCATGGTTATTTTAAAATATGAGACCAATGGAGATATGCTCATTACTTGATTGAATCAAATTATTTTGAACTCATTTTTATAAGCCTATTATATTCTTTTTCCTACCTATACATGATCCCTCTTTTTGTAGCCCTTATTTTTGAGCTTAAAGCCTATTTCTAGCTCCACAAAAAGAATTCCCTAGCTATGATAAGCTTGACCTCTTTGATCCGGGAATTAGGACTTAGAAGAAATTGTTGAAAATTGTTATGATTTAAATGGGTGAAGAACAAAGAGATTATGGAAGGTAGATTAAGAGTGTTGTCTTTGAGAATCAAAAGGAATGAAAGGTTTTTGGACTCGGAAGTGCATATATGTAGCTCGGTGCCAACCCAGAGTGGGTCGGTGCCGACCACCCCATTGTAAAAAAAAAAAAGAAAGCAAAGAGGAAGTTCCATATAATAAATACAAAGAGTCCAAGGCTTTCAAAAGAATAGAAGAAAGACGAATGATGATAGGTGAAAAAGGGAAGTGCATTGTAAAGTTTAAATGTTTGGTGATTGAAGAAGAGGAAAGAACATTGGATGAGTGATGTATAGTCTAGGAGTTTTGATTCCCGGATTAGTTAGCACCACAAGGCCAAATTATTTCCACACCCTTTGTTTTACCAAGCTCCATTACAACCCGGCCGAATAGAGACTTCTTTGAAGTTTTTATTGAGCCACCCGAGTTCATTTGATGATTTACTTGTTTTGACTTCTTCGGTGGAGAGTTTGTTTATATAAGTTCCATTGACTATGCGGTTTTGTACTTGGAATTTGAGTTGAGAGATCATTGTTATATCCTAAACACTTTGAGAGTTGAGTGAAATACATTCCTTGGTGAGGTTGGATTGTGATTACTTGGAATGTTCATGTATGCTAGGATGTGGAAGTTGTTTGCTCACTATTCTACTTGTGCTTATTTTTCTTATAAGATGATTCTCGAGTTTTGTTTATTGGTCTTGATGCATGCTAAGTGATTGCTTGAGGACAAGCAAGTCTAAGTATGGGGTATTTTGATGTCGCACTTTTTAGTTAGTTTTCATGGGTAGTTTTCTAGTTAGGATTGAGTCTTTTCTAAGTTTATTATGTTGTTTTGAGTCGTTTTTGTGGGTTTTCATATTATCTTAAGATATGGAGTCTACATAAGTTTGTTTGATGTTTTGTAGGTCTTTGAAGCGTTGAGGAGGAGATATTTTGGTTTTTAAAGCTTTCTAGGAGGTGGTGCTAGAAGTTGTTTGGTGGTGATGTTGATAGAAGAGCAAGAGTCAATACATGTGAAGGTTTGATGATTTAAGAGTGAAGATTTCAAGATCTAAGTGCTTAAAGAAGGAGCTAAAGGACGTCTTAGAAGGCGAAGAGCGATTGAAGAAGGAACAATGAAGGAAAGCCAAGCATTGGAGCAAGTTTTGAGCAAGAAATGAAGAAGTCAAGTGCAGCCAGGGGTCGGTGACGACCCACATATGGTCGGTGACGACCCATTTCCGGGTGTTGCGGAGTTTTTACTTGCGCCTTAAGTTTGGTTTAGTAATTGTTTTATTTATGGGCCTTTTTAAGATAGATTTTAGTTTCCATATAGATTTTATTTCTACCACTATATAAGGATCTCTAGGGTTTTATTTCAAAGGGGTGGTTTTTTTTGGAGAGACGTTTTATGGTTATTTGTGGAGACGGAACAAGTTGGAAGTTTGGTTTTCTAGTTTTCTTTGATTCCAAGCTCTTGGACAATTAGAGAGACTTGGAGGTTTGCTTAAGTTTGTAAGTTTTCTTTTAATCGAAGTTTGTTTGATTTGAATCATGTCTTCTCTTTCGTTTGTGATTGTTGATTGTTTTATGGATCGTGAGTAGTCTACTTTCTAGGGTTGGGGTGAAACCCGACGAGTTATGCATGATTAAGGCATGAATATTTGAATGAACCATCTCTTTTAATCTCTATCTATTATCCTCTTGTTTGCTATCCATTCCTTGATGAAAGTCAAAGCATGTTCATGTTTATGAGTGAATCGAAAGATTTAGTTGTGAATTTGAATTATATTTGGTTGAAACGAAAGTTAAACCTTTAGGAAACAAGTAGGGTTGCAAATATAGATCTTTATGAAAGTTAAGATTTTTACTTGATTTATCATGACGAAAGTCATTCATGGGATTATTTATGGTTGATTTTGATTCATGTTTGCATGCATAAACTTGTTGTGGTGAATCCTTTGCTCTAGATCTTCTTTAATTTTGTTTTTCGGAGTTTTCTCATACCCGGATAGGTCGGTTACGACCACTTGTAGGTCGGTGCCAAGCGCCTGTCTCCCTTGTTTTTTCTCCTGCATTTGAGTTGAGTTGTTGGTCGGTTACGACCTGTTGTGGGTCGGTGCCGAGCACCTGTTTGAGTGTTTTGCTTTGTTTTGTTTTCTTTTATTAGGATTAGTAGCTAGACATAGATTCTTCTAATTCCCGTGGACGAACCTGACCTCCCTGTACTCAGCGGGGTCTTGACTACAAATTTATTTGTTGTCGGAAAGCCTTTCAACACATGACAATATTGTAACACTTCATCTCCATCTGCAAATGTCATCCCGTCATGCAGAGTAATTAAATCAGCATTTTAAACATCCTTCGAGAGTAACTCATCTACGCCATCGGTTTAATCATTGTGCAAATTTGGTGAGCCATTATCATCCAAATCGACAAGATTTTCTATAGAATCATTACCTACATTGTCAAAAGATCGAAATTGCTTAATTTCAACTCTATTTTAAATCAACCAGCCGCGAAATAATTATAAAGCATGTATTACAAATTACCTTCTTTGAGATTATACTCGTAGTTTAGGTCAAAGCTTCTTGAATGACTCATATATATTGGATGAGTATAACCTATGTAGATATCTCATCAATAATGGTAGCCAATCTTGGTTGAGTTTTTATAGCTCACAATTTCTTACCAGTAATGGAAGTCAAAGCCTTTTGTCATTAATATCATCTAAAAGTGTAAGAATGGCCATCCCACATTTGAAAGTTGGGACTTAACTGTGGACTAGTATATAACTCAGTGGATTACTCCTCCTATTGCCAATTGGTTTTAGGATGAAACCCTGTTGTGTTATATACTAGTCCACAGTTAAGTCCCAAGTTTTAGATGTGGGATAGACATTCTAACACGCCCCCGCAAGTGCAACTGGGGGAACTAGCCCAGTTGACACTTGGACAACACGACGGGGTGAGCCCAAGATCGAGAGAAGCCGTTAGGCAGATGACCCTGATACCATATTAGCCCAATAGGGTTGCATCCTAAAGCCAATTGGCTATAGGAGGAGTAATCCACTGAGTTATATACTAGTCCACAGTTAAGTCCCAACTTTCAGATGTGGGGTGGACATTCTAACAAAAAACAATGAACACGATACATTTCTTCAACTTGCAAATGCTAGTGAATTTTGGTTAAATTTTTAATTGCTTTATAAGAGATTCTTACTCTCACAATATCATACATATAAATGAATCAAAATCATTATGGTATTATGATTTAACATGTCAATTGAAACAAGGGGTTCATTTTCACAATAATAGTATCACTAGTACACTAATTAACAAGTTATTTGACATCATAGATGGAGATTATTATTTCATCGGTGAATGAAAAAGTTATTCTAGATATGTTTATTTCATGAGAAGAACATCACACTTCGAGTTATAACCCGCCTACATTTATCAATCTTAAGTTATGAAGCGCCTCCAATCAACAAGATTACTAACTTTTCATACTTCTGATCTAATTTTGATTACTTGCACCCCGAAGTCTGATAGTGTTTTAGTTTAGTAGTGAAATCAGCCCTCCATGGAGGCGAGCGCCGCTAACGATGTCGTCTTTCGGAGTCGAGGTAGACGACGAGAGATGCAGAGCTGCTTGGTGGAGGCGAGCGAAGTAGATGGCAATAACATGAAAATGTTTAGGTAGATGACGACCATTTTTTCGAGTAGGAAAAAATTCGATCCACCAAACATGTTTGGTACAATCGAGAGACCAGGAACCCGGTAACCGGACAAGCCGATGTAAGACGATACTGGAAACAGACTAGCGAAGTTAGGAGTAGACTTCACACCACTATGATCTAGCTCGGAGGAAGGATGAAACCCAAGAGATTACTCCACATACGAAGGAGTACGCACACTAAGTGAAAGAGCCTTGGCCAAACCTGACACAAAAAGGCAAACAAACAACTAACAAAGCAAAAAACCATTAAAAAACTAGAAGGAAAAGTCTTTGAGATTAATTATCAATCACAACCTTCTTCATCTAAATTGTCAAACTTCTAGGAGCATTAGACTAGCAACAAGCAATGTGGACATCAAATTAGGCCAAAGCCATCATCCCAACAGAAGCCAAACTCATGCCCAAAGGTAACAAGAAACTACAAGAAGCCCACGGAAATCGCATATTGTACACAAAAAGAAAGATTGTCAACATTCCACGTCACCGAAAACATACACAACGTGAATGGAGATCCGAGACTTGCTCCACCGAAGTTCCACGAGGATAAGCTGCGACATGGACAAAGTCGTACCACGCCATCGTCCAACACCGTAAAATTTTGAAAATCCAGCATAAATCAAGGTCTGTATATTTGTTAAGGGATTATAGATTAGAGCTGAAGTACAAGATCAACTTTTTCATAGAAATAACCATCAACAAAGCTATTGATCTCTAAAAAAAACCCGATGCCACACGAAATTTATACGATCGAGAAGGCGGAGAAGCAACCACCGACCAAATCGTTGCTGATATTTCTTTGACAAAAACCACAAATCATACATTCTAAGGACATGGTCAATCAATAACTTGGCAAATTTTATTTCCTCTAAATTTGGTCTGATTTGATATATAAACTTCTCTCAATAATTTATACTTCAAAATCAATCATACTTTCTCAGCAAATGATTGAGTAACTTGAAGATCAATCTCAACCTCCTCGGTTATAAGAGATTGATGGAATTAGAATGCCAAAAAAATTTATCTTTCTCTCTTAATAATTTCTCATCTTCTAGATATTCTCTCTCTCTCTCTCCAAAAGAGAGTTTCTCTCTCTTTCTCATCTTAGGTAGATGACGGCCATTGCATTTATTTTCATTTTCTCTATCCTAATTACTTTTTTTATTAAAATTTTTTCTATTGAAAGTAAAAAACCACGCTTATCATACACATTTTCTTTTCCCAATATTTTCAAAAAGCCAAATATGAGTGTGAATCGGTGTGTAGAGTTACCTAAACACACATCAAAATCGCAACCAAAGGCATAGTTCTTGTAAAACTGAATTCCTTCATCCAATGTGCTAAATAACATCCAACAAGCAGGCTTGATGTCAAAGGGGCAAACTGGAAAAAAATATGTCGATGCCCCTTGAGAAATATGAACTTCATAATACTCACTTAAATCTGTATTTTTAATCCCCGTGCCATCAATACTATCTTGACTTGTAGCATGGGACAATTTCCCACTTGCAGCAACACTAGAACTAGAAGGACAACTTACAAAATATGACATTTGAAGAGAAAGTAAATAAAATAACACACATTTTGATAAAAGGTCTACTCATAAACATATAAAGTTCACATGAAATCATATTACGTTCACGTAAAATCATATTACATTCACGTAAAATACATTTCAATACAAGAGCAGACTCTCATCTTTTACGACTTTCAACAAGCATGTTATGTGCAACTCAAAACTCTTCCAAAAAAAACATCATACAAACAATTTTTGAAAATGGACAATGAAAAAACATTATGAAAGCACTATATACTTGAAATTTAGGATTGATTCACACTCATATTGATGCCAATTGTGATGGAAAAGGAGAAATTCAAACCAAAATTAAGTAAAACGAAAAATCAAAATCGAAATAGAATGAAACCACATACATGGAATTGAATCCATAGCAAAGTGAAAAGAGGTAATTGAATGCGAGGTTTGAAGTTGAGGAACGATCAAAGATCAAAACCCAGTCGAAAAAGATGATCAAATGCTATATGAAGTTGGTAGTCGGCCATGATGCAGGAGCGTTGCTGATAACAAAATTTGAATACGCTAAATGACATTTTTACTGTTACAACTTAAAAATTAAAAGAAAGAGCGTGTCAACCATATCCTTCCATGTTATTTTTTTTTTGATGAAACCTTCCATGTTATTTCATCTAACAGATGAGAATCAATTCCAATTTTTAGGATAAGTTCCATTTTCATATGATTCAATTCATAATATCATAATATTGTATAATTTTTAGTAAAATTATCGCGTGAGTATTACGAGACTTCAACTATTCTGATGCTTATTTTACTTAGCACAATTTTGCTAATTTATATAAAAATTCGTTAATAAAAAACATTCGAAAAAAATCAGTTATAATTTATATAAAAAAATATCTTTTAATTTTTTTATGGGTGTAATTTTAAAACAAGATTTAATTAAGAAAAACTTAAACCTCCAAAACGAAAGAATAAAACTTATTTTAATCAACTTTTCCAAAAGATTATACCCGGGGAGAAGACCGAAAGAAAGTGCAAGGCAATTCCTTTCTTTTCTACTTCACGTTTGACTGATTTGGGTCGAATTGATCCGGGGAAACTCGAATTTGGTAGGAGTAGCCAGATTCACAAGATGAAGATCACGGTAATGACTGCAGATGAGAATATTATCACCTTGGACGTCGACCCAGAAGAATCGGTATTCTTCATAAATCCCTAATCTCCTCTCCCATCCAATCTGCCCAAATTGATTTCTTTTTTAAACCTTAATTTGAATCTTATCTATTCAGTAATCATTCTCTGAATTATATGTGTCAACTGGATTTGAATCTCAGGTCGAGAATGTCAAGGCACTGCTTGAGGTTGAGGTATGTACCTACTTTTTCAGATTTTCAATCTCCCTCCCCCCTCTCTCTCTTGTGTTTGATTTTTGGATTGGTTGATTTAATCGTATTTTAATTTTGAATTATAGACGAGCGTTGCACTTCAAGGGCAACAGCTGCTATACAATGGGAAGGAGATGAAGAACCATGAGCATCTGAGCAGTCTGGGTGTTAGGGATGGGGATTTAATCATGATGCTTTCTAACGCATCTTCAAGGTTAATATGATGCAAAATTGATTTTGATTTTATTTTTTTTGGTTCTTGATATTCCGTGATACTAAATTATGCTTCTTTTTTATCAGAGCATCTTCTACAACTGATGTGAGCTTAACTCCTGATGGGTCAGCAGTAAACCCTGCTGCTTTCCAGCAGCATGTTCAACGTGATTCAAATTTGATGGCCCAACTTTTTCAGGTACTGGCCTATGTTGGTGTGCTAAAATACTTCAAGGAATCTATCAAAATAAATAAATAAATAAAAACTAGATAAGGAATGGAAGGAATTGAATGAGTAGCCAACTTAAGTTTGGTGCCTTTGCAGCAAACATTTTTTTTTCTTTAGTTGGCTTCTGGTATCAATGATGTTAATTTATTTGACATGAATATCTTGTAATGAAATGGCAGGCTGATCCTGAACTCGCACAAGCTGTGTCAGGGAACAATCTTGACCGGCTGCAAGAGATCCTAAGACAACGTCACCGTCAAAGGTCTGAGTTACGTCGTAAGGAAGAGGAAGAACTTGTAAGTGGTCTGTCTTGGTGGCTTTTCACCTTCTCTTTATATCAATAATTTGTGTACCACGTTGTTGGTCAGATTGGATCTTCTGACTTGCCAACATGTATATGACTATGAGCAGTTAATGATTACTTATGACAGCCTTGTTGGCTAATTATTCCTCTTTTTATACATTTGAATGTCTTCTTAAAAAATTTACATTGTTAGCAATTTTGTGTTCAAAATCCCTATGGGTGACAGTTTGGATCATGGATGCTCTACCATGTGCAGTTTATGTTTTGAGTAGATGACTCAACCAAAACTGAGGTTTCAAGTGCTTTAATTACACTCTACGACCTGAGATTCTATATCAATCTCCTATACAATGGGGGCAGGGGGGAATGTTGGGAAATAGTGAAGGATGATGAGGAGTTAGGATTATTGTAACCTTTGCATGAGAATTTCCTGCTTCAAAAGCTTATATCTTCATTTTCTCACATATAATTAAGATACCATAATTTATAAATTCATTATCCTAGTTCTGAACAAAGTTATATATGTTGGGTCCATGTATCTGCAACGATGATATCATTGCTCAATGTTGGTGTTGTCTCCCAAGAAATGAAGATAGATGATGTACATCCCTTTAGGTATATCAATTAATAAATGTGATGTTTAACTATAAAAAATGTGTTCCATCTAACCAAAGGGGACAAAGGGTGTTAAATGCATTACTGTGCTTGCAAGGAAAAGGGTAGATTTTACCCATGATTTTTTTCTAAATGATTGAGTCTCTGTCCTTGGCACTTGTTATATCCCTACTACATGGCATTATCTGTTCCTCTATCTTTGCTTCTAGCTGCTTCTGATAGATTTGCTGAACAATTACCCTCCTCTTTTTCCTTGCTATATAGGCACTGCTCTATGCAGACCCTTTTGATGTGGATGCACAAAGGAAAATAGAAGCTTCCATTCGCCAGGTATATATCCCCTTTTTTATGTATAGCTGCAACTTGTGTAAAATTTTAATTGTGTCTTCAGAGGATTGTCAGTGCAAAGTATTTTTCTTTCTTAATGCTCAATATTTTTTCCATAATCTAAACTCCGCAGTTTTGTTGGTTTTATTTACAATCTCCTTGTTATTCTTATTTTCCGTTTTTCCATGTTTCTTCTTTGCTTTGTTGTAGAAAGGCATTGATGAAAATTGGGCTGCTGCACTTGAACACAATCCCGAAGCATTTGCAAAAGTGGTATGAACACACTGACAATGTTGACTCGTGGAATTGTGCTGTTCTGTATATATATTTTTTTTTTCAATCTTAAGATGCTCTCTTTTACCTTAATCCTTCTGTTCAGGTTATGTTGTACGTGGATATGGAAGTTAATGGAGTCCCTTTAAAGGTAGGAAATGAGAATCATTGCTGTTATGATCTTTTCCACTAGTACTACGTAATTCTTGCTGCTTGTCTTTCACGTGAAGGATCCTGTAGTGTGGGAAGGTCTCATGATCAATTGGTTGTCTACTGTAACTGCATGACATAAGTGCAACAGTTATATGTATTTACTATGCTTCTTCCTTCAACTTGCCCTAATATGATTTTCATGTCCATTGGAATATTTAGTGGAAGGATTGATTGGTTTTGTAATGGTACTACACAATATAATCAGACTAATTGTTTGTTAGTCTCCCTAAGTTGTTTAAACATCTTGTTACTTTTACAAGGCCCATCTTGATGAATGAGAAATTGACAGCATGAACACATTTTTCTTTTCAGGCATTTGTTGACAGTGGGGCCCAATCAACAATAATATCAAAAAGCTGTGCAGAGCGCTGTGGGTCTGTGCAACAATATTTCTTCACTGCAGTTAACTTATAATCCCCCCCCCCCACCCCCACCCCCCACCCCAATAATTACAGTGTTGTAAAAGAGTGAATGCACTGTAAATTGTTTTGCTATTCTTTTCCTCTTATCTGTTCTTGTTTAATGCAATACAAGGTTCTCTTATTTGACTGCAGACTGTTAAGACTTATGGATCAACGGTATAGAGGTATCGCTCACGGAGTAGGCCAGTCAGAAATATTGGGTCGGATACATGTAGCTCCAATCAAGGTAATATGACTGATTTACTGATAACAACATTGAGTGGGGCGTATTGCAATTACATTTTCTTTAATTGCATTATGCTCACATTCTCCCTTGATTTTCTCTCACAAAGATTGGAAGTGTGTTCTATCCCTGCTCCTTCACAGTCCTGGATGCTGCTAACATGGAATTTCTCTTTGGTTTGGATATGCTCCTTAAGCATCAGGTATGACAACACAGGTGTTTCCTTTTGATAATTACATTCTCTTTTTTGGAATTAGCAGAACACTTAACTTCTTCTTTTTGTGAAGTGCATAATCGATTTGAAGGACAATGTCCTCAGAGTTGGTGGAGGCGAGGTCTCCGTGCCATTTTTGGCTGGTAAGAAATACATAAATATCTCCAACTTTAAAAATGTCATACTTTGTTCTTGCTATGTCAATTGGTTGTTAAATGTAGATTTAATTTTCTTTTTTATTTGCAGAAAAGGACATCCCTTCCCATTTCCTGGATGATGAAAGATCAAAACAAGCTTCTAGTTCAGGAGCTCCAGTGAGGCTACCCTCCACATACATTCTCTCTTTCTTGTGATTGCTCGGTCTTATTTTTTATTTTTATCCCAGGACAATTAATACTTATGTTCCGTTTATGTAGTACAGTTCAAGATGTACGAGACTTTAAATGAGCTACATGTTTATTGCAGGCTGCAACTGGATCCAAGGAGGGCAACCTTGTGCCAGTTGGAATTAAATCTACTGGTAAGTTTAGGATTGGATTAGTTTTTTCTTCACTGCATAGAGGGGCAATTTCAAAAATTCTTGAGCCTATGATGCTTCATATGGTATTTATTCTATTCAAACTCTATTGAACCAAAGGCATCCATTGTGAGGATGCGCACATTATTACAGCATCACAAAGGGCCTTGTGACTTATGTAGTTATGTTGCTTACCGAGCATCATGAAAATCTTTATGACTCACGTTTTTTCCATCACAGGAGGAGGTGCTCAAGGAAACCCTTCTGAGGTATGTTTCTTAAGAATTCCCTTTTTCATTATTGCACTTTACGGAAACGGATCACCAGATTCTGTATTGTTTTTTAAAAATTCTGAGCTCTCAATTCACTCTGTTTCGGGCTTGCAGGGTGCTGAGTTTGAAGCTAAGATTGCAAAACTTGTGGAACTGGGTTTTGAACGGAATGCTGTAATACAAGCTCTCAAGCTCTTCAACGGCAATGAAGAACAGGCCGCTGGGTTTCTCTTTGGTGGCTGAAGATATTCCAAGACCAATCAATTGGGATTCTCTTCTGTGGCTGAACATTTTCCAACTTCGGTTTTAAAGCTTAATCAAAACTTTAAGAGGACATTTAGAAAAGCCTCTCCAATTCTGGTTTCTAATTTATTCAACATTATGTAACTGTAACACTGGGTTTTGTACTTTTTCTATTGGGGACATGAACAAATAAGACATCTTGTAGTTTGAATTCATTTTCATGATTGCTGAACACTCTTTTCTCTTACGCAATGCTTGTAAACTAAGAAAACAACGGTAACTTGACAAAAACAAGTTCAACCTGTTTGATAAGTTGATAAAAGGAATCTCAGGGACTGGCACTTTTAAACCCATAAATTCAAAAAACATTCAACCTTTAAATGACCAAAACATGATTTAACCCAATTGAAATAGTCTAAAACAAAACGTTTTACTTGCGTTGCAACGCAAGTAGACATAAAACTTGTTCTGCAAGAAAAAGCTTGTCTTACAAGTAAGAGAAAAAACTTGCTGCACAAGTAAATAAAACTTGTCACACAAAGAAAGAAGTCTAAACTTGTTACACAAGAAACCCACAAAATTGCCTTGGAGGACAGTACTTAAAAGCAAATAGATTTTTCTCTACTATCATAACTATAACCTAAAGCGGAGGTTAAAAAAATTATTAAATGACACATGTCACTTTTAGATTGGACCACACCACTTTTTTTTTATAAAAATAATCATTTATTTTTGGATATGATAAATTCTTATTCATGTTTTTAGAATATAGCATAAAAAATCTCATTATTAAACAATCTTTTATTTTTGGATATGATAGATAGGAAGATCTTAAGATATTTTTTATGCTATCATACAAATTATAAAATATTTATTTTATTTTTAGATGGAATCGTTTTTTAAGTGAGATATCTTAATTGAATAGTTATCTTTGTAACCGTATATTACTAGCGATCTCCTGATTCTCCTTGCCAATTTGGTTATTATTATAATTCAATCATTTGTTACCATATACAAAAAGATCTTATTAATAAAAATAATCATTGCCTTATCTTTTTATGCAGATCATAATAAAAATTTATATTTAAGCATTTATATCATTATTTTTTCGGATAATAAATATATTTGAAAATATTTTATTATTAATATTTTATTTAAGAAAAACCCGTACAGGGTACGGGAATAAATACTAGTTTTTAAACTAATTATTAAGATAATAATTTTTTTCCTTTTCTTTGTTAAAAAATACTTATTTTTTTAATTTAGATTTTCCCAGCTTGTACCCCAAGCAAACTATTTTTTCCTTTTTTATTTATACTTTTCCTTTTTTCAGCCCTTCCTGTCCGCTAGATTTTCTCTTCTTGTTTCTGATGGTGCGCAAAATACCGCTAATTAATAAATCATCCCATGCTAATGATTAGAGTGCGTCATAAATGATAAGTCTATGAAATGTACATAAGAATGAAAGCCTGTATAAATTACTTTATACAAGTATATTTTTTATTATCTCTCGCTCGGTTCGATTAGCCGGAGCCAATCTACGTCCGAACCGGGTACTGCAGAGGCCCATTGCTGGGAGTGACCCTCCCAATTCAATTTTTTCCATACACTCCGCCAGAAAGATTCGAACTTCGAACCTCCTGAACAAACGTTTAAGGGGTCTAGCACCTCATCCCACTAGACCAATTGGTTATTGGTATAAATTACAAGTATTGTACGTGAGGTACATGCACAATATGCATGGGAATGCATTTTACGTATGCCCAATAGGTTGCTTTGCCCAACAAACAAAACATGGGCTTGCCCAATTGATGGAATTTAAAGCCCAGTCCAAAGGACAACTGATTCCATGGTGGTGGTAGATTTTACCGAAACCGACTTTCAAATGATTGTTCCACGTACGGGTCACCATAATTCAACATTGAATAGACTAAGCATGAGGTGTCCTTGGGCAATCCATTAAAAAGTCAACAAACAAGCATATAATATAAGTAAAGTGGCCTAAACTCTCGGTGAACAAAGGAAAATCTCACATTTGCATGTGCTTAACTTTGTCCCACATCGGCCTTGAACGAACAAGCTAGCACCTCACAAAACTATAAATAAGAAGAGAAAAGTAAGAAATAAAGATCAAAAAACCTCTCTACGTTAGGAATCTTTTCCTGTATATAGATTTGATGTGCTTGATCTCGGTATAAAGTCCAAATGTGGACTTCAATTGTAACGAGGATTACAAAACAACCAGACGAGGATTACAAAACAATCAGCCTGAAGGGCACAACCAGACGAGGATTACAAAACAATCAGCCTGAAGGGCGGGAAGGAGGAATAATAACAACCAGAATATTTAATACAATCCCGTTTATAGCGTGGTTTATTTCGGGTTTCAACAGTTTCAACCATGGATCCAAGCATATTTCCTTTTGTTCTCGATTTATGATTCAGTGAAATTAAAGTTAATTAGAACCAAGAAATGTTGTTAGAAATCTTGGCTGGATTAGATTCAACGTTTGTGGTGTGTCCATGTGTGAACCGAGTTTTGCAAGATGTGGTGGAGTACTGATGGATGATGATGCTGTTTTTGGGTTTGTGTTTTCAGAACCTCTAGGAAATTTGAACTATGAAGTGGTGGCTGAACTCTATGCATTCAAAGTTGCCCTGTGTAAATTTTTATTAGCTTATTGTTGAACAGAATTATTAGGGAATAAATCTTTTTTTAATTGAACCGAACGTAGAGTTTGTAGTATAAGTAGTATGGTACTTGGGCAATTGAGCTTTTTTGGCCTTAAAACAATGGCGGATCAAAAGCTTGTGTGATACATACCCTTGTAAGTCGTATAACAAACAAACTGATCACATTTTACATACAACAACACAAAACAAAGGCAACAAACGCACTTGGAAGAAGCTAATAAAAATTCCAATTCACATTCCAGCCTCAGATTCATCAGAGTTTCTTCATACAAGCATCATGTTAGTGAGGGGCTAGAAGAAAACACAAAAAGAGACTCTTCAAAAATATGTAGAAGCTAATAACATTTCTTAAAATCTACAGAGCAATTCCACAAAGTCGTTAAAAACTTGCTTCAAATGGTCCACCAAGTATCGCCCGCTTGGCTAAAGATTGAGCAGTAGAATTCTCTTCCTTCATAATGATTTCAATACGGGCACCATAAGCCATTTTCAACATTGAATCAATCTCAACAAAGTGTTCCATCAGATGCATCGGTCTAACACTAGGGTTATTAATCCAAAAAACAGCCACATCCGAGTTACTTCTTATAAGAATAGATCTCTTACCCCACAATCTTGATGTCAGAAATTTACACAGGGAAACTTTGAATGCATAGAGTTCAGCCACCACTTCATAGTTCAAATTTTCTAGAGGTTCTGAAAACACAAACCGAAAAACCCTATCATCATCAATCAGTACTCCACCACATCCTACCAAACCCGGTTCACACATGGACACACCACAAATGTTGAATTTAATCCAGCCAAGATTTCTATCAAAATTTCTTGGTTCTAAGTAATTGTAATTTAACTGAATCCTATCATGATTGGTTTTGTTCATCACTTGATCGAGAACATATATGTAGGTGCAACATTCACCAAGATGAAAAGGATCATCAGCCTTGAAGCTGTCTCCTCTCTTATTCTCATATCCCGGGTAGTCTTTTATATCAAAGCTAACAAAATCCAGCAACACCAGAGAGTTTCTGTAAGCAAGACCAACAATTTTCCAGTCAGAGAATGGTGTTTTAGTTTTGTGACTCACGTGAACCTGACTACAAGGTCGTAGCATCTCTGCGGCATTACGAAAGAAGCCCTCAATGAGATCCTGATGCAACCTAAGGTTGGTTAGATACAAGAAAATGAGTTAATATGGTTTTACAGCGAAACATTAGATATAACATGTATTAGGTTGTCCCTTTCTAATCAAAGCTTTCTGAATACATGAGCAATGGAACAAATTAGGAACATAAAACTGATCAACAAATGAGAACAAATTCTCTTCATACTTTGCAATTCTGGGGTGAGGCATATATAACATTATTCTGTGAAGTTGGGTTAATGCCCCTTTCTTGGGCAAGACATGTATAAAAACACCATGCTTGCATAACAATGTAGCAAGCAGTGTAATACAACAAAATTCATGTATGGATATGAAAAGTGGAAACATCGAAAAATTCATACTTATTTTTTGTCCAGTACAAATTTTTTTGTCACTTGTTTGGTCTAGGTGTCCTATACAACAAAATTCAAGGCTAAAAATAGTAATATAGAAACCAAGTGGGGTGAGATCTTACTTTGACACTAGTTTTTTTTTCTTTTATTGACCCAAAATCTCCCTTCATTCCTCGGTTTAAAAAGGCGGTGAATATTTAAAAGGTAATAAGATTGAAGAAAGTGTTAGATAATGGAGTTCAATTAATATTTTTCCAAACATAAGTCAAAAGCTAAAATGACACGAATTTTGGATCAGATAGACTACTACTACTTGTTATGATCATCAAGTATATGGATCTTTCCCCAATCAAGAGACAAAGAGGCCTACATAATGCCCTTAAAAATAAAAGCACTAGGAAAGAGCAAGATTGCCCATTTATTAAGGTGATGTTTCTCTAGCTTATACATGAAATTCTAAGAACATGTAAAGTGAAAATTGTGCACTTGGTGATATCATATTTCATCATATCTATCCATTCCTCAATTGTCAATACCAGAATTCATCATCTCTAAGTGAAAACTTCTTTCATAAGATAGAACACTACATAAACTTAGGGTTTCATGCATTTGAAAGAACACAGAGCCATAAATGACGTCTATTGTGTTTCTTTGCAAGATGAAGAAGATGATACCTGATGAGATTAGGATTATCCTCCTTTCCATGGAAGCCAGCATGCGAGAAATTATAAACAATGCGATCAAACCTCCAATTAGCGAGATCAATAGCCGAATACTTCATCCTGGTAGCATCCACCCCAAAAATCAGCGTAGCCCCATATCTCTGCAATCCTTGCAAATTCGAGTAGCCCCTTTTTTACTTGTTGATCACGACGTCTGCTTCGAACCAAGAGAGAATACCCACCAAATCCAATCGAATAAAAAGAGGCATTAAAAACACCCAAAAGCACAAAATTAGTCGATTTCCACTTCACAAGAACCCAAAAAAAGAAGGAAAATGAAGTTTCTGATTCAGAGAGATAGAGAGGGAGACCATAAGAGTTCAATGAAGTAGCGACGATGTTTGAACCGGAGCCGAAAGAGAGAGCCAAACATAGCACGAAGGAGAAATCGCCTTCTCCGACGAGCAGGATTCGGTGAAACGACGCATAGTGCTTGACCCATCTCTCCCTGGGTACTTCTTCCTAGTATGCCATTTTTGGGGTTTGAAAAGACCTTGAAAGTGGGGAGACCGGAGAGAGCAAAAGAGTGCCCAACAAGAAAGGAGTTGAAAAAGACTAAAAAATGACTTTTGATGTATGATGGTGGGTTTTGTGGTGGGGGTAAAAACTAAAAGCAAAAGGGGTGAAAAGGGGGAAGTGGACCTTGTTTTTCTTGTGCGTTTGGATTAAAGGTTTGACGGATTATAGAAACAGACACAACTACAAAAGGTATTGATTGACATGAACGTCTTCCCAAGCTTGAAGCTTTACATGTTTGAAGATCGATTCAGATTCCTCATTCTTGGAAGATTCATTTTTTTTGAAATGGGCACAAAAAATTAGCAAATCAAACTCGCATTCAAACTTATAGGGGAATTTGAGCCTTACTTCACTTTAGGACCCACGTTTGTACCTATATTAGGAAATGAAATATAGATAATGTTTGATACTTTATATATGAATATCAAACTGACTGTTTGGTATAAAGAATACTAATCTCTCAAAATATAAGTACATTAAATATAGGTTGAACGAACGAAAACCACCCTTATAATATGCCATATTGCTCTAAACCACCCTTTTAGTATCAATTAACCAAAAACCACCCTAATAATGACTTCCGTTAATAAATGACCACCCGCCCCAACTCCCGTAAAAAAAATCCGTCAGTGTTGTATGCACATGCCCCATTATTTATTTTTAATGTGAAATAAAAGTACAAAAAAGGAAATGGGCCAAAAAAATGAATCTCAAGATCAAACCCTAAATTCAAGTTCAAAGAAAATGAATCTCAAGACCAAAACCAAAAATTCAACGATTGGTGCACTTAACCCTAAACAAAGGCGAGATTTGGGAACGGAGGGAGTTGACGACGAACTAGTAGCAACCCAAACTACACAAAGGCAAACCAAATCTGGATTGGGGCAAAGTGAGCCTGTGATTTTGGTGGTCGAAGTTGAAGATCCGACTTCATTAATGTTGTCCCCGACAAGGTCACTGGTGGCAATGAAGTCATTCGAGTTCAAAGAAAGGGTTAAATCGTGTTGGAATTTTGCTTGGTAGACGTCGAGGCTGTCACTTGGGTTTAGTGAACCCTAAAAATTTTAGTGGCTATTTGATTCAAATCTCCATAGTATTGAGAAATTTAATGTCGAATCTTTTTGCTTACAGATTGAATTTGGGTTTTTTTGAAATTAATTCATTTTTTTGGTGGGTTTTGGCAACTGATTTTGTCTTGTATGTGTGATTGGGTATTGGTGTTCGTGGTATTTGTTGAATGGTGGTGGTCAACGTTGTTTCTTGGCGGCGAGCATGGCTGACACGTGGTGTAGGAGATGGAAGAGGAAGACAGGAGAAACTGCAGGTAGAAGACGCAGAAAGAGGATTGAGGAAGAAGATGATAGATCTTTTTTTTGCAATAATTAGTTTTAATTTATTAGGTATATTTATAATAATACTCCCTCCGTTTCTTTTTAGTTGTCGTTTGAGCCGTATACTGATATTGCAAATTAATTGTCGTTTTGTACTAACCAAGGAGAAAACGTTTCAATTTTCCAAACCTGCATTAAATGCATTTATTTACCCACTCCTTTTCAGATTATTTTAATCAGATGCTTGGAATTTCAGTACCAGTAAAATCTTAGAGCATATGTAACGCTTGGAAGATTAAAGACTTCCATCAAACCAGACTCTGACACGTGAAAGGAAGGGGATATTTGTTTTTTTTGTTTTTTTTCTTAATTAATCGAGCATGTGAAAGGAAGAGGATAGTATTTGTTTTTTTCAATGCTCTCTGACACGTATTTGTTCTTTTTAATCTTTCCTTAATTACTGTGCATTTGCCTCAAACGTCAATTAAAAAGAAACAAAGGGAGTATAATATAATGAAAAATAAAGGGTGGATTTGTAATTTCATACTTTAGATGGATTTTTTGACGGGAGTTGGCGACGGGTACTCATTTATTAACGAAAGCCTTTATGAGGGTGGTTTTCGGTAAATTGATATTAAAAGGGTGGTTTAGAGCAATATGGCTTTTATAAGGGTGGTTTTCGGTCGTTCGGCCTTAAATATATCACTCAATCACACATATTCATACTCATCTTTGATATCTTAATATTCCTTCCTTTTAGAAATACATGTTTTTAGCATTTGTCATAAAAATTAAGAAGTGTAATTTTACTTAAAAAAATCCTCAATGTTGTTAAGATCTCTTTTTATTATATATTTATGTAATTTTTAATTAATAAGGATAATATCAGAAAATATGGTAAAATATGTCAAATGATAAATATTATTGGACAAAAGAAATCAGACTAAAACGATATGTATTTAAGAACATAAAATATTTACAAACAAAGAAATTTTGACTTATACTTATATCTTGCTATGATGTTGATACTGATATCGATACCAATACCAATATTAGATATATTTGGATATCAATACCAAATGAGCCAGTTTTTATAAAAGTATTTTCTTACCAAAAATTCCAACATTTTTTAAGGCAAATATAAAAGATTTAAGTATGGATATAATCTCTACCCTTTGCTTCTTGTTTGTTCAATGATAGTCTTTGCCGTTTCAAACGTTCCAATTAGTCTCTAACCTTATCAATTTGTTTATTATTGATCCTTTTGTCAAATTTAAATTAAAGTGAATGGCATGACAATTTTTTTTGGTTAGAATTATGTGAAAATTACTCGTAATTTTATTATATGGATTTTTAAGGCATATGGATTGTTTTAGAAAGATTTTACTAGTTTTATTTTTTAGGGAATTTATTTTATTTTTTTCAAGAGTTTATGATTTCTTTTAGGATTTTAGTTTCCAAAAAAAGTTTCTTATCTTATGCCCTTAGGACATATGTTAAAAAGACCATTATTATATTAGTAAGCCTTTTCATTCAATTTTCACAAATTGTAATAATATTAGGGTTAAATCAGCAATTGCGACTGTATCTCTTCTGACTTCGATGTTGTACCAACCTCCACCCTAACCAGTCCCTATGTCGCATCAATCTCTCCACCACCGTCTTCAAAGCCTACATTAACTAACAACCATGAATCTTAAAAACTCCTCCAATCAAATCCCACACGCACAACACCCTGAACTAGCCCGACCACCACTACTTGACCAAGTTTATTTCACTAACGTTGAGAATTCTTCGTTTGAGGTAAGTTGTCTAGACTTACTTAGCTACAAAAATGCACGTTATGTGTTAAACTAGCTTGTAGATTGAATGTATGAAATCTTATTTTGGAATATTATTCCATACTTTAAACACTTATATTTCAAATCTATTGAAATATTTTTCACGTGATTTTCGATTGTGTGCAACTTGGTTTGTACCAATATGGTTACGCACCTAGGCACGTCGATGAAGAAGAGACCATCAGACACAGTCATACGACACAAGGAGACCACCTTTGAAAATTAATAAATATATTTTGGCAAGCTCTCTGGTAGAGGCTTAGTTGGGAAAGAAGGGTGATTAAAGAAAAAATAGACATGTGTAGAGCATGCACGCTATCGTGTGCCATGTTTCGAAAATGAGGCGGGTAGGGGTTTCCTCAATTGGAGGATGGTTGTGGATTATAATATGGAGAAGAAATTGCTAACTATTGTGATATTTTTTGTATGAGAATTATATTGATTAATCTTGTGCTTATGAAATATTAGTGAAATGAGTTTTGATTTGGAAACTGATATGTTAGTCTATATAACTATGAGATGTGTTATTGGTATGCATATTAATTGTGTATCTATAAGAATGATTAGTTGTATTATTTGAATGACATATGTTTTGTTTTGAATGTTTGATTTGCTTTTTTTGGCACATACTAGGATTGTTAGCTAATGTGTTCATGTTATGATGTTTTAGTAAAGGTCCTTGTATGAGAGATATGCCAAGGGATCACTTTCTAGATGGTGATGCTCGTTCTCGATTTGACGTGTCATAGTGGGGAAATTTTTGGTTTGAGTCCTTAAGTTTTTAAAACAATTAGCATTTTTTTGTGGTAAGATAGTCTAATACAGTGTTGTATAAGAACTTGGTGGAATGGTTGAAGTTTAGTATGTCATTTCTAGTTCGTTAGATAGATGCATATAATGATTTCTTAAAACTGGTTTAGTAAATATAAGTTGAATGTTTTTTCTTGATTTTTCTCGTTGTGCCTTCATTGCAAGGTCCAATAATGGTAAATTTGTTACTAGTTCTGGTCGATCCAGGTGTAGTCTACAACAAGGTTCTGCACAGATTAGCAAACAGGGTGTTAAAGTTCGTTAGTTTACTTAAGCTAATAGCCAAAACACTCAGGTTTGGTGAATGGGCCCAAAATAAATTTGAGGCATTTTGGTATGCCAAAACAATTTCACATACGCATTTTAACAATTGAAAAAAGGTTAAAAACAATAAAAATGTTCAATACTCTCTTCATTAGCTAAATATTGTTCTCGCATAGTTGCGAATCTAGCCTAATTTCCTCTCTATGAGATTTTCCACCTACCCTCTACCCTTTACAAATGCTCCCTAAACACTCAATGTCAGATTTGGCCTTTCCAACTCATATGTAATATATCGAATGAAGGAAGAAAGAGACAAAATTTTGACCTTATTATGCGAGATGTTCTATGATCAATTTCAAACTCGTTTCTCAACCAAAATTTGTGATTCAAGCTCGTGAACGGCACAAGTCACTCGTCTACGAGGTTAGCTCCCCCTTTTCCTTTCATTTGATATATATGTGCCCGGTTTTGGGAGCTAGTCATGAATACCTTTTCGAATTGTTTTGACTTGCTTGTGATGTTGTGTGCAATTCGATTTTCAATGTGTTTTCACCATATGAAGTTTTGGAATGTTTTCTCTGTGTTAGTGTCGTTCCCGGCACGACCATGTGCTTAGATTATCGTTGATGAATGGTCTGTGTGACGGGGAATCATGCCCCGTCAAAAGAAGATGTTATCTATGTTTTTGGAACGTGCTCCGGTGGAGGCTTGACCGGGGGTTAGAAGGATGATATGATGTGAGGAGTGAGAGGGCCTACCTCTGCACTCGACACGATCTATGAACGCCATAAGATCGTAATGCAACGTTAGGGAACAGTTGCATTGCCATGTTGGTGTATGAATGTGTGTGGTGTGTGCTTGTTGTGTGTGTGGTGTGTGTGTGTGTGAGAGACAGAGAGAGAGTGATTGATTAAACCTAGGTATTGGCCTGTAGAGTTATGTGTGTGGTTGTGAACATGAATGTTTATTGTAGAAACTTGTTTTAAGACGTCTTACAATTACTACATTTTATCTAAGGTGTTAGAATAGTAGCTGGCCCCTTAGGGATTAATTTTTTCAGTTCCAAGTATGAACTAAGGATCTATGTTGGAGCCTCGGCGGGATGCTGGAGTGGATCGTTGACACACACGTGTCATTAGGTCAGGGTTGGGGGATTTTGGTTGATTATTTTTTATTATTATTACTACCTGTTGAACTTGTTCTAAATGCTAGCATAGTTATAGTTGTTTTTAGAATTGGTTGAGGATGATGGAATTGTATAAGTTATATTTTCTTTGAGTACCTTGGGCATACAAGCATGTTTTACATAAACATGTTTTATAAATTAAAGGTTGGACGTTTAATTCTTTTCTCGTCATGGTCGCATTGGAAGATCCGAGTGAGTTTGTTATCAAGCTAGCCTAGGTAGTAACCAGTGAGGTCTACTATCGAGTAACATCCCGATGTAAAGACGAGGTGTTATATTAAAGGTAGATTGCATGATAAAATAATGAAGAGATTGGGCATAATTAGGCAACAATGTAACACTATGACCTATGTGCATCCTGAATGATAAGTATTAGGAAAGAGAACTATAATGGAAGCAATAACACTTAGTCCTAGATGCCACACATACATGAATATAGGATAAAGGAGTGCAAGAAAGAGAGAAACATCCCTAATGGATGCACTCGTATCACTCTGTGAGCACACCAATGGAGGTAGTGCCAAATTCTCCCTTGGTAGGACATTTTATATGTCAAAGGTGTTCTTATTGGCCCGCTTTGAACGATTGTTGGTCGAGGACTACTCTGTTTTGTAGACATTTTCCACTCGGAAAGACTATCATTGTACATGTATTCAATGTCAAACATGTCATAATCTCATACAACATCGGGTGACCAAGCCCAGACCTTGACATGTCCGGATATGCCCATACAATTTGAACATCATTATCTACTCAGAATCTATGGGTATAGCCATTCGAGGCAATAATATAGTAGGAATGCCTTCATTTTGAGAGACCTCTAAAGATATCCCCAGAACTTCATCTTCTTGGAATCATTTGTGGATGAAGCTAACACCTCAGTCATCTCCACCATTGAGATCATATTGGATGAAGTAGACGGTCCTTTTGACTTTGCTCCTTCAACCTCAATTTCTTCTTTATTGATCATACCTTCAATAACATCTTTAAGGACATAACAATCCTCTATTGTATGACCTAGAAGTCAATGATATGGACAATATTTTGGGTCATCTTTCATACCTACCTCGTTGGGTCTTTTTGGTTCAAGAAGCGTTAGAGCCTTAGCAGATACGAGTTCATCAAAGATCCCTTGAACGTCACCTTTCTTGAAGAGTAAGCCTTTTAGTGGGCTCCTTAGGTTTACGCCTATCTTGGGTTTTGGAGTTACAAACCTTAAAGGATTTTCCATCATCTTGACGAACATTGTCATGGACTCGCTCTTCTTTTAAGACATTCTATCATCTTTTCAAATTTCATTCAACTGACGTTGGGTAGATGTTGCCTTTTTTGAGCAAGTTGACATTTTTAATTAGATGCTTTTGACACTAGCATGTCAAATGATAATGGCACAACACTACCAACATGCACTACCAACTTTGGAAGTAGATTGTTAGTGCACATTTGTACACAAGCTAACTCACTTAGCTTCTCGAAGCATTGTAGCCTCATACTTCTCCATCTTTTAATGAAGTCATTAGCAACCTCATTTGGCTTTTGGTGAGTGTTTGCAAGATCTATGATAGAGAACTTGGCCTTTTTGCATACAAATTAAGCAAGAAACGCCCTTTGTAACTCGTCTCATGTTTCAATCGATTGTGGTTGAGGTTGAGTATACCAGGTACATGTTGATCCTTTAAAGGATTGGACAAATTGGCGTATGAGCAAAGCATCACTCAAAGTTGTTTCCCCACATGTTGAGTAAAAGTGAGTAAGATGTTCATGTGGCGAACCATGAATCTTGTCAAACTTGTCAAAATTGGGTCTTTGATATCCTGAAAGAAAAGACACAACATCAAAATGAGTACGATATGGTTTCTGTTGAGAGGGTTTCCCGACAACAAATAAATTTGTAGTCAAGACCCCGCTGAGTATAGGGAGGTCAGGATCGTCCACTTGAACCAAGTTTTGTTTGATTACTATACTAGAAAACAAGAAAACACAGAAATAAAAGCAAGCAGAAACGAAAACAAAACACGAAGCTACGACAGCCTCGGTACCGACCTTGTTTGTAACACCCCTATTTTGCAACATTGGGTATTACTGCCAGTGACCTCGGATTTTACCGTCCAAAGTCACCCAAGGCTTTTAGAATGATATAGAACAATAATAAATGCGGAAATAAACACAATTCATAAAATAGAAAAGATGCTCCCAAAGGAGACTTGGTTCGTACAAAACATATTACATTGTTTTCAAACATAAAGTTGTTCGGAATTGAAATGCAAAACTTGCTCGTCCTTGAAACGTAATGAAACTAAAGCAAAATGATAGAAAAGGTACATCTTGAAAATCCTTGTTCTTCCTTCATCTTCACTTCGCTTCACACCTTGTTGGGATTCCTAGATTCTGACATAATTCGCGAGGGGCGATAGAATGCCAGACAAACATGCGGAAAAGAAGAATTAGTCTAAGAGACTAAGCAAGCGGGAATGGAACTTCCCGAGGGTATTTCGGTAATTTCAAATTATTATCGAAAGAGATAATCGGGTTGTGTTTACGATGAGGCTATTTATATGGGGCTTAAAAGTACGAAGGAGAGAGAGCGAGAGCATATCCGAACGGGGATAGCTCGATAAGCAAGAGAAATGCTACTAGATTGTAGAATTCTTTAGGATTTCGAAAGTATGTTGGGAACGTTTATTAATTCATACAAGTGGAAACCTCTCACGCCTTGAGCGGACCGAGAGCCGGATCGGTCATTTTAGACCGGTCCGGTTTTGGTATCTTAAATGTGCATTGGCACTTATCTTATATAGTGACGAAAACTATCCAACTTTGTTAATGACTTTTAATTGAAAGTGGAGGGACACGGATAATCTGAGCCACCCGAGGGAGAACTTCAATTCTCCGGCACTTAGCTAGAGTGCGCACAATCCCTCCTTGCAATCGGAGCGGATGGAGATCATGACCCCGAAACTCGTATGGACGTACGACTTAGTAAGGTTATATAGAGGCATCGGCTATCCCACTCCCCTTTCTAGTTTAATCAAAGTAAATCTCTGAGCGAGAACACAAGCAATCAAGGTAATAACCATACTAGCATATATAGTCCTATTACGAGAGTATAAAACAACTATGCTAACAACGGGTCGTTATATCTAGCATTCGATATTTCCTAGGTTCATTTATACTTAAGCACACAAGTTGTTCCCAACATCGAGAATCTTTACGAAATGGAATGTAAAGGTTGCAAGGGGAAATTCCACTTGCCTTACCTTTGGCGAGTTCTAACAATCGAGCTTTGACGGAACTATGTGATTCGCGACTTCGAGCGAGAATCCCGACCTATCAACACGGAGTTTACGAGCGAATTTTAATCATGACTTCCTCTTAAGGTTTGGATTACCTCTTATAATACTTCTATAAGAGAAGCGGAATTCTAAATTATTATGGTAATAATTTAAAAGATTATTTAAAATAATAATATTCCTTCATTATTATTTTGGTTTTTGTAATATCCTTATTATTCCATAAAACCTTTACTAAAATAATCTCTTATAGCTTTATTTTCTATTTCTTTAATATAAGTAAGCAAGTAAAATTTCATAAAATACTATACTTTGCCTAGAAGTATTTTTCTTATAAAACTATAAGTTTTCTTTAAATTATAAGAAATTCACTTTAACCTTTTTATGTACTTGTCTTAGTTTAAAATATTACATTTAAATTCCTTAAGGATCTTGTAGCGATATATCCCTCACCAAGAATATTTTATTAATAATATACCTTTAGTAGACTTTTATTTAATTCTATAATTCACCTAAAACAAATAAGGCTCATAAACTTATAATCTACTTTTCTTGAAAGTTTCCATAATTAGGGATTTCCAATTTTCTTTATAAGGTAACTTCCTAAAATTAACATATATTAAATTAATCTTATTTATTTTATTCCTATAGTTCTTTTCACATTATATGACTTATGAAATATCTATGATCATAATCTTATAAAATAGGGTCATGGCTTATAAAATATAATAATGGCTTATAATATCATCATGGCTTATAAATATCGTCATGGCTTATAAATATCCCACTTCATATTTATAGTCCATTATTAATATTTGTAGGTTATAAAATAATATCCTTTCTATATCTATATGGTTTCTTTCCATACAAGTCAACCTTATGCTATATAATATCATAAACTCATTATAGGATCATACTTCTTATATTAACCTAGAACTTATGTCTTGCAATAATTCTTTATACTTAGAGATTATTAAATTAATATCTTTCTCACATGATGACTTTTATACTATAATTATTAATAATATTATTCTTCCATAAAAATCAATATCTAATGTCAAACTATAGTTCATGATTACAAGTTTTGAAACAATAATACTTTTATAAGGTTTCTCTACCATTTTATTATTATAATATTTCTTAGATATTCTAACATCACTATCATATATTATAACTAAAATCATATGATAACCTAGTTTACTTTATAGTCACATTTATCATATTATAATTAAAGCTTCCATCTTGTAGTAACCTTTACACTTAGATTCAAGCTAAACTTTATATTGTATTAATTAAATGACTTTGTTTAATATATCTATCATTATCATAATTAAATTCATATAACATGATATTCTCTATAGTTTAAGACATGCAACAATTTTATCTTATAGAAATCTTATTTCTTTTATAAAGGTGACATTTTTAATATTACAAACTCTATTTCATATGCTAGTTATTTCTTAAAAATATCTTTATAAGAAAAATACATGTCTAGCATAATATTAAAATATAATAAAAATTTAAGTATTTTTTGTAGGATTATATTTACCATAGTAATTTGATTTGTTTCTCTACTTCAACTAACAAGATCTTCCAAATATATTTTTATTAGATTAAATCCTCATTTGATTTCTTTCTTATTTCTACTAATACATCTAATAATATAATAGGACTTAATTTTTAATAAAATACATAAGTAAAATTAGGGGTTTAGAATTTACTGGATGATTATTCTGTATTACAGAATGCAGGGAAGAGGAGGCGGGGGAAGGACCGGCGGACAAGGCGGCGCGACCAGGGGGCTCCGGCGGGCGTCGGGCGGTCCGACAAGGGCTCGACGGTCGTTGGGTGGTGCTCCGGTGGTCCTTGGCGGTCCGGCGGGGCTCCAAGGAGAAAGAAGGAGGGTGTTTGGTGGTGTTTTTGATGGAGAATTGGAACTTGGAAGGGGCTGATTTTTAAACACTTGAGAGCTATTTGCAAGAAGAAGGAGAGAGTGATGGATGTGTGAGTTTGGAGGGAGTTGGAGCTCCTTTATATAGGCAAAGGGATGCAACTTGGTGATCCATGGCAATGGAAGTGCACCAATGGAGGAGAAAGAGATGATCATCAATTGGTCAAAGTTGTGTTTGTTGATGGTGATGAAAGATGATGTAGGGAACTTGGCTTTGCAAGCAAAGGGAGAAGGTGGAAGGCATGCATAGCTCCCATGTCAAATCAATTTGACTTATTTGGAGAAGGAGACTTAAGAATTGATATAAAATTAAAAGAGTGGGGTAAATGGCAAGAAAGTTCACTTGGTCTTGCGGAATAGAGAGGGTGTGTGTGTAGATATTTGCAAGAGGTCTCGGGTTCAAGTCCCGGCTCTTGCATTCTTTTTATTGAATTTTCATGTATTTTCATTAACTTGTTGTACCTCTTTTTATCTACTAAAACCGAAATTATGAATTATTTCTATTTAAATGCTTTTACTTATTCCTAACCCCTTATAATGCCCTCTTGTAATTTATTAAATTTTAATTTACGTACGAGTCTCTTTTTTTTTTAACGAGAAAAAGGGTTATATATAGAATATATTTAGAGATTCTCCTTTATAAGAGAAAGAATTATAAAATTATATTATATTGGATTTAACGCCTTGGAATATTGCGGATATTACAATAGTACCCCCTTAAAATTAGTTTCGTCCCCGAAACTAGGAAAGACTTAGGGCGGTACAGGGTTACCACGGAAAGCTCCTAATGCTCACATCCGTGAGGAAACAAGAAAAGGTCTAGTACCCCCTTAAAGAACATTTCGTTCTTTAGTTAAGATGACTGTACAAGTAGAAGAATTACTATTGTACCTTTATCTTAAGGAATTGTTAAGTTAGAATTCCTTAGGAAGATTCCCACATTTGAGCTTATGCGGCTTAATGGAATCAAGGGATAGGATTGGAAATTCGATTGATCTGGCTAGCGAAGTAGGCGGGGGTCCAACGGTTTTATCCAAGAGCTCGGGTCAACCCTACGGAAGTTTTGGGTTGACCTTGCCGAACATAAAGGTTTGATTGCTTATAGAGTAAGTTTCCTTATTGAAATGAACACTTAGGTGCTTCTAGGAAGCGAGTAAGTCCATGACTAATCTACTCTATATTTCTGGAATTTGGTCATTGCAGAGGAATCCTTTTCAGGTGACCATTCGATAACTGACGATATGGAAACGAAGTTTGAATATTCAAGGGTCATGCCTTGGAAAAAGAATATCGAGTCACAATTTCTAGAGAAGTTACTACTGGGATAGGGGATGGTTATTTTCCAAGAGGGAGTAACCATCGCTAAGATGTCGTATTCGAATATATATTATACTATCGAGGAATGGTTCGAGCGTCCCTTTATATTATATTATACAGTATTTATCACAAATGTAGTTTTTCGTAAGCAAGGTTAAACTCGAGGGAATACGTGGTTTCATTCCACCGATGTGATCAGTACCGGGGAGCGATTTCCCACATAATCGCCTAAAGTGTATATCTTCATAGGAATAAGACCTGAAATTCTACCTCAACCACGTGGCCAAGGTGGGAGGTAAAAGTCCATTCTTATTCACCACCATGAATCTATATTGAAACTTTTGATTTTATAGCTTATAATTTCATTTTGGTATAAAGAGTAGCATTTTGAGGCGAACTTAGTAATACTATGCATATGTCCTAAAGTTAAATCAGGGTTTAGCTCGAACTTTCTCCTCTATTAAGCTCATGATGGAACACGGTCTTTGGTTTGATACGCAAGGATATAATATGATAACCATCATCATAACATACATTTCAAAATGAGACACTCTTACGAGGAAGAGTGTCACCGGAATGGTTCAACATTAGCATCCACTGTTGCGATACAAAAGTGCCTTAAGGGCAAAACTAATATGATTACGAAGGTTAAACTCGGATAGGAAGATAGCTACTGAACTCACACTATGAAGATGCTACGGGGTCTAGTACCCCCTTAAAAAGATAATACTAATGGTACTTAAGAAGACATTACTGGGGAAAACGCCTCTGCATATCTTGCTCGGTTTCCCAGGTTTCCCATGTTGTACCTTCATTGCCATCCTTGGACCAAAGTACTCGTACTCGTACTAAAGGTACTTCTTTGTTGTGTAGCTGCTTTGCCCGGTGCTCTACTATTTTGAGCGGTCTCTCCTTATAAGTGACATCCGACCGGATTTCGACGTCGTCGAAATTGATTACGTGGGGATTCGGCGGGCACATACTCCCGTAGGAGTGACACGAGGAACGTGTTATGAATGGGGTGAGATGAAGGCGGTAGGGCAACCCGATAAGCTAAGTTGCCGATTCTTTCTAGGATTTCAAAGGGTCCTACATATCGAGGGTTAAGTTTGCCTCGCTTTTTGTAGCGGAACACGCCTTTCGAGGGTGATACTTTGACAAAGCCTTGTCTCCTACTATGAACTTGATGTCTCGTCTCTTCAGGTCTGCATATGATTTTGTCGACTTTGAGCAGTCAACATTCTTTGACGGATGAGAGCAACCTCTGAGGCAGTTCTTTCCACTAGTTCCGGTCCGAGAAGTATCTTGTCGGCGTTGTCATCCCAACAGATCAGAGAACAACATTTTCGGCCGTACGAGGCCTCGGAGGGAGCCATCTTGATGGTGGAATGCCAGTTTGTTGTTGCAGGTGAATTCTATACGATTCAGGCTGTCATCTCAACTCGTTGTGCGGTCTAGCTTACAGGCTCGAAGCATATCTCCAAGGGTTTGGATGGTCCTTTCCGATTGACCATCGGTTTGAGGATGGAAAGTTGTGCTAAACTTCAATTCTGTGCCTATATCCTTATGTAATTCTTTCCAAAAGGAGGCCATGAAACGACCATCTTGATCAGAGATAATTATCTTCGGGGTTCCATGGAGGCGGACTATTTCCTTAATGAAATCCTTTTTCTCCTGAGTCTTGGGTAGGTCGATCACAAAGTCCATTGCGTTATCCTCCCATTTCCGTTCTGGTACGGGAAGGGATTGCAATTTTCCTCCAGGTCTTCTGTGCTCGATTTTTACTTTCCGACAAACTAAACAATTGGATATAACTCTGCGACATCTTGTTTCATGTTTGGCCACCAGAAGTTTCTTCGTACATCTTTGTACATCTTACTTGCTCATGGGTGTATAGAATAGGCAGATGCGTGAGCTTCTTTCAGGATGATCTTTCAAAGCTCGTCCACTATTGGCACACAAATCCGATTTTGGAACCAAAGGGAACCGTCATCTTGAATGACGAACCCGGGTGCCTTGCCTTGAGGCATCACTATAAACCACATAGTCGTCGTGTCCATCTGGCAGAGTCAACACTGGTGCGCTTGTGAGGCACTTCTTGAGTTCTTGAAAACTTTCTTAACACTATTTGTCCGACACAAACTTCTTGTGGGCCTTCCGGCGTAGCTTTGCCATGGGTAGGGAAATCTTGGAGAACCCTTCGACGAACCTTCGGTAGTACCCTGCAAGTCCTAGGAAGCTGCGAATTTCCTTTACATTCTTTGGTTGCTTCCATTCTGAGACTGCTTCAATTTTCTTTGGGTCTACCATAACTCCGTCTTGGTTGATGACGTGACCTAAGAAAGTCACTTCTTTAAGCCATAAGTCACACTTGGACAACTTGGCCTAAAGATGGTTGTGCCTTAAAATCTGTAACACAGTTCGGAGGTGTTCTTCATGTTCAGCTTGATTTCCAGAGTAGATCAGAATGTCGTCGATGAAGACGATGACAAACTTGTCGAGGTGTTCATGGAAGAATCGGTGCATCAAGTCCATGTACACCGCAGGTGCATTGGTCAATCCAAATGGCATCACTACAAACTCGTAGTGGCCATAGCGGGTGCGGAAAGCAGTCTTCGGTATGTCCTCGTCGCGGACCCGAAGTTGATGATACCCTGATCTTAGGTCAATCTTTGGGAAGACTTTTGCACCCTGGAGCTGGTCTAGGAGATCGTCTATCCTTGGTAGCGGATATTTGTTCTTGATGGGGACTGTATTCAATTCTTTGTAGTCGATGCATAAGAGGGAAGTCCCATCCTTCTTCTTTACAAAGAGCATCGGTGCTCCCCAAGGCGAAGCACTCAGTCGGACGAAACCCTTCTCAAGCAGCTCTTCGAGCTGACTCTTGAGTTCTTTCATCTCTAGCGGGGCCATCCTGTAGGGTGCCTTTGGAGATTGGCGCAGTTCCTGGCTCGTGGCTTATTGAAAACTTGACTTCTCGTCGGGAAGGTAATCCAGGGAGTTCTTCTGGGAAGACGTCGGGGAATTCTCTGACTGCCGAAATCTCTTGAATATCCACGACCTTTTTCTTCGTCGGCTCGAGGTAACAAAGATACCCAACACAACCTTGTCGGTGTAGCTTCCCGGCCTTCTTATCGTTGATCACCTTTCCATTTTCTTCTTCTCTTTTTCCCTTGAACTTACATATGTGCTTCCCTCCTGAGTTGATGGTTATGGTTTATCGCTCCATGACGAGACAACCAGTCTCTTTCGAGAATGATGTCATAGGGATCCATGTCCAAAATATCTTGGTCCTAGCAACTTCTTTTCTAACTTCATCTGTCACCGTGTTGACTTATCAAAATCGAGGCGAAGAAAAGTCCATGACGTGGCTTTCGCATTATGGTTGGCTTAATTGGTTGACAAACATTAAATATCACGCCAAGCTTCCATATGTTAGTTGAGCAATTCCTAACTGCTTGTCGGTACGTCGGATTAATATATCTTTCATTAGTCGGAATTCTCTACCATTCCTTTCTGGCTAGATCATTATTTGTCCCTCACATACCTCTCGATAATCAGTTTCGAGATCGGGTTAAGTAGAGACATGTTAGATCTTTAGTCGACTAAGCCTTCCTTGGTGTCCTCTTTGGAAATTTCTATCTTCTCGTGAGTCACTGGCTCAGTAAGTTTGACTCTATGGAAACGTAAGTAATCCCTTTAGTTAGCGTGGCTTCTTCTCATTCCCGATGTGCATGAACTTAGTTTTGTTTATTATAACCATTTTCTGTAAGTGGCTAAAATCGACATTCATATAGAATATCCGTAATTCTATATCTGTAGAAGGATATAGTTGTTTTTGTTGACTCCCAAGTATAGGCAAGAAATGATGCGCAAGTTTAGGAAAGAGAGAAATTTTTTATTAGAACTTTTATGGAAATTGACTACAAAGGCTTTATATAAAAACCATTACACTAGGGATTGAAAAGAAACGATGACGATTTGACCTTTCAAATACAAACAAAAGTGGAGAGGAGCGGACTAGCTCCCCCTTTACAATGAGAAATACAATTAAGACAAAGCCTAGGGACGGTCGGGGTAACTATACTTATCGAGGAAATGGTCGTCAAAAAGATTCTCATCAAGAATCTCGCTCTCATTGTCCAATACTAAGTTGGCCTGCTCAATCTGCCTGCGACGATACGCGCTCCTTGCGCGAAGTTCGCTTAGTCGGACTTCGGCTTGGAACAATTCGTCTTGTTCGGCCATTTGTCTGTTTAGCCAACCTTCTTTACGTCTCTCTAAGAGGTCATAGTTCATGTAACGGGTTCGTCTTGGACCAACGCCTTCAGGGGGAAGAACATCCACATTCTGGTAGGAATTTATTTCTTCCGACCCTACCCCCTTACGTTGGAGGAGATCGTCGTAATCTGGTTGACGAATCCTCGTTGGGTTTGGGTCAATGATTGGAGATGGGTTTCTTGCTTGACAATTTGCTTGGTGATGGGATGACTCTCCCTGAGTCCAGTTAGCCCATCCTCCCGCTTGATAGGTCATTGGAGTTTGACTTGTGATTTGGTGACGTGGAGTCTCCGTCATGTGTCCCCATGGATGATATCCCGAGAATTCTTGTTCAGTGATTTCCTGACTTGATTGGTCATGAAGGGAGTTATTAACTCCTCCCTCGAGGAATGCTTCTTCAAGGTTCTCTTCCTCGAGATTCACCTCGGGTGCATTTTCATGCATCTCCTCTTGTAGTGCTAGCTTGGGGTTGTCCTCGGGGTATCCATTTGGCAAAAACGGCCATTGAGCGAAAGCCTCGTCAAGCTCTTGAGCGGCCTTTTTGGCTTCTTCCCTGATTCGGGTTTGGCTTCTAGTGAGTACCATTTCTGTAGAGGAGAAGAAGGCGTTTATATAGAATATCCTTTGATTCTATAAGGCGAAGACATGCTGAAGGAAGTTAAGGCGTTGTTTATAAAAATCACATATAAAATGTTTACTTTAAGACTTTTCATTTTCTTGACCCTATTAGGGAGTCTAGGAAATTCTTTTTGAACACGTTACTTAAGACGGAAATTTCTTGCTTTACCAACAAGTTTACTAAGGTAGAAGTTAAGTTTACAAAAAAAATTATATCGAAAATGTCTAGAGTTTAAAAGTTGAAATACTTATACTACTTGAGTTTTTAAGAAATAAGTGTTGGGATTACTAACAAGTTCCCTAGTGTGAAGGTGCGAGTATTTTATAAATTTCTAAGAAGTGTTTAAAATTCTACTTGAATTGGAATGTTCGTACGACTTAAGTTTTCGAAGGATAGAAAGGGAATTTTATAAAAACGTTAGTTCTAAAACTAAGTACTTGGTATCAAAAGTTTCAAACATTTTTAAGAAAGTTTCTTAACTAAGAAGTTTAAATGGGAAAGTTAAGGATCCTAAGTTTTCTTCAAGGGTTATAGAAGGAAATCTTCTATGATTGAAAGTCTTAAATAGCGAAAATAAAAAGATAAGGTTTTAAAAGTTCTCGGTTTTCGAAAATTTTTGGTTTTAAAACAAAAACGTTTAGGTCTGATACCACAATTGTAACACCCTTATTTTGCAACATTGGGTATTACCGCCAATAACCTCGGATTTTACCGTCCAAAGTCACCCAAGGCTTTTAGAATGATATAGAACAATAATAAATGCGGAAATAAACATAATTCATAAAATAGAAAAGATGCTCCTGTAGGAGACTTGGTTTGTACAAAACATATTACATTGTTTTCAAACATAAAGTTGTTCGGAATTGAAATGCAAAACTTGCTTGTCCTTGAAACGTAATGAAACTAAAGCAAAATGATAGAAAAGGTACATCTTGAAAATCCTTGTTCTTCCTTCGTCTTCACTTCGCTTCACACCTTGTTGGGATTCCTAGATTCTGACATAATTCGCGAGGGGCGATAGAATGTCAGACAAACATGCGAAAAAGAAGAATTAGTCTAAGAGATTAAGCAAGCTTGAATGGAACTTCCCGAGGGTATTTCGGTAATTTCAAATTATTATCGAAAGAGATAATCGGGTTGTGTTTACGATGAGGCTATTTATGTGGGGCTTAAAAGTACGAAGGAGAGAGAGCGAGAGCATATCCGAACGGGGATAGCTCGATAAGCAAGAGAAGTGCTACTAGATTGTAGACTTCTTTAGGATTTAGAAAGTATGTTGGGAACGTTTATTAATTCATACAAGTGGAAACCTCTCGCACCCTGAGCGGACCGAGAGCCGGATCGATCATTTGAGACCGGTCCGGTTTTGGTATCTTAAATGTGCATTGGCACTTATCTTATATAGTGACGAAAACTATTCAACTTTGTTAATGACTTTTAATTGAAAGTGGAGGGACACGGATAATCCGAGCAACCCGAGGGAGAACTTCAATTCTCCGGCACTTAGCTAGAGTGCGCACAATCCCTCCTTGCAATCGGAGTGGATGGAGATCATGATCCCAAAAGTCGTATGGACGTACGACTTAGTAAGGTTATATAGAGGCGTCGGCTATCCCGCTCCCCTTTCTAGTTTAATCAATTTAAATCTCTGAGCGAGAACACAAGCAATCAAGGTAATAACCATACTAGCATATATAGTCCTATTACGAGAATATAAAACAACTATGCTAACAGCGGGTCGTTATATCTAGCATTCGATATTTCCTAGGTTCATTTATACTTAAGCACACAAGTTGTTCCCAACATCGAGAATCTTTACGAAATGGAATGTAAAGGTTGCAAGGGGAAATTCCACTTGCCTTACCTTTGGCGAGTTCTAACAATCGAGCTTTGACGGAACTATGTGATTCACGACTTCGAGCGAGAATCCCGACCTATCAACACGGAGTTTACGAGCGAATTTTAATCATGACTTCCTCTTAAGGTTTGGATTACCTCTTATAATACTTCTATAAGAGAAGCGGAATTCTAAATTATTATGGTAATAATTTAGAAGATTATTTAAAATAATAATATTCCTTCATTATTATTTTGGTTTTTGTAATATCCCTATTATTCCATAAAACCCTTACTAAAATAATCTCTTATAACTTTATTTTCTATTTCTTTAATATAAGTAAGCAAGTAAAATTTCATAAAATACTATACTTTGCCTAGAAGTATTTTTCTTATAAAACTATAAGTTTTCTTTAAATTATAAGAAATTCACTTTAACCTTTTTATGTACTTGTCTTAGTTTTAAATATTACATTTAAATTCCTTAAGGATCTTGTAGCGATATATCCCTCACCAAGAATATTTTATTAATAATATACCTTTAGTAGACTTTTATTTAATTCTATAATTCACCTAAAACAACTAAGGCTCATAAACTTATAATCACAACATACATAACATAAATCAGTTTATTATCTTCAAAACGCTCAACGCTCTCTTTTGGTACGCTCTTGTGGTTCTCGCCGATCAGCCTTTATGGTAACTACTCCGGCCGAGGGCCAAGGGCTGGACAGTGTCACCAACAACAATGAAGTGTTAATGGAGGAGACGGTGAGGGACCGACCACCGGGGGATCCACCGAACCGCCCGGGTTCGTGGAAGGATGTTGTGGTTGGGAGTGCTATACAACAGAAAACAGTTGTGGATGAGGAATTCCTTGAAGGGAAGGTCCAAGTTCATTTCCCGGATGGCGAAGATGGTGATCCGGCTATTGTCATTGCGGATGATGTAATGGATGCCCTTGCCTCGGTGTGGAAATGGTCCGTTGTTGTGAAACTTCTTGGACACCCGGTGGCATTTTAGATTATGGAAAAGAAGATCCGTGATTTGTGGCGGTCCAATACTAGATATCAAGTTTTGGATCTTACGAATGGGTGTTATCTGGTACGTTTCATGAGAGAGGAGGAGTACATGTCCGCGTTAACGGATGGTCCATGGACGATCTTTGGTCGATGTATGGTGGTTCGAAGTTGGTCCCCTAATTTCCGAACGACGGAACCAATCAAGATTGTGCCCACGTGGATTCGGCTATCAGATCTCCCAGTTACTCTTTATGAGGAGAAGATTCTTTTGAAAATTGCGGCAGCCATTGGCCGTCCGATTAAGGTCGATCCGAAAACTATGTTTACTAATCGGGGGAGATTTGCGCGGATTTGTGTGGAGATTGATTTGGAGAAACCGTTAAAAGGTTCTTTCACTATCAATGGTGATAGATTCCTCATTGAGTACGAAGGTCTTGCGATAATTTGTTTTGATTGTGGTCGTTTTGGACACGTCAAGACTCACTGCCCGTATCGAACGACTGACCACAACGCCCCAATGAACACTTCGGGGGGCGGTACCCGACTTGGGGTGGCCAATACAACGATATCAGAAGGGAAGATAGTACAATAGGGTAGCCATGAAGGTTCGAGTACTCCGGTCACTGGAATAGGTGGGGGTCAGGCATCGGATTCCGGTGACTCCAATTCTTCCGAGAAGAAAGGGCAATATGGTAATTGGATGAAGGTTGAGAAACGAAAACCTAATGCTAAAGGAAACCAAGCGAATCATCGATCGATCAATAATAGGAAAGATATTGCTAAGGAAGGCCAATTGAGTACGGATAAGGGAAAGAAGAAAATTAGCCCGGATTCGAGTAGATTGTTCCCACAGGTGAACAGATTTGGAGCTCTTAGCATTAAAGAAAAGGAAGATAAGAATATTATCTCTGATTCTGTTAACGAATTTTCCAAAAATCATGGGAAGGTGGGTCCCTCGAGTAATATAGAAGAAAAAGGGAATACCAAGGATGTTCAAGAGGTTGTTAATTTTAATTCTACGTGTGGGGTGCAATTTGGTACTGCTGTGACTAATGAGGGGATAAGTGGGCCGAGCAATGTCATGGCCCAAGATCAGTTCAAGCAAGTGTTCAATAATGGGCTGTTCCAAACTAAACCTTATATGGGCAAGAAGTCTATAAAAGTGGGCCGAAAGACTGGTATCTTTAGTCCTATTAATAAGGATGTTGAAAATAAAGGGCATAAAGATGGGAAAGGTGGATTATTAGTGAAACGTCCTCGTACGTCTATTGATAAAAGCGATCATGAACATATTGCTAAAGATACGTGCATGGTGGAAAACCAGTGTCAGGGAAATGCGGCTCTCTCCTTTGATATGGCTATTATTGGGAGACCGCCGAACGCGGATTTGAGCAGCGAAGAGGGGACGTTGATGCATGGGAACCGACAAGTCTCGAACATCGATCGACATGATGATGACTTCGCAATGGCGGAGGGCGTTTTGGCCCGAGGGCCGAACTGATCTTTTCCTTGGTCTCTGTTATTTTTTCCATTGGTTTATTATGAATATCTTATTCTAGAATTGTTTTGGTGCAGGTAAGCCGGGTTTCAAAAGAGCGATTCGTTACATGTGTCGCCACAATAAAGTCGATGTTTTAGCGGTCTTTGAGACCCGTGTATCGGGTGAGAGAGCTGATCAGATTTGTAACAGAATGTATAGATCAGACTTTACTCATTATGATAGAGTGGAAGCCTCGGGGTTTGCTGGTGGGTTGTGGATTTTTTGGAAGGAACCAAAGGTCCGAATTGCTATCAAGGAAAAGAACAAGGGTTTCATTCATGCTACCTACTCAGATGGAGGGGCGTTGGTCAATCTTTTTTGTGTCTATGGTCCTCCAACAGTGTCTCGAAGGGAGAAGTTTTGGAAGGAGCTTGAGGCGGCTATCAAAAAAGTTACGGGCCCGGAGGTGGTAGGGGGCGATTTCAATTGCATCTTGTTTAATAGTGAAAGGGAAGGGGGTGCGGGCGGTTTACATGCCGACTCGACCACTTTTAATTCATGGAGGAACAATCTTGGGCTCGTTGATCTGGAGTTTATGGGCCCGAGATTTACGTGGAGTAGACGACTTTCTCCCTCCTCGGTTGTTTCTAAGAGATTGGACAGGGTGTTTATGGACGTGGTGGGGAGGAACCGGTGGCCTGAAGCTCGGGTGCGACATCTGCCGAGATTCTCGTCCGATCATAATCCCTTATTGTTAACGTTCAGTCCGAATATTGAGAGTAACAAAGGAAGACGTCCCTTTCGGTTTGAGGCCGCTTGGTTCTCTCATTCCGGTTTTAAAGAAAAGATTGAGCTGAGTTGGTGTAACGAGTTAGAAACCCCGAGTGCTTTAGCTATGCTCAAGGATGATTTGATTATTTGGAACAAGAAAGTTTTTGGTAACATTCACCAAAGGAAAAGGCAGTTGTTGAACCAAATCGAGAATATTCAACGTAATCCGGCTAGGTTGAATTCGAGTGTGCTGTTGAATAAGGAAGTTGAGTTGCAAAGGGATCTTGATAAAGTTTTGGAACAGGAAGAGGTCTTATGGATGCAGAAATCCCGGGTGCAATGGTTACAACATGGGGATCGGAACACTTCTTTTTTCCACACCTCAACGATCGTCCGAAGGAAACATAATCGTGTGGAGGGGTTGAAGAATGAAGAGGGGGATTGGATTGATAAAAGTGCTTATTTGGAGCTCATGGCAGTGGAGTTTTTCAAGAGGCTCTACAATCTGGATCTGAATGATACTATGGGAAGTATTCCGGTGTTGAGTCACAACTTTCCTAATATCGACCTGGAGTTTCTTAGTAGATTAATTGGGCCGGTTTCTCAGGAGGAGATCCACAAGGCAGTCAGAAACATGGGAGCGTTAAAGTCGCCCGGAATTGACGGATTCCAGCCCGACTTCTACCAGAAATGTTGGGATACTGTGGGCCATTCGGTGGTGCGTTTTGTTAAGGAGTTCTTGAGGTCCTCGGTTCTGCCGGATGGGGTGAACGACACGTTGATTGTGCTCCTCCCCGAAGTTGATAAACCAGAGTCTCTTAATCAATTCCGTCCTATTAGCTTGTGCAATGTTTTGTACAAAGTCATCACTAAGGTCATTGCTAATCGGCTTCAGCCTATCATCAGCTTAATTGTGGGGCCGACACAAGGGAGTTTTATTCCGGGTCGGATGATTACGGATAATATTGTGGTGGCCCAAGAGGTGGTTCATTCGATGCGCAGGAAGAGAGGGCGTAAGGGTTGGATGATTCTTAAGTTGGATCTCGAGAAGGCGTATGATAGATTGCGATGGGACTTTATCGAGGCTACTCTTGGGGAGATTGGGCTACCGGATCAACTGATTAGGTGGCTGGTTGCGTGTGTTACCTCTACGAAGATGCAGATTCTTTGGAACAGGAAGTTTCCACTCAGTTTACGACATCTAGGGGTGTTCGTCAGGGGGACTCCATTTCTCCATACTTATTTATCTTGTGTATTGAGCGCCTTAGTCATATTATTTGTGACGATGTGGACCGCGGGGTTTGGAAACCAATTCGTTTAACAAGGAATGGCCCGAATCTTTCCCATATGTTTTTTTCCAGACGATATTATGTTGTTTGCGAAAGCGTCGGTTGAACAAATTCGGGTCATTAAAAGATGCCTTGATATATTCTGTGCAGCGTCCGGGCAGAGGGTCAGTACTCAAAAATCAAGGATTTTCGTGTCTAAGAATGTGCAACGTCGGGTCGTGCGGCAGCTGAAAGAAGTTAGCGGGTTTGAGGTTACTTGCAATTTGGGCAACTATCTTGGCATGCCTATTCTCCATAAGGCGGTCAACAAGGATACCTTCTCCAAGCTGGTGGATAATTTCAACACTAAGCTCTCGGGAGGGAAGGCCAACTCGCTTAGTTTTGCGGGGCGGATAACTTTAGTCAAATCGGTGTTGACGTCCATTCCAGTTTATACCATGTCGTCTGCTTTGCTTCCGGAAAGTATTTGTAGAAAAATTGATGAGATTAATAGATCTTTCTTATGGGGAAGTAACGGTGGTCGGAGACGGGTTCATAAAGTCGCTTGGGAAGAGGTTACGAAACATAAGAAAGCTAGAGGTTTGGGTATTAGAACCATGAGCGATATGAATTTGGCGTTGGTCGCTAAACTTGGATGGAGATTTTTAAATGAAGATAATGGAATTTGGACGACGGTTCTGAGGAAGAAGTATGTTGATTGTGCTTTGGGTAATTCGAGTGCTTGTTCTCACATTTGGAGAGGGGTTCGGCTGGGTTTTTCAGAAGTGTTAGCTAAAGGGAGTAGATGGATTTTGAGGAATGGGAGATCCATTCGATTCTGGACTGATGTGTGGATCATGGATAAACCGTTGGTACAGGTTGCCACGGGGCCTGTTGAGGCAGGGAGTTTGCAGGCTCGAGTTTGTGATTACTGGATTGAAAATGTCGGATGGAATTGGGAACTGTTATCATCGTTGCTCCCTACTGCTGCTATGCTGAATTTGGCCGCCTGCGCAGTCTTGCCACAATCTGTAGACGAGGAGGATGCGATCTGCTGGGCGCCGAGCTGTGATGAGAATTATTCTGTTGCTTCGGGTTTTGATCTTTTGCAGGGGAATTTGGACAGAATTGAAATCGATGGGGCTGTTTTCAGCAGGGTGTGGAAGTTAGGGGTTTCAGAGAGAGTTAGAAGTTTTATGTGGTTGGCTTTGAAAGGAGGAATTATGTCCAACTCGGAGAGGCGTCGAAGACACATCTCACACACAGCTGAGTGCGGCGTCTGCAACTTGCATATCGAAGAGTCTTACGAGCACCTTTTCCGGGATTGTGATCAAGTAAAATTTATTTGGTTGAATTGAGCCACTAATTTAGTTCCTCTATTTTTTCAGATGTCGTTTGCAGAGTGGATTCGATGTAATATCATGGAGAGTACCCGGATGGACGGAATCAGTTGGCATAATATATTTGCCATTACGTTGTGGTGGATTTGGAAGTGGCGGAATAACCGTATTTTTAATGGAGAGGTGACTCCAGTTGATAAAGCAGCATTCGTTCTTGGGATGGCTAGTGAGTATGAGGCTACTACAAGTATGTCATCTTGTAATAGTTCAAATCCTAGTATGCAAGTGCAGGATATTTGGTGGAAGTGGCCGGCGGAAGGATGGATCAAAATCAATACGGACGATGCGGTGAAAGATGGAAGGATGGCAGGAGCTGGCGGGATTATCAGAGACGATCATGGGCAATGGATCTGCGGGTTTATCCACAACATTGGGTCATGCTCGGTTCCTATGGCGGAGTTGTGGGGTATGCTTGCTGGGCTGAAGATAGCTTGGGAAAAAGGGAATCGTCAAGTGATCTTGGAGTCGGACTCCCAAATTTGTATTAGGATGTTGAGTACAGGGGTGAGTAGAAGTCACCCCTTATTTAGCCTGGTACGTCAGTGCCAAGGCTTTATTAGTAGGGATTGGAATATCCAATTCCGCCATGTCTATCGCGAGGCAAATTCGGTTGCGGATTACCTCGCGTCTTATGCTTTTTATTTTACTTTAGGTTTGCATGTATTGCTTGCCCCGCCCGAGGGGATTACTTTATTGCTACTTGATGATGTTAGGGGTCGGGCTATCCCCCGTTTGCTGATTACTTAGCCCATTGTTTCCGTTAATAATAAAATGCTCCCTTGAGGGGCCGGAGAGTACCGTCTCTCCTTCAACCAAAAAAAAAACTTTTCTTGAAAGTTTCCATAATTAGGGATTTCTAATTTTCTTTATAAGGTAACTTCCTAAAATTAACATATATTAAATATATCTTATTTATTTTATTCCTATAGTTCTTTTCACATTATATGACTTATGAAATATCTATGATCATAATCTTATAAAATAGGGTCATGGCTTATAAAATATAATCATGGCTTATAAATATCGTCATGGCTTATAAATATCCTACTTCATATTTATAGTCCATTATTAATATTTGTAGGTTATAAAATAATATCCTTTCCATATTTATATGGTTTCTTTCCATACAAGTCAACCTTATGCTATATAATATCATAAACTCATTATAGGATCATATTTCTTATATTAACCTAGAACTTATGTCTTGCAATAATTCTTTATACTTAGAGATTATTAAATTAATATCTTTCTCACATGATGACTTTAATACTATAATTATTAATAATATTATTCTTCCATAAAAATCAATATCTAATGTCAAACTATAGTTCATGATTACAAGTTTTGAAACATTAATACTTTTATAAGGTTTCTCTACCATTTTATTATTATAATATTTCTTAGATATTCTAACATCACTATCATATATTATAACTAAAATCATATGATAACCTAGTTTACTTTATAGTCACATTTATCATATTATAATTAAAGCTTCCGTCTTGTAGTAACCTTTACACTTAGATTCAAGCTAAACTTTATATTGTATTAATTAAATGACTTTGTTTAATATATCTATCATTATCGTAATTAAATTCATATAACATGATATTCTCTATAGTTTAAGACATGCAACAATTTTATCTTATAGAAATCTTATTTCTTTTATAAAGGTGACATTTTTAATATTACAAACTCTATTTCATATGCTAGTTATTTTATAAAAATATCTTTATAAGAAAAATACATGTCTAGCATAATATTAAAATATAATAAAAATTTAAGTATTTTTTTGTAGGATTATATTTACCATAGTAATTTGATTTGTTTCTCTACTTCAACTAACAAGATCTTCCAAATATATTTTTATTAGATTAAATCCTCATTTGATTTCTTTCTTATTTCTACTAATACATCTAATAATATAATAGGACTTAATTTTTAATAAAATACATAAGTAAAATTAGGGGTTTAGAATTTACTGGATGATTATTCTGTATTACAGAACGCAGGGAAGAGGAGGCGGGGGAAGGACCGGCAGACAAGGCGGCGCGACCAGGGGGCTCCGGCGGGCGTCGGGCGGTCCGACAAGGGCTCGACGGTCGTTGGGTGGTGCTCCGGTGGGCAGGGGAGGTCCGGCGGGGCTCCAAGGAGAAAGAAGGAGGGTGTTTGGTGGTGTTTTTGATGGAGAATTGGAACTTGGAAGGGGCTGATTTTTAAACACTTGAGAGCTATTTGCAAGAAGAAGGAGAGAGTGATGGATGTGTGAGTTTGGAGGGAGTTGGAGCTCCTTTATATAGGCAAAGGGATGCATCTTGGTGATCCATGGCAATGGAAGTGCACCAATGGAGGAGAAAGAGATGATCATCAATTGGTCAAAGTTGTGTTTGTTGATGGTGATGAAAGATGATGTAGGGAACTTGGCTTTGCAAGCAAAGGGAGAAGGTGGAAGGCATGCATAGCTCCCATGTCAAATCAATTTGACTTATTTGGAGAAGGAGACTTAAGAATTGATATAAAATTAAAAGAGTGGGGTAAATGGAAAGAAAGTTCACTTGGTCTAGCGGAATAGAGAGGGGGCGTGTGTAGAGATTTGCAAGAGGTCTCGGGTTCAAGTCCCGACTCTTGCATTCTTTTTATTGAATTTTCATGTATTTTCACTAACTTGTTGTACCTCTTTTTATCTACTAAAACCGAAATTATGAATTATTTCTATTTAAATGCTTTTACTTATTCCTAACCCCTTATAATGCCCTCTTGCAATTTATTAAATTTTAATTTACGTACGAATCTCTTTTTTTTTAACGAGAAAAAGAGTTATATATAGAATATATTTAGAGATTCTCCTTTATAAAAGAAAGAATTATAAAATTTTATTATATTGGATTTAACGCCTTGGAATATTGCGGATATTACATTGTCAAGGTCGGTAACGAAGCTACGATGATGGATTTTGACTACAAATAAGACAACGAGCACGAACGAACTGCAGGCTCGGTATCGACCTGTAATGCTCGGTAACGAGTCTGAACAGAGGAATACGAGAGTGTTTTCTAATGAGAAAAAGATCTAGGATAAGGGTTTACCACGACATAATCATGCATTTAAGATAGTGTGAAGGATAAATAACATGCCTTGAGGATAAAGCTATCAACTTTCGTTGATTTAAGCAAGCAAATCAATCGACTTTCATGAATCAATTCACTCTCTACTTATTTTTGATCCAAAGCTCGAAACATTCGTTATCGAACAATATCAACATCCAAGATTACAACTTTCTCTTTTGATCAAGTTATAGACTCGAATTACTTCGACTTTAGTCTAAGTATAAGCACAAAACAAGTAGATAAAAGATAGAAGACAATCAAACATTCATCACACATTCAATCATCCACAACTATGCCGTGTTTTCAACCCCGACCCGAGAAAAGTGAACTACTCACTCATGATCTAAACAAAACAAACAACTAAATTGAATGAGAACATTGAATGAAAACAAACAAAAGCTTACTTGAATTAAAATCGATTCTTGGTCTTCAAACACAATCAAACTCGAAAACAGAAAAAACAGAACTCGTCCTTCTCTCTCTCTCGATTTTCCCTCCTCAATCGTCTGAATCCTCTCCCCCTAAAGTAGGTTAATTGATTGGTGGATGAGAAAACAAAGGCTAGACAAGAGTATTTAGAGAGAAACTAATCTATCTAACAACTCTCTATAAGGAAATAAATCTTCTAATAAGATATATTCCTTAAAACTATCTAATAACATAAAAGGAAATAGGATAAAAGTTCATTAATACGCGCCGACTCGGTCTTCGATATGATCCAGAGTGCCTCGGTACCGACCTGTGTGCCTCGGTACCGACGTGTTACAACACTACGAACAACCGAAAGTAAAACTTGCGTAGCGGGTTCGTTACACCTCCGTTTGACTCGATTCTTTTTCCTATGTCTTTGTAACGAGTTTCTATACTTCTTTCTAAGCTCAAACTTGATCTTCAATGTTGTAACACCCCATCTTTCCACAGGGCGCTACGTGGCAGTAGATCTTACCAAGTACTACTTAGATGGGTTGACAACAACACTTTAGGATCTTACAACACGGGCACGACGAGAAAACAAGTAAAACATCCAACTTTCAGATTTATAAAACTAAATATAAAACATGTTTGAATGCCCGAATGCATAAAGAAGACTAACAAGTAACTGTTCCCGAATTTTCCTTAAAATATTCCAAACAACACTTAAAAATTACCATTAAAATAATTCACCATAACTAATAATAATAATAAATCCTCCCAAGCACACCCGAAAAACCCAAACTAGTGACACATGCGTCAACTATCCACTCCACCATCCAGCCAAGGCTCCTACACGGTTTCCTATGACATACCTATAATTGGAAAAATAATCCCCGAAGGGTCATCTACTAATCTACCAATCTAGATAATATGCGGAAATTATAAGACGTTTAAAAACAGTTTTCTATAGTCAGCAACCAGAATCCACAATCGCAACCATAACTCTAAAGGCCAATACCTAAATTAAACGGTTAGTCACACATAAGCCAAACACACATACATACAAAATCGCGCAATTAAAGCAACATAACTCTTTCTCCATCTCGTCTTCCAATCCACAGTGCAGAGGCAGGCCCTCCCACTCCTCACATTACTTCTTCCTTCTAACCCCGGATAAGCCTCCACTGGAGCACTTGCCAAAACACACAGATAGCATTTTCTTTTGAAGGGGCACGATTTCCGCTAACTTCTTTCAGCTGCCGCGCATAGGCAACCCGCTAATATCCGTAGTCGTGTAGGTCTCGTGGGTCGGAAAAACGAGTTCCTTGAGTTACAGACAATTGAGTTTTTGAACCACATGCAACCTCGTTTTAGGAGAATATAGGTCTTAATGATCCGATATACTAATCCGGATTTGGTCACATATATAAATATATATATTGTGAGATTAATCCTAATTTTTCAATGGAATCGAATCACAAATTCTATCTTAAACTAAGTTACCGTAAACATTAACCAAAATTCTATCTTCACCTTAATAATATCTTATCCAAATTTTTACAGTTAGTTATCCTAAATCTAGGTTGAGAGACCACCCTATTAAATACCGATCGACCACAATCTGCTCCAAATCTCTCTTTCGATTCTTCAGCGATTCACCTCACGTTCTGGAAGTTCGTCCATTCCCGGCCGTTGTTGTATCCAGTCACAACATCAGGTCGGCCCTGTTTTCCGGTAAGCTGGTCTCGTCATAATTTTCTTCCTCTGTATATCGCACAATTCTACCCGTGCTCACTTTCGGTTGTGAAGGAAGTGAGGAGTTTTCTGGGATTAGCAGGGTATTACAGGAGGTTTGTGGAAGGGTTTTCTCGGATAGCCCAAACACTTACCAACTTGCCAGCGGAGTTTTGATGACCTGAAGAGAAGGTTAACTTCGGCTCCTATACTTGCTCTTCCTCAGGGGAATGAGGATTTTGTGATTTACAGTGACGCCTCCAAGGTCGGCTGGGTTGTGTGCTGATGCAGAGGGACAGAGTGATTGCTTACGCTTCTAGACAGTTGAAGCCGAACGAGCAGAATTACCCTACTCATGATTTGGAGTTGGCAGCTGTGGTGCACGCTCTGAAGATTTGGCGTCATTACTTGTATGGGAGTACCTGCAAAGTGATGACAGATCATAAGAGCCTCAAGTACATCTTCACTCAGAGGGAATTGAATATGCGACAAAGGAGATGGCTTGAGTTATTGAAGGATTACGACCTTGAGATCCTTTATCATCCAGGGAAAGCGAATGTGGTCGCTGATGCCCTTAGCAGAAAGACGCCTCAGGAGAGTATGTTGGCTCATCTGACTACTCAGCTAGAGTTACAAAGGGAGCTGATGAGGTACGGAATCGAAGTGCAGATTTAGCGTTATCAGGGTAGTCTGAAAACCCTAGAATGTCGGCCGTCTTTACTTGAGGAAGTAAGGCAGAAGCAGGAAGATTGCCCGATGATTCAGGATTTGAGGCAGAGATTGAGCCGTGGAGAGGTACCCGACTTTGCAGAGAGAGAAGATGGTATTTTGTGTTTACGTGGTCGGATTTGTGTGCCTCGAGATACAGAGTTGAAGCAGAAGATTTTGCAAGAGGCTCATGCTACACCTTACTCAATCCACCCCGGGGCGAGTAAGATGTACAAGGATTTGCGACAGTTTTATTGGTGGGATGGCATGAAGCCGGATGTAGCAAGATTCGTCGCTAAATGTCAGGTCTGCCAGCAGGTGAAGATCGAGCATTAGAGACCCGGAGGAATGCTTCAGTCGCTTCCTATTCCAGAATGGAAGTGGGAGGACATCTCCATGGATTTTGTCACCGGTTTGAAACTCAGCAGAGGCCATGATGCCATTTGGGTAGTAGTGGATAGACTGACGAAGACTGCTCGCTTTTTGCCTATCAGGGAGACATGGCAAGTGAGCAAGTTAGTGGAGGTGCTTATTAATCAGATAGTTAGACTACATGGAGTGCCTAAGACGATTGTGTCAGACCGAGATGGGCGTTTTACTTCCAGATTTTGGCAGTAGGTGCACGAGGCATTGTGGACGAGATTACACTTCACGACTGCTTACCATCCGCAGTCGGACGGTCAGACAGAGAGGACGATTCAGACCCTAGAGGACATGCTGAGGTCCTACGTATTAGACTTGGGAGGTCAGTGGTCGGATCACTTGGCTTTGGTAGAGTTTGCCTATAATAACAACTGGCATTCGTCGATTCAAATGGCTCCTTATGAGGCTTTATATGGTCGGAAGTGTAGGACACCGCTGTGTTGGGATGATCCCTCGGATGTAATAGGAGAGAGGCCACAGATGATTGAGGAGACGATCGGGAAAGTGGCCTTAATCAGAGAGAGAATGTTAGCTGCACAGAGTCGCCAGAAGTCCTATGCAGACAAGAGGTGTAGACCGTTAGAGTTTGAGGTCGGAGCCCACGTCTGGTTGAGAGTATCGCCTACCCTCGGAGTAAGAAGATTCAGGGTGAAAGGGAAGCTGAGTCCCCGATATATCGGTCCGTTAGAGATTCCGGAGAGAGTAGGCGAGGTGGCTTACAGGCTAGCATTGCCACCTGCTTTGGAAGGAGTGCACCCTGTATTCCATGTTTCACAGTTGAGACAGTATGTCCCGGATCCTAGTCACAGACTGAATTATGAGGATTTGGTGGTAGAACCAGATCACACTTTCCGGGAACAACCGCTGAAGATTTTAGATCGACGAATGAAGAAGCTGCGGAACAAGGAGATTTCTCTGGTGTTAATTCAGTGGTCTCGACGAGGAGTCGAGGAGGCCACTTGGGAGACGGAGTCCAGGATGAGGGAGAGTTACCCAGAGATCTACCCGGGTTTAGTAGAGGCGTTTGAGGGGAAGGTTAGTAATTAGTGTGTTGTTTTCAAATTCGATGTTTACTTCGTGATTCTTGGTTGCTTGATTTGTTTGTTTGACTGTTTAATTTTTATTGGCGTGCTATATGTTTTGGATGGCTAATACAAGTTATGATTATCGTTATCAATCGATTCTGGTTCGAGGACGAACCTCTCTAAGGGGGAGAGGTTTGTGAAAACCACGAATATCTTTTCTTTCGTGTAAAAGTTTCGGGACGAAACTTTCTTAAGGGGGGTAGTATGTAATATCCGTAGTCGTGTAGGTCTCGTGGGTCGGAAAAACGAGTTCTTTGAGTTGCAGACAATCGAGTTTTTGAACCACAGGTAACCTCGTTTTAGGAAAATATAGGTCTTAATGATCCGATATACTAATCCGGATTTGGTCACATATATAAATATATATATTGTGAGATTAATCCTAATTTTTCAATGGAATCGAATCACAAATTCTATCTTAAACTAAGTTACCATAAACATTAACCAAAATTCTATCTTCATCTTAATAATATCTTATCCAAATTTTTATAGTTAGTTATCCTAAATCTAGGTTGAGAGACCACCCTATTAAATACCGATCGACCACAATCTGCTCCAAATCTCTCCTTCGATTCTTCAGCGATTCACCTCGCGTTCTGGAAGTTCGTCCATTTCCGGCTGTCGTTGTAGCCAGTCGCAACATCAGGTCGGCCCTGTTTTCCGATAAGCTGGTCTCGTCATAATTTTCTTCCTTTGTATATCGCACAATTCTACCCGTGCTCACTTTCGGTTGTTGCCTCTGTTTGGCGTTGGGATTTTTGTCGTGCGCTGCCAGTCTCCAACAACTGTCGTTCCTGTTGATTTTCGCCGGAATTCTCGCGGTCACCAGTTGCTCAGTCGCGGCGTTGTCGAAGTTAAACCGGCGGAATCGACGACGACTTCGCGTGTCCGGGGCAAGATCAAATTTTTTTCTCGATAAAACGCCATCGGGAGAGGTCAGCGAGATCACCGGAAATCGCCGTCGTCCCTGCCGATCGTGTCGACCGGGTGAGTTTTCCTTGGCCTCTGTTTTCTTCGTTAAATCGTCCTTGAGTCGGACTGGTGTTCCAGTTGAAAAAGGTGGGTCGAGTGGCGAGCGCGAGAGCGGGTCGGAGGGGAGGTGTGCTCGTTGTAAGGTTGAAGGCGAAGGAGAAAATCGGGCCGAGAATTTCAGGGGAAAGCCGGCGCGAGGTTGAAGAAAGGGGAGTGGGGTCCGCGCTTGGTCAAAGCTCCTTGCCCGGTCAAAGTAATGGTGAAGGGAGACGGGCTTCATTGATTTCGGCCCAAAAAAAGTTGAGCGGGTTTGGGTTGCAATTTTTTTTTATGTTGTTGTTGGGCTAGGAGTTGGATTTTCGGAATTGGGCTGGCACAAGGGAATTGGGAAATTGTGTTAGGCTAGTATTTAGTACATAAATAAGTTAATAAATTAAGGAGCTTGGCTTAGTAGGTCAATTAGCAAAAAAAAATCGTTATAATTATTCGGTTGCTTAAGGGGATTAAAGATGGCTCTTTAATTGGGTTAGTTAGTTCAACTCGTATTTTTAATTAATTAATCTTTCCCTTTATAATTCTTTAGGGAATCGTTCCGTTTGAGATCGTAGTTCCGTCTTCCCAAGGATCCTTCGTTCGAGGTAAATCGTTTTTCGACTTGCTCGGTTCTTTTCTCCCTTGTTAGACTGCGTATCGATATTGTAGGACGGGCTTTGGGAACTAGTCCCGAATACCTTTTAAATTGTTTTGAGCTCCTTGTGTGTTGTGTGCGTTAATGATTTTAAATGTGATTTATCGGAAAATATTTTGGAACGTTTTCTCTGTGTTGGTACCGTTTCCGACACGGCCCATCGTAGCTGGTGTTGAGGAAGTGTTGGCTACTTTGACCCGTGTGACTGGGAAAATCGTGCCCCTTCAATACGAAAATTATTATCTGTGTGTTTTTGGCAAGTGCTCCAGTGGAGGCTTAGCCAGGGGTTAGAAGGGAGATTGTGAAGTGGAGTGGGAGGGCCTGCCTCTGCACTCGGCGCGGTGATCAGCGCCTTGGAAGTCGGATTGCGGAAAAGGAGGAATTGCTTTGCTATGGGAATGTGATTGTAAATGCGTATGTGACTTGTGTGACTGATATAACTAATTTAGGTATTGGCCTTTAGAGTTATGATTGCGGTTGTGGATTTGTATGCTGACTTTAGAGATGATTTTAAATGCGTTCTGCAATTTCCGTATTCTTTCTAGCTTGGTAGATTAGACGTTGACCCTTCGGGGAACATTTTTCAGTTCCAGGTATGAACCAAGGAGCCGTGCAGGAACCGAGGCAAGATGGCGGGCCGGAGCGGTAAAGAGCGCGTGTCATAGTGGGATTGGTTATACTAGTTTATTTATATTAGTTAGGATGTTGATTTTAATATTTGTTAGACAGAGTTGTTATTATTTTGTTCGGATAGATCAGTTTCAGTAGGCATTGTGACGTATTTGAATGTTTATGATTTTCGGGGATTCATGCATGATTACGTTTTCTAAGTTTTATTAAATAAAGGTTGAATAATTTATTATGTTTTTCTCGTCGTGCCCGCGTTGTAAGGTCCTACAGTGTAGTTGTCAACCTAATTAATAGTACCTTGTAAGGTCTATTCTCTAGTAGCTCCTCGTCGGAAGACGGGGTGTTACAAGTCACACATAAGCCAAACACACATACATACAAAATCGCGCAATTAAAGCAACATAACTCTTTCTCCATCTCGTCTTCCAATCCACAGTGCAGAGGCAGGCCCTCCCACTCCTCACATTACTTCTTCCTTCTAACCCCGGATAAGCCTCCATTGGAGCACTTGCCAAAACACACAGATAGCATTTTCTTTTGAAGGGGCACGATTTCTCTATCACACGGACCATACATAGGCAACCCTTCCTCTCCATCAGCTACGATGCCCATGCCGGAAACGGTACCAACACAGAGAATACGTTCGAAAACTTTGGACGATAAAACACATTTAAAACCAACTTTTCATACATCATCACAAACAATTCCAAACAGTTCGAAAAGATTTTCGGGACTAGTTCCCAAAACCAATCCTGCAATCACGGCATAAAATCTAACAAGGCAGAATTGAACCGAGCAAGTCGAAAACGACTTACCTCAAGTGATGGATTCCGAGGACCAAGAAAACTAGGAGCCTAAGTAATAGTGATTTCCAAACATAGCAAAGATCATAAACAAATACCCGAGGGAACTAATACTCAGACCGAAACGAAACATTTTTTCCATTAAACTCCCCCGATTAGCCTAACAATATAATTACCAAAACACACTAACTATTTCTGGAGTGACTAACTGATTAAGTACTAGCCTAACTTAGTCTTAAACGAATGAGACACCAATCCAAATTAATTCAATTGACAAAAACCTTACACTTGATCACCCCTTAATTAATTTCCCGCTATCAGCTAAATTAAAGACCCTATCCACTCAAAAGATTCACACTTTAACCCTCATGATCAACGGAAATGAAGAATTCCTCTCTTAAACGCGTTTGATGACACAATTCACACCGAAATACCTACGCAAATCACAACCAATAAAATTAACTAATTACTTCTACAACTAACCCACCCCACCAGTAAACCAATTGAACTAACTCGTCCCTAACAATTACTCCTGTAAACAAGAGGGCTAACAGACCCAATCCGAACGAGAAAGACGACCGGGGAGTAGTGGAACTTTCCGGCGATTAAGGTTTGACCGGAACCGGCGCTAACGAGGCTTTTCGGCAACGGTAACGTTGAGGAAATACTTCGGAATCGGGGACGTTGATAGAGCGACTTGCTCGATGGCTACACGGTGCATAAAGTCCCGAAATGGTTGCGGTGGAGCGTCCCTGTGGTGCAGCGATGACACTAGCCCCCGAAGATCGCAATCGGTTAACGAGAGAGAAGCCGAAAGAACGAGATGGACTCCGATCTTCTTGTTCAAGAGCGAAAGGCGGAGGACGAGGAAAATACTTCGGCCGAGGATAAGTACGATTAGGGTAATGGTGGCTGATAACTAGGTAATGCTATTAATACTAAACAGATCAAAACGATCACGAGGCTAAACAAAACCTCGTTGGATAAGTTATTTAATGACTTAGTTAATTAGATAGAATTTAAAAAAGGGAAATATATATTCATACCTTTATATCTATGTATATGTATATAAAAAGGAGATTAGGAAAACTCTAACCCATTCCCGAGGTTACTTGCATCCTAATTTAAAAGATTACTTGTAAAACAATGAAAGTCATTTCCGACCTTAAAAGGGTAAAGTCAGGAAAAGTGAAACTCGACTATTACATACTATCTCCCTTAAGAAAGTTTCGTCCCAAAACATAAAAATGAAAGGAGCAGAAGTAAAAATGTAATACTTAAAAGATTACTAGACTTGTCCTGAGGTTCTACAAATACCTCCCTCTAAGAAAACGGTTCGTCCCCGAACCGTCGTTTGAGAGATAATCAAACAACTAAACCTATTTTTTTTTTTCAACACAAGAATAAGCATAAAAAATATGTATCGACTAGAACAAAAATAAAGATTATCCAACAAACTAACGCCTTCTATGAACGTATCCACAATCAATTGTAACCAATGCAACAAAATCTGGTTCAAATAATCAAACAAACAACCAAATCAGTAAACAAGTAAAGATCCTTGTGTCCTGTAAAAGAACTAATGCACTAGCTACTAAACCATACTTTCAATCGACAACTAAAACGCTCAAGATAGGTCATCATGTGGAGTAAGAACATCTTGTTCTTCCATTCCCTTCATTTCGAATACTCGAGGGGGAACTGCTCCTGTGTTGCTAGCTCCCACGCTCCGACCCATACTCTGACATGGTGCCCGTGGTAGATGACAAACTCCTTGGTTTCCCGTTCTCGGTGCCGATCCTTGCGAAGGTGCACCAACTCTACAGAACCTTTGAAGTTGTCCGGGCTTACCACATGTAAAGCAGTCCTTCATTGGCCTAGGACACTGACTCCTCAAATGCTCAGAGCTCCCACAATTGTAGCACAATTTCTGATTTTCGGCAGACCGACTTTACTGTGACAGTTGTTGGCGTCCCGATGCCTGGAACTCTAGTCTACTCTGCGAGTATCGTCCAAACTGATCGTCACCAATATAATTCGTTGCAGTTGCCACTTTCCGTCTCTTACTCCCTCCTACTTGAGCATCCACCTGTTCCGGCCTCAGAGTGGCTATAGCATAGGACAAAGTAGACTGTTGAACCTCACTCAACGACGTAAGTCTAAGTCCAGATACATAAGCTCGCAAATGCGGCTGCAACCTCTTCGGAAAGGTCGCAATCTTCAACTCCTCACTAGGGGCAACATTCGGCACTGCAACCAACTCTTGCTGAAACTTTAGAATAGTCTCAGCCACTATGATGTTTTCCAGTCCAGCATCCCGAAAAGCAGCCTCTCGAGCCATCCTTACCACTGGAGAAAAATAGTAATCTCGGATCCTCCTCCCACACTCCTCGAATGTCACCTCAGTCTGGTGGTCCCTACCCAACTCCCACCAGTCAAAAGCGCCCTCCTGTAGTAGACTTTGCACCAAGGACATCCTCATTTCCTCCGGTGCTTGAATGGAGTCCACCGCAGATTTCGCTCTCCTCAACCATTGCTCCACGTCAGAATCGTGGGCTCTAGTAAAGTTCGGCACCCCGGTCGTCCTAAACTCTGTGAGCCACTTGTCAGGCTAAGGCTCGCGATACTGTTTCCTCGGCTCGACCACACAGTCTGCTACCGTTGGTCCCAACAATTCTAGCAGTGTTCCTAACTTGACAGCCAAAACAGAATCTGGGCCTGGTGCCCTCTCCTCAACCCCCTGTTGTCCAGCAGCCGCGTTCAAGTTAGGCACAGCTCCCGCGCCCAACAAATTCTGCAACAATATCTGAATTGCAGCGTTCACCTCTGGTGTCAGTCCTACTGGTGGTACCTCTAGTCTCGCCTGTGCCCCATTAGCTTGGGGACCCCCTCCAATGACAGATACACTAGCCTCATGATGATCAGCTACAACCACATCTTAACTCTCGGCAACCTCCTCCTGGAGAGGAACATTCTGCTACACTTCGGGCTCAACAACTATAGGGGCCTCTCCTCTACTCCTACCCCATCCTCTACCGCGGCCTCTACCACGCCCTCTACCGCGGCCTCTACAATTGGCTTCAACAACTCGCGCTCTGGTTGGTGGGGCCATCTATAATAGAAATTCACATATTAAAACTTTAGCATCCTACTATTAGCGTAATTTCTTACTATTCTACGTGAGGTACTTCGGCTGATAGGGCGGAGTCGCGACGTGTCACCTACCCCATATATGCAACATGCCTACCGTAGTGCAAACATTTTGAAAACACCGGCCAGTTTTAGTTTTAAGTTAGACCTCAGGTACACTCGTTGGTCAGTTACATGTGCCTTGTTGTCAACCTGGCTCTGATACCAATTTGTAACACCCCGTCTTTCCACAGGGCGCTACATGGTAGTAGACCTTACCAGGTACTACTTAGGTGGGTTGACAACAACAATTTAGGATCTTACAATGCGGGCACGACGAGAAACAAGTAAAACATCCAACTTTCAGATTTATAAAACTAAATATAAAACATGTTTGAATGCCCGAATGCATAAACAAGACTACCAAGTAACCCTTCTCGAATTTTCCTCAAAATATTCCAAACAATACTTAAAAATTACAATTAAAATAATTCAACAGAACTAATAATAATAATAAATCCTCCCGAAGCACACCCGGAAAACTCAAACTAGTGACACGTGCGTCAACGATCCACTCTACCATCCGACCAAGGCTCCTGCACAGTTTACTATGACATACCTATAATTGGAAAAATAATCCTCGAAGGGTCAGCTACTAATCTACGAAGCTAGATAATATGCGGAAATTTTAAGACGTTTAATAACAGTTTTCTATAGTCAGCAACCAGAATCCACAATCGCAACCATAACTCTAAAGGCCAATACCGAAATTAGACGGTTAGTCACGCATAAGCCAGACACACATACATACAAAATCGCGCAATTAAAGCAACATAACTCTTTCTCCATCTCGCATTCCAATCCACAGTGCAGAGGCAGGCCGTCCCACTCCTCACAATACTTCTTCCTTCTAACCCCGGCTAAGCCTCCACTGGAGCACTTGCTAAAACACACAGATAGCATTTTCTTTTGAACGGGCACAATTTCTCTGTCACACGGACCATACATAGGCAACCCTTCCTCTTCCTCAGCTACGATGCCCGTGCCAGAAACGATACCAACACAGAGAAAACGTTCGAAAACTTTGGACGATAAAACACATTTAAAACCAACTTTTCATACATCATCACAAACAATTCCAAACAGTTCAAAAAGATTTTCAGGACAAGTTCCCAAAACCAATCCTGCAATCACGACATAAAATCTAACAAGGCAGAATAGAACCGAGCAAGTCGAAAACGACTTACCTCTAGTGATGGATTCCCGATGACCAAGAAAGCTAGGAGCCTCAGTAATAGTGATTTCCTAACATAACAAAGAGCATAAATAAATATGATGTTCGCATTTTTAGTATAGTTTTTAGTAGGTTTTCTTTGCTTATTAGGTTTAGTTTTGTTAAGTTTAGGATTAGTTTTGAGTGTTTTTAGGTAGTTTTGCATATTTCTATGAAAAGAGTGGAAGCTACGCTATTTTGTGAATTTTGTAGGTTTTAGCGAGGTAAAGAGCTATATGGAGTTGAATTTGGAGCATTACAGCGAAAGACGGAGGAGTGCAAGATTGAAGAAGTCAAAGCTCAAGATCACAAGAGGAAGTGTGGAAGAAAACAAAGCCCAGGCTCGTTAACGAGGCTGTGAGGGCTCGTTAACGAGGCCACGAAGAAGAAGATTTGAAGTATTTATTTTATAATTCACCGATCCTGAGCGGGAATTTATTTCCGTGTCGGTTGAGTATCTTTTTAGAATCTTTTGGGGTTATTAGAATATGTAATTTGGGTCTTAATATCTTTTTAGATTTTATTTCTATCTTTTAGGGTTTGTTTCTATCTTTTTAGGAAAGTTTATATCTTTTTAGCCTTTTTAGTTTTTAGCTTTTTAGTATAAATACCCTTCTATCTAGCATAGAAAGGGAGGAGGCTTTTTGAAGTTTTGAGAAGAGAATTTTTAGGAAGAGATTTTCGAAGGGCTGAGAGAGAGAGAGACGTCGGATCGGAGAGGATCGAGGAGGCTCGGTAGACGACAGTCACCGGGGTCGTAGGTCGCGATTGTGATTCGGTATTTTTATGTTTTTCGGTTTCTTCTGAATCTCTGTAAGACGATATTTTTCTTATTAATTTGAGTTTTGTTTTGTTTTCAATGTTTCTTTTGATTGAGATTTTTGGTTTCTTAGTTATGATTAGTGAGTAGTTTCCTTTTCTAGGATCGGGGTTGAGCCCGGCATAGTTGAGCATGTTTGATGAGTAAGAGTGTGTTGTGAATGCCTTTTATCTTTGATTGAGAATTGTTTGTTGTGCTTATACCGAAACGAAAGTTGAGGTAATTTGAGTTTTTAACTTGATTGAAAGAGAAAGTTAGTAACTTGAAGGTTGATATTGTTTGAATACGAAAGTTTCAAGCTTTAGATCCAAAACAAGCAATTAAGTGAATTAGGATACGAAAGTTTGTTAATTTACTTGCTAAGTCAACGAAAGTTGATGACTCTATCTATTTAAAGACATGATCTTATCTTCTTACGAATTTTTATGCTTGGCTATGTTGTGGTGTCCCTAGTCCTAGATCTTTGTTTTATTTGAATTATTTCTAGTGAATTTTCGTCGCTGAGTACTTGCCTCGGTACCGAGTTTTAAATTAGAATTTAATTAGGTCGTTAGTTGAAGTGTTTTTGTGTTTGGTGGTTCGTTAACGACCCTGACAACGTCGTTAACGAGGCTACTTGTGAGTGTTTTTATTTTGCTTTTTAGTAGATTGATAAACGAACAACCTTGCTTCCTGTGGAACGATCCTGACCTCCCTATACTCAGCGGGGTCTTGACTACAAATTTATTTGTTGTCGGGAAACCCTTCCAACAAATTGGCGCCGTTGCCGGGGAAGAGCATATTGGAGAAGACAGTTTCCCGTTCTAGGAAGGATTGGTCCTCTAAATTGGATGACGCTCTATGGGCATATAGGACAGCATACAAGACGCCTCTCCGCACCACCCCCTATAATCTAGTGTATGGCAAGGCATGTCATTTACTGGTCGAGATGGAGCATAAAGCATTATGGGCTCTTAAGGAGCTCAACATGAACCTCAGCGCGGAAGGAGCAAAAAGATTCATGGACTTGCAAGCATTAGAGGAACTGAGGTTGAAGGAGTACGAAAATGCTGAAATCTACAAAGAGCGCACCAAAAGGTGGCATGATCGGAAATTGGTGCCCAAAACTAATACGTCGGTGATAAGGTACTCCTCTTCAACTCTAGACTCCGATTATTCCCAGGAAAGCTCAGGACACGATGGAGTGGGCCATTTGTGGTTCATCACATTTATCCTCACGGAGCAGTAGAGTTGACCGATAACCGCGGCATAATCTTCAAAGTTAATGGACACCGGTTGAAGAAATTCCATGAGCAAACTGACCCAGATGAAGAGATAAGAGTCACCATGGCTCTCACGTCCTCAGACTAGCAAGGAAGCTCGTCGAGCTAACGACGTTAAAAATAGCGCTTACGGGAGGCAACCGGTTTTAGAATAGGTTTAGTTTTTCTTGTATTTTCTTTTTCTTTTTAGATTATTTCTTAGCTTTTTTTTGTTTTTCTTTTTAGTTTTAGTTAGGATAGAAATTAGAATTTTTTGGAGCTAATAAGATTTCAAGAGAAGGGATCGAAAATCACTCCAAGAAGGCTACGGTGGCTCGTTAACGACCCACCCAGGGTCGTTAACGACCCGGTTCGAAGACCCGACTCGTCAAGAAACGGGGCAGGTAAGAATTTTAACCTAATCTATCCTATCTTTTACCCTAGCCGCCGCCCACCTCTACCCCTTCCCCTCCTATAAAAACCCTTTTTACCCCCTTCCACAAATCTACCACTACCCTCTAAAATTCATACTTTCCCAAACCCAAAAATCTCTAAATCCCTCTCCCTTCTCTCCCACCGGTTCGGAATCCCCCACTCCACCGACCACCAAGAGGCCATCGTTACCGGAGCCCGGAAACCGATCACCGACGAGACACAAGCTCGTTAACCACCCCGATTCCGACCCTTGTTCTTCAATTTCTCGATTCTCCGGTATGATTTCTAAACCCTTGCTCGAAATTGCATGATTGATTATCTTTAGGGGTCGAAATTTCGTGTCTTGAATCGTGTTCTTAGAAAGGTCGATTTGCATACTTGATTTTTGTGCATAAAAATTCTTGATTATGCCTAGTTGTTCATGTTTTAGGAAGAATTATTCATGTTAGATTATCTATTGCAACACTCTAGTTAGGAAAGCATGAATTTTTCTTGTTCTAAATCTTAAGTTCGAACTTAGCATGTCAAAATTCCGGGTAATTTTAGCATGTTCGGGATGGGTAATCGAGCAAGTATGGGGTGCTTATACCCGTTTTTGGTATTGGTGGAAAAATATAGAAGATTGCATGCTTGATTTGTGCTGTAATTTAAGGTAGATTAAAATCGGAAATTCTGGGTTTCGTTCTCGGCGGCTCGTTAACGACCCACCCAGGCTCATTAACGACCCTGCAATGCTTCATAGATCAATCCGAGCCCAGAATCGTAAACGACCCAATTGGGTAGTTAACGAATAATTCCGAGATTAATTCGAGACCAAGTATGGGGTCTCTTACCTATCTATTTTTGAGTGGATCTTATCTTGGAGAAGTCTTGATTATTTTGTAGGATCCATGGCAAGTTCAAGCAGACCCGCTACCCGAGCTCAGAAGAAAAGGAGGAACCATAGGTCCCCATCTCCACCTCGAGTGGATAATGTGATTTTGAGCACTCAGAGCCAAGTACGGGGCTACCGAGATTTTCTAGAGAAGGACCATTACACCCGATGGTTCTCAAAGTCCAGCGTTGTCACCACGGGGATCTACAAGGATGTCAAGGACGCTTTCATCATCCTTGGGGCCGCCCATCTTTTGAAGCAAGAGAGCTTGCCACACTATCCGGCCCTCACATCCGAGTTCTTGGCCACCTTGGACACCAACTTCTCGTCGAAGACCTCAGTGGGACGGATCCGGTTCCGGCTCGGTAATGGGGACCGTGACTTTACAATGGCGGAGTTCAACGCAATCTTAGAGCTCCCAAACCCGTCTAGAGATTATAGCTTGAAGGACTACCGAGTGACCCGCACTTGGAGCTACATCACCGGGGAGGTTCAATCCTCCACCGCGGTGTTATCCGGGGCAACCATCATCAACCCCATCTTCAGGATTATTCTTAGAGTCCTCGCCGCGATGTTTTGGCCGAAGAGAGAGTTGAATCGGCCTACAAGGACGGAAGTTGCCTGTTTCCGCACCATCCTTTTTGAGGAGCCCGGCCCCTTGAACTTGGGGTACGAATGGCTCTACTACATCGAAAAATCTACCAAGTCCAAGGAGGTTTGGTGTGGCAATTTGGTTAGCCTCTTGGCTAAGAATCTTGGAGTCGATCTCACCCGCTACACACCGGCTCACGCCCAACTCCTCAACAAAAACTATTGGTATAGCTCCGGTGTCTTCATTTTCAAGCCGAGGGAGGATTCAAGGTGAAGGTTCAAGATCGTATCGTTATACCCACCCTCGACAAGTTCGAGCTTCTCTATGTACCGAATTCGTACGAGGCGTGGACGGGACACGCCTACCCATTGGAGCCTAAACCGGAGGACGAACTTTCGCTTAGGCCATGTGAATCCCGGTTTGAGCGGGAAGAAATGGATGAAGATGAAGATGAAGATGATGAAGAGGACACCGAGGTAGTAGGCAACGACACCGAAGAAGCCTTCACCGAGGGAGGCACTGAGGAGCTCAATTACGAGGAAGAAGACATCGACACAGAGGTCTTAGGGAGCAACATCTTCGTTGACGAGCCCACCAGGCTCGTTAACGACCATTTCCATCCCCATCCCAACACTGTTAACGAGGCACCCAACTTCGTTAACGAGGTGCCGAGAGCTCACGTCGACCCACCACCAGCTCCTGTCGACCCTCATGCCTACGGACTCATGCCTTACAACCCGGTGATGTATCAAGACCATTTCCAGCCTCACTACCCACCACCTCCTCAGCCCGAGTACACAGGATCCAGTATACCACCACCATGGGCCGAGGATCTTTCTGCACGGATGCAGCAGCTTCACCTCCAGCAGGATCACATTCATAGGAGGATGGATAGATGGGAAACTGTCTATTCAGCTCGCATGTCGATGGAGGATCAGAGGCAGCGTCAGAGAGAGGCGGAGGACGCTGAGCATTGGAGGACGATGTACGACTTCATGGGGAACTTTGAGCACTACTTCCCTCCACCGAACCGTTGATTCAGCTCGAAGATGAAGTTTTTCCTTGTTTCCACTTTTACAACTTTGTAAGTTTTTTATGTCTTTCTTTTTTCTTTTTAATTTTTTGTTTTCTTTTCTATTTATTTTCCTTCTTCTTATTTTTCTTACAGTGGGGACACTGTAATTTTAAGTATGGGGTGGGAGAAAGTAGAAAACTTATGTACTAGGTGTTTATGTGTTGGTGTTTATGTGTTTTATATTACTTTATGTCGAAAAAAAAATTAAGAAAAATCGAAAAAATTTCGAAAAATTTCGAAAAATCTAAAAAGAGTTTTAGAATTGATAGATATCCTTTCTTAAGTTCTATGATAGCAATTGCTAACTTAATCATATAATTCCTTGCAAGCATGTCTTTAAAAGTATAGCCGGATTCTCAATTTGAAATTATTGGTTTTTAGAAGATGATAGCATTTGATGAAATTGAGCACATATACTTTTTAGCATAGATGATGCAATCCAACAAAATTTACTTTGTGAGTTATTTTTGGCCTTATAGGGAGAACATTTATAAATCCCTCTTCTTTTCTTTTGTGATTTACTCTCTTTATGCATATTATCTCTTGGAATTGTGATGGTTATCTATTTCTTGAGATCCTTATAAGTTTTAAGTTCATTACTTGTGAAGATCATATGATGGAGAACTTATTTTCATAAGCCTTATTATTCCCTATCTACCTTTACATTATTCCTTCTTTTTGATAACCAATTCTAGCCTGAAACCTTTTATTTTTAGCTCCACAAGAAAAAATATTCCCTAGCCGAGATAAGCTTGACCCTATCCGGGAATTAGGACTTAGATTGGAGAGGTAAGTTTTGTGGTGTGTAAAAAAAAGAGAGGAGTTGCTTATATTTTGCTTAAATTGAAGGGTATTGGGGAAGGGTAGATTGGAAGTCTCTTGTTATTACATGTAATAATAAAGGTCTCTTGATAGAAAAAAATGCACAAAATAAAGTTTTTTGATGGATGTAGTGAAAAGAAGAGAAAGAATGTGTACGGTAGCTCATTAACGACCCTGATGTGGGATCGTTAACGAGGCAACGAAAAAAAGAAAAAAAATGAAAAGAAAAAAAGAAAGAGAAGGAGAATGATAAAAAGGGAAGTAAAGAGTTGAAGTGCACTTGTGTTTATAGATAATATCAGATATTCTTTTATTTTGTTATGAGACATTCTAGGATGATAAAGGGTGAGTGAAAATGAGTGTGTGATCGCCTCTCGGTAATGCGAGGGTCTAGAGATACAATTTATAACCCGACCCTGTTGTAGCACGTGGTGGGTGTCGAACACTCGGGAAGTCTACTCGATCGATGTGCCTAGATACTAGGAAGCAAGAAAGGAGAGTTTAAAACAAAGGAAAACAAAGAAAACAGTCGGGACTGACACTGAGGTCACGTCGGGCCCGATGTTGGCGAGAAGAGGAAGTCGGGACCGACACTGGGTAAGTCGGGCCCGAGGTAGCTGGAGATGTCGAACTTCAAAGATTAAAAGTAGATCTTGGGCTCTTGGGTTCCTTCTCTAGTAGATTAAGGCTTTTCCACCCCAATTCAAGCAATGAGTGATGATCGGACTAGGATCGAGTGCTTTCGCCCTCGTTCCAACCACTTCTACACCTCGATCATTGGGGAAATCCCCTTCGAAGCAAGGTCTTGAGATTGACACATGTTCACTTTCGCTACTTTGCCAATCTCAAGCCTTGATTCCCAACTTTCGCAAGGAATTGTAGCTCTATGTAGAGTGGGTTCCTTAGACCAAACACTCAAGGCTATGGAATTGGGGTTTCTAGCCCAAACCTAGCTAGGGTTTTCCCCCATAACCCAAGATCAAGGAGATCTAATCCATGTGGCAAACAAAGAAAGCAAACAAATCAAAAGGGAAAGCAATCAACATCATCAATCTCAAAACAAAGCAAAGTTTCATTCAAATCAAAAGCAATCCACAAATTCCAATCAAGTGTTTCCAAATCCACAAGATCAAAACAAAGCAAAGCAAATCTACCAACAAAACCTATCAAGTCTTCCTCTCCCTTGGCCGATTCTCTCTCTTCTCCTTCTCCTCTTCTTCCTCCTTGCTCTCCAAGTATCCTCTTGGTTCCTTGCCAAGTGTGGGAACCCTTCCTTGTGTGAGAGAGCCCCCAAATTAGAAGACAAGAGGGCCTTTTATAGATTAGATGAGGGGCAAAAGTGGAAGTCCACAATTTCGTGCCTTGGAGCCCAAGTAGTCCGGTGACCGACTCGGACCGACACGGAGGACCTCGGGCCCGACTTACTGTGCATGTCGGTCCGAGGTTGAAAGCTCCCAATTCGGGCCCGGCGTGCTTGCAACTCGGTCTGGACCTCGTTCCACCTTCTTCTTGTTGGCTTTCCTCTTGTTCTTCTTCATGGCTTGCTCCTCTCTTTCCCGCTTTAGCTCTGCCTTTGCTCCATGTCTCGGTCCTCCTTCAAATTGATCCTCGATTCATACCAAATTACCTACAAAACACATAAAATGCGCATAGTCTCCGAATCTCATAGAAATACGGGAACTAAGCTAAAAGGGAACAAAACACACAAGGAAAGGGGAAAAAGAAACATATTTACAAAGGAAATCACATATGAAAACACCACCAAATAAAGAGACATCAAAATACCCCATACTTAAACTTGCTTGTCCTCAAGCAATAACAATGTAAGCAAGACCGAAACATAATCTTCAAGTAAAGCCTCGTATGAAAACACATTTTAAGCACAAGTGATTGATATTCAAGCAAGATTACATCGTCACACATGATTAAGTGTTCCAAGGAATAGAGTCAATGCAACTAAGCCTCACTTTAGGGATATGTGAATGTGTATTACTCATCATGTGTTTGGGTTTAGCAATGAACACTCAAGCTCAAAATTCATGCAAGTAAGGACTTTACTATTGAAGCTAATATCACCAATTCCTCCACCTAGAGATGCCTAATACAAAGTACACAAAGAATTTCGAACTTGGCTCAATGGAGGTCCTCAAAGAGGTTCCATTCGGCCGGGTTGTAATGGGGCTTTTGGTATTTCTCAAGGTGGGAATTATTTGGTCTTGTGGTGCTTACAATGGGGATTGAACAACCTAAACTCTCACCAACTTCACCGAAATTCCACAATTACTTTCACACTCACCCAAAAGACTTAACATTTTTCCTTTCAACCTAAAATTTCACTTAACATTCCACTTCATCTTTGCTCTTAGGCTTTTTGTTGGATTTTCCACACTTTCTACATTTTGGACCGACTTTCTTATGACATCGGGCCCGATGTGGCTTGTAACTCGGTCAGACCATTTTTCTTCACTTAGGCCCTTTGCTTTCATTCCACTTTACATTTCCAACATTTTTCTTTCTTTCTTTTCTTTCTTTTTTTCATTTTTGTACAACAAAGATGCACTACCCACATGATTCATAACACCATTCTTTGCCCTTAAACCCAAGAGAATCTCAACTCTTCAAATACAATCCAAACCTCTCTTCTAAAGTCCAATCCCATAAGGGTCAAGTCATATAAGGCTAGGAATAATATCTTTGAGGAGTTTCAAACAAAGGCTTAGGCTAGAACGGGGCTACAAACAAAGGATTAACTTCATGGTAGGATATGGAACATTTATGTGACTAGAAGAATAAAGTTCAAAATCAATGTGACAATGCTAGGACAATTCTCATGACGGTCTTGGAAAATAGATAAACACCGCAATAGCAAGTTTTACTAAGCATGAATGAGCTAATCACACAAGAAACATGAGGGATATGCAAATATGAACAAGCATCCCTAAAATGGCCAAAAATCAATCTCACAAGGGTCACTCATACTTAGTTGCATAAGAACTCATCCTAGAACTCACATGTTCAATAAAACAAGCAAGATATCATGATCACATCAAAAGCAACATCATTTTAGAGGCTAAACTATTCAAAAATATGCAAAGGAATTTACATGCTCACATCATCATTAGCTTTTATTTTGGCAATCTAAGATGGGAATTTCTAGTCCAAAACCTACAAAACACCAAATCTTTTTGTTGTTTTTAACACAATTTTTCAATTTTTTTGGATTTTTGCAATAATTTCTCTAAAACCAAAAACAAAGACTCATCCCTTCAAGATCAAATTAATCATCCATGTCTTTCATCAAACCACAAACCAAGAAGCAAACATCCCAAATACAAACTAAAAACACAAACTAATTATCCTCAAAATAACAAACAAACATAAGCAAGTGAAATCATGAACACACTTACCCCCACCCCATACTTAAAATTTTGATGTCCCCATCAAACAAGGAAATCAAAACTTAAAAGCAAGAGAGAAGAGTATGAAGAGCTCACAATTTCTTATTCTTCAATGGCATGTCTAGGATCAATCGAAGGGGTTGTCACGTCTACGTCCTCTTTGGAGCCTTGCTTGCCGCTCCCTCTCATACACTTGCTCTTGGTAGAAGTCTTGTGGTGGTGGTTGGAGTTGAGGATCCGGGCGTGTCCATTGGTCCTCACGGGAAGGGAAGTTCCCGCTCATCCACGTGTTGAAGCTATCTTGGACCCGCCACCTTTGGTCTTCCACCTCCCTAAGCTCCTCTACCTCTCGTCTAGTGTAGCCGAGGGCTCGGTTCATCTCTTGTTGGCTAGCTTGGAAAGCACTTTGTTGTTGAAGCATTTGTTGTTGTTGTTGGTACACTTGTTGTTGTTGTTGGTACATTTGTTGTTGTTGGAGATTCACTTGATGGACCTCTTGGAGAACATTCTCTTGTTGAAGTTGGAGATGGGCCATTTGGTTGGCCAAGAAGGACATGTCCACCGTTTGTTGTTGTTCGGGAAACACCATTCCCGGACCGTACCATTGGGCATAGCCTTCATAACCGCCACTTTGAGCTTGTTCTCACCGTGCACCGCTCCCTTCTCCACGCTCATAATGCCTCAGGACCTCACCACTATGGAATGAACTGGACCGACGTTGAGGGAAGTCGGGCCCGACTTGGTGTGTACCTCGGTCCGCCAGTGTTGGAGCTTGGTGCGTGGCCCGGAGGTTGGCCATCAAGCCTTGGAAGCGCTCATCTTCTTCCTTTTGCTCTTGATCGACTTCCATGTCTTCCCCACGAGGTGCAAACACAAAGTTGTCTTGGTCGGAATCCGGTGTAGATGGAGGGGAGGTAAACCGAATGTGTTGTGGTTGTTGTCGCCGCCCCTCTCTTGCACCTTCGGGGTCACCAAATGAGTGTGGCTTGCCGGCCCACACTTGGTACCAATTTTGATACCGAGAAAGATCATAGAGGTTGTGCACCAACCGGATCGACACACCATCATAGTTTGAGTGAGGGGCCAAGGAAATCATGTAGAGCTTCTCCTTGATGATGTTGGCCTTCTTGAAATACTTCATGTTCATGAACTCAACACCATTCGGAGCCGGAGAATACTTGTCGAGATCAACTCCTAGACGCATGGCGAGCCTTGCTATCATCCCGCCGAAGTAGATCCAAGAGGAGCTTTGGAAATCTCGCACCATCTTGACCCACTCCCATGCAAGGTTCATGGGCTTCTCGGTGTCGAAGAGCATCTCATGGAGCAACATAATCTCTTCCTTCATTGGCTTGCTCAACTCATGACGAGCATAGATTGCACATCCCAAAACTCGCACCATGACCCGAAAAAGAGGGCTAGCAATCTCGGTTATGGAGGCGCCTTTTCTCATCTCGCTCTTCCCGGCCACATGACGCCACACTTGGTTCACCTTCTCATTGTTGACGCCGGTCTCTTCTCTTGGGCATGGAAACCCGAAGTAGGTAGCCAAATCCCTAAGAGTGAGATTGTGGTCCTCATTGCCCAATTGGAAAGTGATCGCCCCTTCCTCATCCTCCACATTATCATAAGTGCATTCGAACGTGGCCATGAACTCCGAGGTAAGGGCGGGGTAGTGGGTGTTGTCCCACCTTAGCATCCCATTGAGACCGATGTGGGAGTAGCACCTTGGAAGAGCTTGATCCATGTCCATCTTCCTCACGGCTTCCCAATCAAGCCACCTTGTGTGATGCTCAAGCGCCATATATCTTGCATAACTCTCCACTTGCTCATCATCCTCCAAATAGACATCATCCAGCTTTGGCTCTTTCCTTGACTTCTTGAACTTCTTCCTCGGCCTTTCCACATGAGATGATGAAGCTCTAGTCTCCATGGTACCTACACACATCCAACCAAACAAAAGGGTCCAAGATAAACTCCATACAACTCAACAAAAGCACTCATCAACACACAATAACACTTCAACACAAAGGGAACCCCATACTTAGTCTCTAGACACACATGCATCTCAATCCAACATAAATCATCATGGATATCTTCTAACAATGGCTAAGCAAATGATCATTCTACATCATGATTAGGCTATAGCCAACAATGAAACACATGAATCCACATGATATTACAAGAAGAAAGCAAAAACAACATGGATCGACTTCCAACCTATGTCGGGCCCGACTTACTCAACCTCGGTCCAACAAGTCGGACCGACTTCCACAACTCGGGCTCGACTCTCCTGGGCACGTCGATCTCGACCTAGTTCGTGCTTCGACTCTAACCTCAAATCAACCCAAATCACTCTATCATGCACTTAAATTTCAAATTCAACCATCAAACATCCCTAATCGAAGTTCTAAATGGATCTAAGCATGCATAAACAACTTTAAAGCTCAATTTCACAAATCATGCAAATCCACCATTGATGCTCAAGCTCAAGCTCTCAATCAAACATGGCATTACTCAATCTATGCAATGAAAGCACAAAATTTTCAAAGAAATAAGTAGAGATCGAGTAACACATACCGGATTCGAAGAGTATTGAACTTTTAAACAAATAAGCAACTTAGAACTCAAATTTCCTCAATCTAGATCGAGATGGGGGATGAAGGACTATATTGAACTCGAAATTTCTACTTGGATTCGGGTTAGGGAGGCCTTTTTGTGGTTGGAACGAGATGAAGAAAGGAAGATGTGGATCGAGTATGGTGAGGAAGGGGCGGCCGACTTTGAGAGTGTTTGAGGGAGATGGGTTGTATTTTGGGAATGGTGGTTGATATGAAGATGGTAGGTAGGTGGGAGATGGTATTTAATAGGGGAAGGGGACAAATTATGTCAAGGGCAAAATTGGCATTCCAACTAGTCAAATCGGATCGGCCCGACTTCATGGACCGACGTCCCTATGTCGGGCCCGACTTACTTGGGCTCGATGTGGGAGTATTCGGGTCACCAATTTTACTCCATCCTCTTGCAACTTCTTTCCCATATTTTCATTTATATATTTCACCTTAAATCCTACACAACTTTGAAGAATGCACGACACCATAAATCCACAAAACACTAGATAGAGATTGGTTAGAGAAAAGCTAGGCTAAACTAAGAAAAATCAAACTAAAATTACGAAAAGAAAGCTACTAGCTCGGGTTGCCTCCCGAGAAGCGCTCGTTTAGAGTCACTAGCTTGACTTCCTAACCTCAACCTCATGGCGGGTGAAACACGGTGAATTGCTCGCCATTGTTATGCCCATTCCCATTGCCTTCATACTCATAAAACCACCAACGATGGTCTATATAGGCATGGCTCTCCGATCTCGGGCCTCTCTCATCATACTCCTCCAACGGGTGAGATTTCTCCTCCTTACTCGCTCCATCATGTTCCTCTTTTCCTACACCAAAGTTGTCCAAAGAATTCCTAGGAGATTCTACCAATTCATCTTTCAAATCACTAAGGCAAATGTAGGAGTCTCCTAAGTCATCGTTCAAATCACTTAAACAAATGTAGGAATCAAAAGTTTGGGAAGAATTGTGGTCATCACCAACATCAAAGGGATATAAGTAAGGATACTCTTCATTTCTTCTTGGGCTAGCATTGATCCTTGACTCATTTTGATCCTTAAATTGCTCCAACAACTCCCTTACTTGTATTTGTTAATTGAACCCTTCATCACTTCTCAACACAACGACCTCTCTAGCAACTTCCACTTCTTCACCTTTTCTCTTGGCACTCTCTTCAAGTTTAAAGATGGCCAAGGCGTCCGGCTCATTCAAAGCCTTGTTGAAGTGAAAATCGACCTTTTCTTCACCAATCTCAAAGCAAACCTTGCCATTTTTGACATCAAACCTTGCCCCCGCCGTAGCTAAAAATGGTCTTCCTAAGATTATTGGGACCAAGGGGTCCTCGTGCATGTCCAAGATCACGAAATCATCGGGGACAAAGTACTTTCCAACTCGCACCGGCACGTCATCCAATATTCCCTTAGCCTTGATGACGGAACCGTCGTCCATAGTTAGGGACATATCGGTCGGCTCCATTTCACCCAAATTTGCTCTTCTCCAAATGCTAGCGGGCATCACCGAAACACTTGCCCCAAGGTCACATAAGGCTTGGAAGTTTTGAGACCCCACACCAATAGTGATAGCAAAACGACCGGGATCTCCTAGCTTTTGCGGTAACTCCAAGGTCTTGACCTCATCTTGCATTTCAACTATGGATCTCTTCTTGCTCAGAATCTCTTTTAAAAACTTGGCATAAGATGGCATCTCGCTCAATGCATCGGTGAATGGGATGGAGATGTTCAAGCCTTGTAAAAGCTTGAGAAACCTCTTGAATTTGTTCTCAAAATCTTTCGGCTTCTTCGAGGGATATGGAAGAATTGTTGCACCTTGAATCTTGCTTGGATCAACCTCCTTGGACGGGAATACTTCACTTGCAACATTTCTTGGTTGGGCCGACTTGGGCACCATGTCGGGCCCGATGTTGTGAATCTCGGTCCTGGGCAGGGGAGTCGATCTTCTTGCTGGGTCGACTTCGGGGAACGTCGGACCCGACTTGCTGGGTAAGTTGGTCCGACTCTCTTCATTCTTCTTAGGCATGTGTGGCTCGAGTAGGTTTCGGCCACTTCTCAATCCAATTGCCCGGACTTCATTTTGATTGTTTTGAGCTCGAGGGTTCTCCTCGGGTCGGCCCGGAAGTCTCCCATTCTCTCTCGGGGCTTGAGTTGCGATATGGGCAAATTGATTGTCGACTTGCCTCCTCCATGCACCAAACTCATTGAATTGGGTCCTCATCTCCTTGAACCCGTCTCTCATCTCTTGAGCGAATGATTGTAGCTCATTGAATCCCGGTGGCCTATATGGTGGTGGTGGTGCCCTTGGCTCATTTTGGTTGAAGTTTTTGTTGTAACCTTGAGCTTGACCGTTGTTCCACCGGCCATTTCCACCATTGTTGAAATTGCCTCTTCCACCGAAATTTCCTCGAACATAGTTTGCCTCCTCAATTCGCTCGGCCAAGCGCACTTGGCTCTCATTCGGACAAACTTGTGTAGCATGTGCAAAGGATCCACACTCCTCACAAGCTCTAGCATTTTGCTTGTAGTAGTGGACTTGCCTCTTAAGCTTGCTCACTTCACCTTCAAGGAATTGGAGCTTCACATCCCTATCAATGTCTTCTCCCTTTGGATCATATAACTTCCTTGCACCTTCACCTTGAACTTTCACCTCTTTGCTAGCTTGACTCACCCCATACATGGCCTCATAATCAGATAGCTTGTCTAGTAGCTCCTAAGCTTGATCCGGTGTCAAGTCTATGAACCCACAATCGGTGTGGAGATTGAGCTTGTCCTTCGTTACCGTATTGATGCCTTGGAAAAAGATGTCTTGAAGCACATATGGTTGTTGTCCATGAGTAGGACATTGGCACAACATCTCCTTGAAACGGTCCCATGCTTCGAAGAGAGGCTCATTCGGACCTTGTTGAAAGCTTGCAATCTTCCTTCTTAGCTCGGTTGTCTTTGAGGGCGGGAAGAACTTCATCAAGAAAGCATCATAGAGTGTCTTCCAAGTTGTGATTGACCTAGGAGCTTGGCTCTCAAGCCAATGTGTGGCCTTGCCCCCAAGTGACCATTTGAACGCCTTTAGAAGCACATACTCCAACGTCTCCTCGTCCGTAGAGATCGTCTCACACATGTCCACAAAGCGTTTGACGTGCTCTATGGGACACTCATGTGGACGGCCCTCGAATTGATCACGCTTGATGAGGGAGATGAATTGCGTCTTGATCTCAAAATTCTTGGCAACCTCGGGAAGCACAATAGCCGGCTCGGGTATCCTCAACTCCGGATGCATGTATTGGCGTGCATTCCGGGGTAGAGCGTTGAGTTGAGCCTCGGCTCTCATCCGTTGCTCCCGTTCTCTTCTTGCCACCTCCTCTTGATTGTCCTTCTCAAGTTGCAATCTAGCCATTTCGGCTCTAAGTTGAGCCAACTCCTCATCAACATGGAGAGCTTGATTCGCCATCCTTTTCCTTCTTCGGGCTTCTTTGAGGATACTTTCCGGATCACTCACAAACTCAAGATCAAGTGTTCCTCGGGAGGAACGAGCTAGCATACACCTACGAAACAAAGACACAAACCAAAACAAATCAAAAACAAACAAAGGGTTTGGGCTATTCCCTCACCCAAATCACTACCAAAACACAAGAAACTCACCAAATTGGCACTCAATGCACTTAGACTTCCACGGCAACGGCGCCAATCTTTTGATCGCCTCTCGGTAATGCGAGGGTCTAGAGATACAATTTATAACCCGACCCCGTTGTAGCACGTGGTGGGTGTCGAACACTCGGGAAGTCTACTCGATCGATGTGCCTAGATACTAGGAAGCTAGAAAGGAGAGTTTAAAACAAAGGAAAACAAAGAAAACAGTCGGGACCCAAACTGAGGTCACGTCGGGCCCGATGTTGGCGACAAGAGGAAGTCGGGACTGACACTGGGTAAGTCGAGCCCGAGGTAGCTGGAGATGTCGAACTTCAAAGATTAAAAGTAGATCTTGGGCTCTTGGGTTCCTTCTCTAGTAGATTAAGGCTTTTCCACCCCAATTCAAGCAATGAGTGATGATCGGACTAGGATCGAGTGCTTTCGCCCTCGTTCCAACCACTTCTACACCTCGATCATTGGGGAAATCCCCTTTGAAGCAAGGTCTTGAGATTGACACATGTTCACATTCGCTACTTTGCCAATCTCAAGCCTTGATTCCCAACTTTCGCAAGGAATTGTAGCTCTATGTAGAGTGGGTTCCTTATATCAAACACTCAAGGCTATGGAATTGGGGTTTCTAGCCCAAACCTAGCTAGGGTTTTCCCCCATAACCCAAGATCAAGGAGATCTACTCCATGTGGCAAACAAAGAAAGCAAACAAATCAAAAGGGAAAGCAATCAACATCATCAATCTCAAAACAAAGCAAAGTTTCATTCAAATCAAAAGCAATCCACAAATTCCAATCAAGTGTTTCCAAATCCACAAGATCAAAACAAAGCAAAGCAAATCTACCAATAAAACCTATCAAGTCTTCCTCTCCCTTGGCCGATTCTCTCTCTTCTCCTTCTCCTCTTCTTCCTCCTTGCTCTCCAAGTATCCTCTTGGTTCCTTGCCAAGTGTGGGAACCCTTCCTTGTGTGAGAGAGCCCCCAAATTAGAAGACAAGAGGGCCTTTTATAGATTAGATGAGGGGCAAAAGTGGAAGTCCACAATTTCGTGCCTTGGAGCCCAAGTAGTCCGGTGACCGACTCGGACCGACACGGAGGACCTCGGGCCCGACTTATTGTGCATGTCGGTCCGAGGTTGAAAGCTCCCAATTCGGGCCCGGCGTGGTTGCAACTCGGTCCGGACCTCGTTCCGCCTTCTTCTTGTTGGCTTTCTTCTTGTTCTTCTTCATGGCTTGCTCCTCTCTTTCCCGCTTTAGCTCGGCCTTTGCTCCATGTCTCGGTCCTCCTTCAAATTGATCCTCGATTCATGCCAAATTACCTACAAAACACATAAAATGCGCATAGTCTCCGAATCTCATAGAAATACGGGAACTAAGCTAAAAGGGAACAAAACACACAAGGAAAGGGGAAAAAGAAACATATTTACAAAGGAAATCACATATGAAAACACCACCAAATAAAGAGACATCAGTGTGTATAATGAGAATGAGTTTGGTATGATCTTTTATGAGAGTTTTTGTATATGTGAGTTTTTAGGAGTCTTTTGATTCCCGGATATTATTAGCACCACATGACCAAAATATTTCCACGCCTTATTGTTATTACCAAGCCCCATTACAACCCGACCGAATGGAAGCTTCTATGAAGTTTTTTCATTGAGCCCCCTAAGTTCTCTTGATGATTCTTTGCTTGTTTTGACAAATCTTAGGTGGAGAGTATTGGTGATATAAGTTCCAATTTCTATGAGTTTTTGTATATAAGATGATTTGAGAGATTGAATTTATAAGCTTAAACACTTGAGAGTTGAGTGAAACACATTATATCCCTTGAGAGGTTGGATTGTATTATCTTATGTCTATTTAAGTGTACATATGTGTGAGGATGTTAATAGTCTTTGCTATATTTTTCTCATGTGTAGATGTTGTCTTTTTAGAAAATGGCTATGTCTTGATGAGCATGATTTGTTTTGGTTTTGATTAGTGTCTTGTTTATTGCTTGAGGACAAGCAAGTCTAAGTATGAGATATTTTGATGTTCGCATTTTTAGTATAGTTTTTAGTAGGTTTTCTTTGCTTATTAGGTTTAGTTTTGTTAAGTTTAGGATTAGTTTTGAGTGTTTTTAGGTAGTTTTGCATATTTCTATGGAAAGAGTGGAAGCTACGCTATTTTGTGAATTTTGTAGGTTTTAGCGAGGAAAAGAGCTATATGGAGTTGAATTTGGAGCATTACAGCGAAAGACGGAGGAGTGCAAGATTGAAGAAGTCAAAGCTCAAGATCACAAGAGGAAGTGTGGAAGAAAACAAAGCCCAGGCTCGTTAACGAGGCTGTGAGGGCTCGTTAACGAGGTTGTGAGGGCTCGTTAACGAGGCTGTGAGGGCTCGTTAACGAGGCTGTGAGGGCTCGTTAACGAGGCCATGAAGAAGAAGATTTGAAGTATTTATTTTATAATTCACCGATCCTGAGCGGGAATTTATTTCCGTGTCGGTTGAGTATCTTTTTAGAATCTTTTGGGGTTATTAGAATATATATTTTGGGTCTTAATATCTTTTTAGATTTTATTTCTATCTTTTAGGGTTTGTTTCTATCTTTTTAGGAAAGTTTATATCTTTTTAGCCTTTTTAGTTTTTAGCTTTTTAGTATAAATACCCTTCTATCTAGCATAGAAAGGGAGGAGGCTTTTTGAAGTTTTGAGAAGAGAATTTTTAGGAAGAGATTTTCGAAGGGCCGAGAGAGAGAGAGACATCGGATCGGGAGGATCGAGGAGGCTCGGTAGACGATAGTCACCGGGGTCGTTGGTCGCGATTGTGATTCGGTATTTTTATGTTTTTCGGTTTCTTCTGAATCTCTGTAAGACGATATTTTTCTTATTAATTTGAGTTTTGTTTTGTTTTCAATGTTTCTTTTGATTGAGATTTTTGGTTTCTTAGTTATGATTAGTGAGTAGTTTCCTTTTCTAGGATCGGGGTTGAGCCCGGCATAGTTGAGCATGTTTGATGAGTAAGAGTGTGTTGTGAATGCCTTTTATCTTTGATTGAGAATTGTTTGTTGTGCTTATACCGAAACGAAAGTTGAGGTAATTTGAGTTTTTAACTTGATTGAAAGAGAAAGTTAGTAACTTGAAGGTTGATATTGTTTGAATACGAAAGTTTCAAGCTTTAGATCCAAAACAAGCAATTAAGTGAATTAGCATACGAAAGTTTGTTAATTTACTTGCTAAGTCAACGAAATTTGATGACTCTATCTATTTAAAGGCATGATCTTATCTTCTTACGAATTTTTATGCTTGGCTATGTTGTGGTGTCCCTAGTCCTACATCTTTGTTTTATTTGAATTATTTCTAGTGAATTTTTGTTGCTGAGTACTTGCCTCGGTACCAAGTTTTAAAATAGAATTTAATTAGGTCGTTAGTTGAAGTGTTTTTGTGTTCGGTGGTTCGTTAACGACCCTGACAACGTCGTTAACGAGGCTACTTGTGAGTATTTTTATTTGCTTTTTAGTAGATTGATAAACGAACAACATTGCTTCCTGTGGAACGATCCTGACCTCCCTATACTCAGCGGGGTCTTGACTACAAATTTATTTGTTGTCGGGAAACCCTTTCAACAAAATACCCAAGGGAACTAATACTCAATGAGAAAGACAACCGGCAATTAAGGTTAACAGACCCAATCCCAACGAGAAAGACAACCAAGGAGTAGTGGAACTTACCGGCGATTAAGGTTTGACCGGAACCGGCGCTAACGAGGCTTGTCGGCAACGGTAACATTGAGGAAATACTTCGGAATCGGGGACGTTGATAGAGCGAATCGCTCAATGGCTACGCGGTGCAAAAAGTCCCGAAACGGTTGCGGTGGAGCGTCCCTGTGGTGCAGCGATGACACTAGCCCCCGAAGATCGCAATCGGTTAACGAGAGAGAAGGCGAAAGAACGAGATGGACTCTGGTCTTCTTGGTTAAGAGAGAAAGGCGGAGGACGAGGAAAATACTTCGGCCGAGGAGAAGTACGATTAGGGTAATGACGGCTGATAACTAGGTGATGCTATTAATACTAAACGGATCAAAACGATCACGAGGCTAAACAAAACCTCGTTGGATAAGTTATATAATAACTTAGTTAATTAGATAGATTTAAAAAAAAAGGGAAAGAGGAAAATATATATATACACTCCTTTATATCTATGTATATGTATATAAAAAGGAGATTAGGAAAACTCTAACCCATTTTCGAGGCTACTTGCATCCTATATTAAAAGATTACTTGTAAAAAAATGAAAGTGATTTCTGACCTTAAAAGGGTAAAGTTAGGGAAAGTGAAGCCCGACTATTACAAATGTCTTTATTAACTTCGTTCCTTGAGCTTTTCCTTAAGTGTTTCTCTTCAATTTTGCTCCTTTCCTCAAAAGTGCTCCAAACAACTCCAAAAATCTATAAAACACCACCAAAGCTTATGTAGACTCCATATCTTAATAAAATACGAAAACCTACACAAACGACTCAAAACAAAACACCAAACTAAAGAAAAAGACTCAAACACACTAAAAACACACCCTAAAAACACGACTAAAAATGCGGACATCAGTTTCCTATATCCCATTACTGGTGGATTTTTGGAAAATTGGAATTCTTTCATGCCTTGGGCGATCATATCCTGAATATTCTGAGGGGATACGTTTAAGGCACTGTTTAAACCTGAAGTAACACTTAGGCGTCCCTCTTCATTTGTTCTCACTTGCTCTTGTCTACGCTCTTGGTGTTGACTAACAACTTGAACTAAGAGTGCGACAATTTGAGCATCTTTTTCGTTCATCCTCCTTTGCATTTCTAGAAGTTGTTCCTTAATGCTAGCAACACCAGTCGTCATTACAGGCACATATTCCACCTCATTTGCATTGGCGACACTTTCTTGACTCTTTTCTCCAATCATGGATGGAAAGTCATGCTCCTTGAAAGGAGAACTAACATCTCCATAAAGTGGAGATTCTATGGATTCTTTAAGTGCTCCTCTCTTCTTTAGGCATTGAGGGCAATGATGGAATTGGTGGTTGCGAAACCACTTCAGCATACATCATCTCCTTTGCTCTTGACCTTGTAATAGAGCCCGTGTAAGATTGAGATGCGGCCCTTTGAGGCATTGGATCATCGTGGAAGCACATTTTTTGTTGTTGCTATACGGGCATGCTATGAAGAATCCGGCTTAATTCATGGAGTAGATTGGATGGATCCAAAGGTAAGGAAAATTTCATTTTCTAGCAAGCAACAAAGAGGTTTACCTTTCGTTGCTCTGTTGAAAATGAATCTCATGATTATCTGTTCTTCTCTTATTCTTATGTAAAGCAAGTCAGAGTTGGCTTGCCTTTATTAATAGCTTGGTATGAGGCTGTTTTCCTCTTCATTATCGATCTACTTGTGATGAGATGGTTTAAGTGAAGGATAAAGGGATGCAAAGGCAAGACTAATTGTGATCCATTTGCTTTTATACCACATTTGGAAGGAAGGAAAGTAGGGACGGAACCAGGACTAAAGTAATGGAGGGGCCAAATTTTTTTTCAATCATCAATTATTACATTACATAATAAACACATAAATTACTAGAATTGAACTCTTCCTCTTTCAAAAAGACAAAGTCATTAAGCATACAATCGGAATTAAATTTATTAGAAATTTAGTATATTCTTCTTAGTAATTTAATAATCTTCTTAGAAATTTAAGTAATAAAGTAATAATCTTCTTAGAATTAAATTTAACATATTAATTTATTTAATTATTGAATTACATAGTATAAATTATATAAAATTAACCTATCAAATTATCAATTACACAATTAAAATTACAAATTCAGTAAACTAATTGAATTCAAATTCAATCACAGTAGCCAGTAGATACATGATTCAACTCGGCTAATTAACCACATGATCACTTGAATACACGATTCAACTAATACACGATTCAACTGCGATATGTGCCGATGCGCGTAAAATAATTTTAAATTTCTTTTTGGGTTGGGGGGGCATGGCCCATACCCGCCCCCACGTAGTTCCTCCACTAAAGGAAAGAAATAGTCGTTCAAATTGGAGTTAATTAAAGCATGTTCAGTAATGCAACTTGTTCATCTCATCATATATAGGATTTACTTGTGTTATATAGATAACTTTTGGGAGGTTATTTATATATGGTTGGTTGGATTAGGATTTATTACCTAAGTAGCGGCCTTTCCTAGCACTCTCTGGCAATCTAGGGTTTTTCTCTGGCGTATGTCCAATTATGTCGGTTTCGTTCACCATTTACCGTTTTTATCGACGGTTTACAAGCCTCTTTCAGTGGTTTCCGGCCTTCTACAATGGTGATGCCTTCTCTCACTTTCTAAACACACACCATATCTCTATCCTACCGTTTCCAATCTTCTTTTCTTCTTTTCTAGCTTCATGACTCTTTTCTATAGACTCTATGCGTGTGAAAATAACCGACAATGAGTCCTGGATGGTCTCCCATGGATATTTGGTGGCCAATTGTTCAATATCAAAGGATTCAATGGTTTTCAAACACCCTCTGAATTAGTTTTTTCAGACTCTCTTTTCTGGTTCCAACTTCAAGATTTGGCTATAGGATTGAGGAGTCCTTCCACTGATCGACTAATTGGCTTTTACATTGGTGGATTCATGTATTTTGATGACTCTGATTTCATTAATATGGATTCTGTTATGAGGGTTTAGGTTCATCTTCCTATTCCTAAGACATTGTTGAGAGACACCAAAGATTGATTTTGGTACATTTGTACAACACCAACAGGCATACAAAGGAGCATCAGGCAGTACAACAGAAACGGCTTCATAGTTTGTCTATCAATAGAGGTGATCCCTTGCATCATTTTTTACTAGCGGATTATTGTCTTTTAATTGCAAAAGCAACGATAAAAGAGTGCTCGATTCTAACTGATTTATTCAGTGCATACAAAGGAGCATTAGGACAGAAAGTCAATATGCATAAGTTTAAGATTTGTTTTAGTCGAAATGTTGCATCCGCCCATGTTCATGTCTCTACCTTTGCTGATTTTGTCTTACTTTCCTCTAATTATTCTTGTAATTATGTTAGTCACTCTGGTTTTATTGTTGCATATTATGTAACTTGTTTGTGTACTGATAATGAAAAATTGAACTCTACTAATATTTTGCAAGGCTTTATGAACTTGGGTGTATTAGATATATAATATATTCCTATCTTTTCCTCAAAAAAAATATATATGGTTGGTTGGATAGACTTGTTATATAGTAAGTTACCATTTGAGTGGTTAGCCTAATCTTAGGATACTACTTGTACTTGAGTTATTGATGTTGGAAGATACTATAAGTATATATTATTTCCAAGAAAATATGATTATTCATAGCTACAAGATATAAAACATGAACGTTGACCCAACAATAAAAATTATGTGCTAATCTGAATCTTTATGCAATTATTAGCCATAATCATTAGAACTGCTAGAAATGGACTGGCTTGTGTTTTTGTAAATATGTGTGAGTTGTCTCAACTTGAATGTCAATTTCTTCTCCTTTGTATAGGCGGGTGTAACTGAAGAGCAAATGCTGAAATTCATGGGGGCATATGCTTACCTAACTCCTATTCAGCAAAACAAGTGCTTGAGGATGATGAGGTTGGTTTTGCTTATATAAGTCCACGTGAAGCTCGTCCATCTATGTAAGCAATCAAACTTTTCTGTTTTGTTGCTTCAATAAATCAAGGAAACATTTTGCTGAATTTCACAAGATATCATCATTCTCTATGAACCTGCCGAAACCACCACAAGAGACAAATAAAATTTAATTCAACCTTGTTTAATCCAATGATTCCTTGTTCTTCCATTAATTTCATTTGTCCAAAAGTAAATCTTTCTCTTATGATATGAATAATTAGAGAAAAAAAAAGGGGAACTTTCTTCAGGTACTCATTGATAGAATTGAGGGAGGACATTATTCAGTATCCACCACTAGCAATGTCAAAAAAAGTTCAACGGTTTATTCAGGTATGTTTCACCTTGGCTGTAATATAAGCAATTTTCTAGGTTGTTTATGTTATAATTTGAAACTTTAAATTTAAAGGGACAAGGCCGTGAAGCCTTTGTTGTGGGATTGAATCATGAAAATGAAGAAGATGCATTTTTAATGCTGATAAAGATGAAAGGGGTTCAGGCTGGTCTTGTCATGAAGGTCAAAACTTGAGTTTTCTAGCTATTTCTTATACATGTGTGTGTTATTTCATTTGTTGCTTTGTGTAGGGTGAGGGATCACTTTGTTTGACAACTAGAGCAAGAATTGATAATACATAAAGCATATAAAACTTGCATGATCTGGTTGATGCCTAAATTATTCGAAGTGCCGGAGTGGGATATGCGACGACAAAGCAAATATCCATTGTCAAAACCAACCATGGAAGGTAGGACGGTGTATTGACAACCTACCTAGTTGTACGATCCGGTTGATGCTTAAATTATCCGGAGTGCCCACTCCACCTAGTTGATCACCCCTACTACAGAAGTATATGTAAATAAACAATAATGCATACGCGACGACAAAGAAAATATCTATTGCTAGAACCAACTATGGGAGGTAGGAGGGCGTATTGACACCCCTGCAAGAATTTTACGTAAACCGCGTAAATTGGATACTCTAATATCAAAAGAAAAAAAGAGAGGGCGTACTGACATCCCAATTTCTATCACCCTTTAATTAGATATAGTTAATTTCTATAACCTTTTTTATGCTTTAGTATGATAGATCTGAGCATAGAATTTCGAATTTTTGTCCCTCTCTTTAAATCAAATCCGTTTTTAACTCCTCTAAGTCCCCTCTGGCTTTGATCTGCTCTTGGAGCGAACTAGTATGAACTTTCTAGGTTTGTTTTTGAAGTCTGCAAATTTTTTGGGAAAATAAAATCTAGAAAAAAAGATCAGGAAGAAGAAAAGGGGTGTTTTAACATCCGTGGTTTGCAAGTTGCAAGCATCATACGTGTCTTGCAATTAGGATTTTGAAAGTTTGATTTTTAGTTTTGTGTTTTTAATGAAGTTTTAAGAAAAAAGAGAATTTAATATGAGAAAAGGGTAGAACCCAACAAGAATTAGCAAAAAGAGAATTTTATTTTGGCTCAGTTCTCGCTTGCGGGACAAGTTTTATTACTTGTGAGGCAAGTATTTTACTTGAGGAGCAAGCTTTGTGTCTACTTGCATTATAAGTAAAACAATTACCTTTTACTTTTGAGGTAAGTTTGACTTTCTTTTCTCGTAGGATAGCTCGAGGCTTATTTATGTACTTTTTTCCGATTAGTTGGAGCTGAATTTGGCATTGTATGGAGTTGTATTGGACCAGGTTGCTTGGTGCTCTGAGGCTTTTGAAGATCTTTCATCTCGGTGGATGGAACATCGGTTGTCCATTTCGCACGCCCAAGAGGGGTCGACTTGTTGCCCGCGACGCTTTTCTCATAATGCTTTACTCACCCTGATCACAAACTAGTCTTAGTTCCTTTTTTATCGGAGTTTTGTACTTTTCATAACTTTTCCTGCTTGCTTCGACTCTCTTAGCCATTCACGGTTGTCGTTTTCTTACGGCCTCTCGGATTACCGAGTTTGTTTGGTATTTCGAATTCTTACCTTATCAAAAAAAAGAAAAAAAACTAAGAAAAAAATTCATTTACCCTTCAATTAAATTAGGCATGGCAAGAGAACAAAGATGCCCGGCCTTTTCCAGGTGCAGAGTGTGCACCAGCACAAGCCCTCAGTTTTGAGAGGGCCTCGGTTGAGACACTTAAATATTGTATATATAAAAATTAATGACAAAAGTTAATGTGTATTGATTGTCCTAGTGGTAGATGTGACTTGTAAGAGTTGAACATCCAGCCCCATGTTCGAGGCTGCATATCTTCATTGGTCTCTATAAGGGGCTGGCGCATCTAGAAGACATCTTGAAGTAAATATCCATCCCTATAAGACGTCTCGAAGTAAAAATAGCATATCACAGCATCCCTATGTAACAGTAAATACTCGTATAATTTCATGATTATTGCATGAAACAAATCACACTATAAACCCCAAAATTTTCATTTTAGAAAAGAATAGGATACTAGTTGAACAATCAAAATTTAGCCTAGCGTCCCGTTTCCAACAAATTTAAAGAAGAAACAGAAACATGTGAGAGAGTACTATACTATCACATTGACATGGGAGATGACTTAAAAGTAAGGGCGGTTGAAGAATAGACCGAGGAGAGGGGGAGCAATCTTCAAATTAAGTTGGAAAGAATTAAGCTTATCTTGAGACCATGTCCGGCCGATAACAAAATTGGTCACACTTGGTCATCTCAAGGGCAAGTGCTCTGCCAAGGCCTCTTCCGACTTTAGTTATTAGAACTGACCGACAACCTCCCCTCTGAATCTGATTGCTCTATTCATCGTTGTTGGCATCTCTGTTTCGGCTGAACTCTCGACTCTAGAGATAGGGAGCTAGATAATTTTAGAAGGCCTGTTTGTAATAACCTTCCCTTTTTAAAATAAATTTTTTAGTAGTTATTATTTATGAGTCACGTTCTGGTGTTTATTTATGTTATCGTCTAAAATGCGATCAGATATGGGCCATTAGATTATACAGTGCACTATTGGATGGTAGAGATTAAAACAAAATAGGGTTGGTGGAAAATAAAGAAAAAGTAGTTCATTAAAAGTGGCACAAACGAGTAACTATGGTAACGTTTGAATTCAGAAGACGAAATTGCCCTTTCTTTCCCAAAATACACAATCTTGCTCAAATCATCACTCTTGTTCTTCTCTTCAAAACACGAGACACTTATCTCTTTGAAAAACTCGTCCAATCTCAAAGTCTATAGGGTGAGTTTATCAATTAGGTATACTCAACTTGTTTAATTATAATTTAGAGTTTAATTGCTCAGATTTGTGTCAATATACAATGTGTATTATATATTGACATTGATGTTCACCATGTAGATGGTGTTCATGAAATTTTAAAGCTTGATAGATGGGGTTGATTGTTTTTTGCTTAGGGAATAGCTTCATTTTGGGTAATAAAGTATGAATGAGTAGCAGGCGTACGTGACCAGTTTAAATTGGCGTTTGTTTTTGTTTGAAGAAGAATTTATTCGGAAAATAAGATTGGAAAAATTGCTCTAAATATCCCAACCTTTCATTTAGTTGCACACTCTACTCCGACCTTTTCGAATTTCACAAAATATCCTATACTTTGGGGATAGTTGTGCACTATATCCTCGAAGTGTCCACATTTTGCGTAAATTTATGGATTGACTCCTCACCTTTTTATTTTGTGACAAAAATGTCCAACTCGTGTACAAATCGTTTTTAAAAATTATAAATCTTGTCCTTATAAGGATTAAAACATTCAAAAATAATCATTTTATATCTCTTTTTGTTCTAAATCATTTTTAGTGGAAATTAATTTAAAATAATCAATTTCTTTTAAATAGAAATATATTTGGTTAAGGTTAAACACATTTTGGGTAATGTCCAAAGTAATAACATATCCTTATAGATTTACTTTTCTCATTTACATGAAAATAATGTCATTAGTTTTATGTGTGGCTAATTTAAATTATCCACTTCATAATTAACCACATAAATCTATAGTCATAACTTTGACTTTAAAAGTAGTTCATCTTAATACTTTTTGTCCATTATCATTTTTGAAATAATTTTAGACAAAAATTAATAAGACATTTCATAAACTTATTTTATAAAAGTTTGAAAATTTTGAGTTATTACATAGTCATGGAGTCCAACTTTTGTTTGTCGAAAATAAAAAAGTTAGTTATGAACATTTTTAATGCCTTTTTGGGTTTCTCTTAAAAAAAATAATTGAGTTTTTAGTTTTTCATTTACTAAAAAGGAAATTTGGATTTATATTTAATTTAATATTTTATATTTAATTAGTTTGTGTCATTGTGTTTGAATAAACAAGCTAGAACTTAAGTTGTACACTATATTGTTGGTTAAGTTGGACAAGGTAGAACACAAGTTTATAAACTATTATAAAAAAAAAAAACAAGTTATGATTTTTTTTCTTGTTTCTAAATTTATTTCGAAAATAATAATGGAAAAAGTATTAAAATGAGCTACTTGTGTCCCATTTTTTTTTTAAAGTAATAATGAAAAGAGTATTAAGATGAACTACTGTGTAAAGTAAAAGTTATGGTTTAATGATTTATATGGTTATTATAAAGGTGAGATTTATATTAGCAAATAATAAAAGAAATTATATTATTTTTTATAAATGAGAAAATTAAACCTATAAAGCTATTCTAAATGAAAAAAAATTGTGTACATAGATTGGACATTTTTGTTATAAAATGAAAAAGTGAGGGGTTAATTCATAATTTTACTCAAAGTGTGGACACTTCGGAGATAGAGTGCGCAATTATCGCCAAAGTATAGGATATTTTGTGAAATTCGGAAAGGTCGAGGTAGAGCGCGCAACTGAATAAAAGGTTGGGATATTTGAAGCAATTATCCAAATAAGATTAGGAGAAGGCTAATCGCGATTAAGTGTGGGCTAATTATGGAATTTGTCCGATGGATTAGTTACGAGACACGTACAAGTTAGAAGAGTAGTGGGTTGCATTTAATTGTTGTATGTATACACATATAATTTGGACTATGTAAAAAGTGATTAATGCAAGTTGGAGAATATTAATTAAATGGTTAAGAAAGGAATTAATTTGGGCTAATTAATTACTGAGATCCAAGTGATCATAGTTTGTAGGTGGATTCGATTGATTAATACTCCCTTCGATTCACTATAATTGGTCTTTTTAGCTTAAAATTTCTATTTATAATAGTGAAAGATGCTCACACTTAGTTTCCTAATCATGTCAATTCTAAACTAGTCAATCATTGAGGAAAAAAGTGGATCAGGACTTGTTTAATTTAAGAGAATCATTCTTAGGAGCATTCGAAAATGCTCAAAGGGTTGTCTATCAAAAGCTTTAGTAAACATATCTTACATTTGGTCCTCGGTTCTGCAATGTTCCATCTCTATGGAACCTTTCTCTATGTGATCGCGTAGGAAATGGTGCCTAATCCTAATGTGCTTAATTTTGGAATAATGCACGTTATTTTTAGAGATATTGATTGCACTAGTATTATCATACTTAAGAGGGATAGTTCCAAGATACATATCGTAGTCTTGAAATTGATATTTGAGCCAAAGTATCTAGGAACAGCAAGCAACGACGATATAGTACTCAGCTTCAGTGGTGGATAGTGCTACATAATTTTAATTTTTTTATTCCCAAGATATAAGGTAATCTCTTAGGAATTGTGCCATGCCAAATGTGCTCTTTCGGTCTACAAGGTATCGTACGCTAAGGTCCCTAAGCAATCACTTAGTGGAAAAGGAAGTGATCGAGCGATGACAACCAGGAGGTGGGCTTGGAAGCAGCCATCCTTTGAAGAAAGCGTAATAGCTCACTGGCTGAATCAATCCCTCATTATGGAGGAGAGAAATGTCATGCGAAGTCAGCATAAGAGAAGACAACAAGTTCAAAGGAATTGTTCCTTCAGTACCACAAACAGAGGTTGTCTCTTCCTTTGAGGTATTTGAAGATTCTCTTGACTTCTTTCATATGAGACTCCTTGGGATTAGCTTGGAACCGTGCACGAAAGCATACTGAGAACATAATGTCGGGTCAGCTCGTTGTGAGATAGAGCAGGGAACCAATCATTCATAGTGTAGAACTTTTGATTCATGCTAGTTCCTCCTTCATTTGTTCCAAGTCGAGTATCAATTGGTCTTGATGTGTCCATCCCATACTTTCTCAGAATTTCCTTGATATATTTTTGTTGATGATTCTTGGTTCCTTCCTTCGTTTGATCTAGAAAGAAATTCAGCTCCCCCACCATGCTCATCTCAAATTCATTACTCATTTGTTTTTCGAAACCTTCTGTGAGCAAGGGGTTAGTGGAGCCAAAAACTATATCATCGACATAAACTTGAACAATTAAGATGTCACCTCTTTGATATCCTTCAGACAACATGAACTTGGCAAATCTTTTATAGCAAGCTCAAAGTGCTTGCTTGAGTCCATAAAAAGTTCTTTTAAGAAAGTAGACATGATCTGGGTGATATTCATCTTCAAAGCCAGGTAGTTGCTTGACATACACTTCTTCTTCAAGATGCCCATTGAGGAAGGTTGTCTTCACATCCATTTGGAACAGTTTGAATCCCTTGAATGTTGCAAAAGCGATGAGGAGCCTAATTGCTTCAATTCTGGCAACAGGAGCAAACATTTCATCGTAGTCGATTCCTTCCTCCTGGTTTTATCCCTGTGCTACACCGCGAGCTTTGTTTCTGGACATGTTTCCTGTCTCATCAAGATTCTTCCTGAACACACATTGATAGAGCATATAGGTATAGGTTTTAGAGCATGTTTTTATTCCCGTTTCATGCATGTTTAGCTAGAATTTCGCTTTAAAGTGTAGTTTAGGTTTTATTTCGGTTTAGTTCGGAATCTACGCGTTTGTGTGCTTAATGATAGGTTGAAAGGTGGAAGATGGTGGATGAAAGGCTAAAGACCGGACCTCGGGACACGTGGTGAGCATTGAAGAGAAGAACCGACGGGAAAAATCACAAACCAAGGACACGTGCCAAACCGCGGTTAGAGGAGTTAGCCAGCGTTGGGGCAAAAGCTTCTGAGGCCAAAGCGCGGGCAAAGTGGCCATAGCGCGACCGCGCTTTGAAGGGACCAAACCTGCGATTTGGCGCGTGTGTGCGACGCCGACTAGGGCCTTTGTGTTATCTTTTGGACCGACTATAGTAGTATTTTTTTATATTTCTAGATATGATATAAATACTTTTCTTAGGTTTTCTTTGGAGGAGGATGCTATCTATTGTTCTTTGTTTTTACGCTACATTGAATTGGAGATTTGTGGGAGACCAAACCTTAGTTTTGCAACATTGAAGAGAAATCAAACTCTTGTAATTTTAATTCTTCTTTAATGTCTTATTCTAGCAAAATTTCCATGTCCAACTAGTTAGTTGAAATTGTATGCATGATTGTTTGTTAGATTTGAATTATTTTGGTTTACCTTGACTAGATTGAATCTCTCCGTGCTTGATTGATTAAATTCACTTAGGATTATAATATCTTGATCACCTATTCTATTTCTAGGTTGAATTACAACTAGAATAATTAAATAGACGGTGAAATTTGATTATTCATGGATGAATCTTTTGATTAAACTTATAGACGGTGGAATAAGGTTAATCAAAGGCGGAGAATTTAATCACAAAACTTCATGAATAGACGATGGAATTCATGAACTATGTTTCTATTGAATGCTTTGAACTTATTTGCATGATCAATTTGACATAGAAAGTTTTCTAGGTTAATTGATTAATAGGTTGTTAAAGACGGTGTATATTAATAACGACCTTAAGCTTGAATTTCATAAATTCACAACAGATTAGTCAAGGGAAATCGAAATAAGAATAATCGAGGATCAAAACTCATGTATGCAATGGATACGAAACTAGTTGGACGCTTTTCTCTATATTTGAATCTTTAATTGTTTTGTTTACTTTGTTTTATTTACTTAGATTGTTAGCTTGAAACCATAAAAATCCCCCTTTTACTTAGTAATATTATTTAAATACGAATAATCTGCGTCCCTATGGGTTCGACCCTTGCTTCCACTATACTTGGGTTAGGAAGTTAGGTATTTCTTTGACAGTGCTTTTACAGCGACATAAAAGTGCTCGTCAAATTTGGCGCCGTTGTCGGGGATTCGGCTAATTATTTGTGTTTATCTAGTGTTACTTTTTATTTTATTTTATTTTTGGGGTGTGAACTACTTGTATGGTTCATATCCGTGCTACTAATCCATCTCTTGTTGCATTTGATTCAGAAATTGAAAGGACATTCTCTAGGTTGCGCAGGCAAGCTCGTGAGATTTCTCGTGAACTACCATTCAACCTGGCATCTTCCTCATCTGATTTTGAAACTGAAAGCATTTCGGAAATCGTAGAGATGGCTCAAAAGACACTGAGACAGTTTACTGCACTTGATTTCGCTCAATAACCATTGGCGGTGAAGCTACCTGAGCTCCCTAACGGTGTCCAATTTGAACTGAAATCTGGGTTGATTCACCTCCTTCCTCAATTCTATGAGAAGGCGGGTGAAGATACTAACAAACATCTAGAGGAATTTCATGCTGTCTGCACTAGCATGAAAACAAAAGGCGTCATTGATGATCAAATCAAACTGAGAGCTTTTTCTTTCTCTTTGAAAGATGGAGCTAGTGACTGGCTCTATTATTTGGCTTCGGGCAGTATTGAGACTTGGAAGCAATTAAAGAAGGCTTTTCTTGAGAAATATTTTCCAGCCACAAAGCTCTCGAGTCTGAAGAAGAGCATTAGCAACATTGAGCATCTCCCGAATGAATCGCTATATGCGTATTTTGAGAGGTTCAAGAAGCTAATCTCAAGCTGCCCCTATCATGGTTATTCTCAACTAGATCTTGTTATGTACCTCCATGAAGGCTTATTGGATGAAGAACGCCGACATGTTAATGCAGCTTGTGGAGGAAACATCCTGAATAAGACTGATGCTGAAGCTTTTTAGCTTTTCCATGAACTATCTGAAGGCTCTCATCAATTTAGCAAAAGATCTACAATGAAGGCTGCCAATTCTATCGATGCTACAACTTTACATGAAGAGGTGAATGAGTTGAAGTCAATGTTCATGCAATTCATGATAGGACAGCAACAACAAGTCAAACCTTGCGGTTTTTGCTCCAATATTTCTCACAAGACGGATGCTTGTCCTACTCTTCATGCTCAAGAGGAAGAAGTCAATGCACTTGGAGGCTATGGGCCAAAAAGTCCAGCCTATGATCCTTATTCGACCACATACAATCCGGGCTGGAAGGATCATCCCAATTTGAGGTATGGAAATCAGAATCAACAATATGTACCTCGAAACGGCCCTCCGGGTTTTAGACCTCACTTTCAACCTCAGCCTCAAGCACCGAATCAAGGCCCATCTTTATCCACGGATGAAATGATCCCGGCTCTTACCCAAAATAATGACTACTATGCAAAAATCTACGGGACAATTTCAGCATGACACCAAGTCAAGCATCGCCAACTTGGATAATCAGATGAGCTAACTTGCAAAGGCGATGAGCAAACTGGAAGCTAGAGATTCCAACAGATTACCTTCCTAGATGAAACTCAATCCTAAATAGAATGTGAATGTAATCTCGCTAAATAGTGGTAAAGTGTTGGAAAACAAAGCCGACAAGCAACCAACTTTGCATGAGAAAGAAATTTCGGATTTGGGACAAAAGAACGACCCGCGTGGGCAAAACCGCCAAAATGCCCCCGCGCCATCAAGCCCCAATCTGTGCTCCGACGGGCCGATTTTCTGTGGCCAAAGCGCGGGAAAAGCGGGGTAAACCGCGGTCGCGCTCCCGGCATCCCAAACCGCGCTCCCGGTGTTGAATGACGACTCCTCGACTCCTTCGACGTCGGCTCTCAAACCTCTTCCACCCTTTCCCGATGCACTAAAGGAAACCCGTAAGATCGAGAACGACAAAGAGATCTTCGAAACATTTAGCAAATGCGAGGTGAATATTCCACTTCTCAAGCTTATCAAGAGCATTCCTCGCTATGCTAAATTTTTGAAGGAATTATGCACGGTCAAGCGGAATAAAAAGCTAGGGAAGTAAAAGATCAAGGTTAGTGAGCAAATCTCAGCGGTCTTCCAAATACGATTGCCACAAAAATGCGAAGACTCAGATATGCTTACTATCCCTTGTATTATAGGTGATACGAAATTTGAAAAGGCTATGCTAGACTTGGGTGCATCTATAAATGTTTTGCCTTATTCAATTTATGAATCTCTTGGTCTTGGTCCATTGCATGCAACAAGTGTAGTCATTCAATTGGCTGATAGGTCTAACGTTTACCCAAAGGGGATTATAGAAGATGTGCTTGTTATGGTTGATAAGTTAATCTTCCCTGTTGATTCTTATGTACTTGAAATGGAACATGACAAGCATGTAGCTCCAATTCTCTTAGGTAGACCATTCCTAAAAACAACCAAAACTAAAATTGATGTGTGTAGTGACTCGTTAACCATGGAGTTTGATGGGTTAAAAGTAGAATACAATATTTATGATGCTATGAAATTTCCCTATGATGATAATTCTTTATGCTCTATTGATGTGCTAGATACTCTTGTGCAAGATTTCTTTGACATTAATGATCATGATGAATTGCAATCTACTCTTGAAAATTCTGTAGTTAATAAAGATGAAGTGGAATTTATGCCAATAATGATATGCAAGATATTGTAGCCGAGTTGAACGCTCACCATGAGCGACCACTCTTGCTACCGGGCTCAAAGCCCATTCAACTAACATTGCCAAGCGAGAAGCTTGTTCCTTCTATTGTGCAGCCCCCAAAGGTAGAGCTTAAGCAACTACCGGACCACCTCAAGTACGCTTTTCTAGGTGATGGAGATACCTTACCAGTGATAATCTCAAATAAGCTGACTCAAGATCAAGAAAACCGGTTGTTGGATGTTTTAAGGGAGCATAAATCTACTATAGGATGGACTATTGCCGACATTACAGGAATAAGACCCTCTACATGTATGCATAGAATCCTATTGGAGGATGAAGCAAAGCCCTCAAGACAACCACAAGAAGGTTGAACCCGCCTATGATGGAAGTTGTGAATAAGGAGGTCCTGAAACATCTTCAAGCAGGTATGATTTTTCCCATATCCGATAGCAAATGGGTTAGTCCTACGCAGGTCGTTCCCAAGAAAGGTGGCATTACGGTAAAGGAGAATCAAGATGGTGAGCTCATCCCAACAAGAATACAAACCGGGTGGCGTGTATGCATTGATTATCGAAAGCTCAACACGGTAACCCGTAAAGATCATTTTCCTTTACCTTTTATTGACCAAATGCTTGAGCGACTTGCGGGTCGTTCCTTCTATTGTTTATTGGATGGATATTCAGGTTATTTTTAGATAGCAATTGCACCCGAGGATCAAGAGAAGACAACATTTACTTGCCCATTTGGCACTTTCGCTTACCGAAGAATGCCATTTGGTCTATGTAATGCGCCCGCAACCTTTCAAGGTGTATGGTCAGTATATTCTCCGAGTACATTGAGAACTTCATTGAAGTTTCTATGGATGATTTTACCGTTCATGGAAATGACTTTGATTCTTGTTTAACTCACTTGACACTTGTGCTAAAACATTGTGAGGATACTAACCTTTGTCTTAATTCTGAAAAATGCCATTTTATGGTAGAGCAGGGCATAGTGTTAGGTCATATAGTGTCATCTAAAGGGATTGGGGTTGACAAGGCAAAGTTTGAAGTAATTCAATCCTTGCCTTATCCTACTAATGTTCGAGAAGTGTGCTCTTTTCTTGGTCATGCAGGTTTTTACCGCAGGTTCATTAAGGACTTCTCAAAGATTGCCTCACCACTTTGTGAGTTGCTCAAGAAGGATGTTACCTTTGACTTTAATGAAGCTTATAAAAGAGCTTTTGATGAGTTGAAGGCTCGCCTCACCACTGCACCAATAGTTCAACCCCCAGATTGGTCCCTACTTTTTGAGTTGATGTGTGATGCAAGTGATTATGCGGTAGGAGCAGTCTTGGGTCAAAAGATTGGTAAGGCTTCTCATGTTATCCATTATGATTCTATGACTTTAAATGAAGCACAGAAAAATTTATTACACCACCGAGAAGGAACTCTTGGCGGTGGTGTTTGCTTTGGAAAAGTTTTGGTCTTATTTGCTAGGTACAAAGGTGATTGTCTACACGGATCATGCATCCCTTCGTTACTTGTTGACGAAGAAGGAAGCAAAGTCCATATTAATTAGATGGATCTTGTTGTTGAGTGAATTCAACATTGAGATCAAAGACAAAAAGGGGGCGGAAAACGTGGTAGTTGATCATCTTAGTCGCTTGGTCCATGAGGAGGAAAGATGCGCACAAGACACACCTAATCGAGAAGAGTTTCCATATGATACATTGTTTTCGGTACGTGTACTTCAACATTGGTATGCTCATTTGGTTAATTTTCTTGTTTCGAGTGTGTTTCCTCCCAACTTTAGCAAAGCCCAAAGGGATAAGCTCAAAAGTGAAGCACGATACTATGTGTGGGACGGTTCATATCTTTGGAAACATTATTCCGACCAAGTAATCTGGCGTTGTCTTCCGGATAATGAGGTAACTTTGGTTTTGTCGTTATGTCACTCTTATGCTTGTGGGGGTCACTTTAGTGCTAGAAAGACCGCTAGGAAAGTGTTGGATGCAGGATTCTTTTGGCCTATCATCTTTTGGGATGCGTATGCTTTTTGCAAATCCTGTGACCGATGCCAAAGAGTTGGGAATATATCCCGAAGGGATGAAATGCCTCAAACTTCAATTATCTTTTGTGAGGTATGATGTCTGGGGTATAGACTTCATGGGACCCTTTCCTAGCTCTTATGGGAATATTTATATTTTATTAGGGGTGGACTACGTTTCCAAATGGGTGGAAGTGAAGGCCACCCGGACTGATGATTCCCGAGTTATGGGAGATTTTTTGAAGGTGCACATATTCTCAAGGTTTGGGATTCCTAGAGCTTTAATTAGTGACAAGGGATCCCATTTTTGCAACAAAACGGTAAGTGCGCTTTTGAAGAAATACCATGTCACACACAAAATTTCTACGGCCTATCACCCACAAAAGAATGGACAAGAAGAGGTATCTAATCGAGAGATCAAGGCCATTCTTGAGACGATGGTGTCGCCAAACAGGAAGGATTGGAGTACTCGCTTAGACGATGCTCTATGGGCATATAGAACGGCTTACAAAACACCGATTGGAATGTCACCCTTTCGGTTGGTGTTTGGTAAAGCTTGTCATCTTCCGGTGGAGATCCAACACCGAGCTTATTGGGCTGTGAAAAACTGTAGTCTGAAGATGGACGAGGCCGGCAACCTAAGGAAGCTTCAATTGCAAGAGCTTGAGGAATTACGATTAGAATCTTATGACAATGCGGCCATATACAAGGAGAAGACCAAATCTTGGCATGCCAAGAAAATATGGAGAAAAAGTTTTAAGGTAGGTGACAAGGTTTTATTATATCAATCTAGATTTAAACTTTTTCTAGGTAATCTAAGGTTGAGATGGACGAGGCTGTTCGTAGTAGCTAAGACAAACCCTCATGGAGCAATGGAAATTTATGATGGAGCCACTCATTTAATGCAAAAGGTGAATGGACAACGTTTGAAGCCGTATTTTGAAGAATTTAGCAATGCTATTCTTGAAGATACGGTTTTGGACGAGCCAAATACATGAGCGATAATGCGTCAAGCTAATGATGTTAAAGAAGCGCTTCTTGGGAGGCAACCCAAGCTTTAATTTTAGGTTTTATTTATTTTCTAGTTTACGTTTTGTTTTCGGTTTGTTTTTGTTTTGTTTTTGTTTTGTTCCGGTTTGTTTTTGTTCTTAGTTTTAGGTAAAATCAAAAATAGGTACAGGCGGTTCGAGGAAGCCAAGATGCCCTTGCGCTTGTAGGCCCGTGCCCGCGCATCGCCAACAGTATGTCGAAAACTCAAAACGCGGGGAGGACCAGCTAAAGCGCAACCGCGGCACGGGCGCCCAAGCCGCGCCCCGAGGGGTCGAATTTTTGCGGCCGAAACGCGGGCAAAACCGCTCATTCTGCGACCGCGCTTTGAGCGCCCCAAACCGCGTTTCGGCCCGTCGTACGCGATTAATAACCTAAAAAACTTCGACAGCCCCTTCGTTCTATCTTCTTCCAAACCGCGCCGGGCAGCAACTCCTCCCCTCTCCTCCATTAAAGCTCAACCTTCAAGCTTCCATTGGAGTCCAAACTTCAAAACAAGGCCGGATTTGCACTCCCAATCATCAAACAAGTAAAATTTCACACTCTTCTCTTCAATTTTCATGAAAAATTTGAAGCTTTCAACCTAAATTCCTCAAAATTAGGTTTTGTATAAAAACCTCAATTTAAGGGTTTTTTAGGTCGAAATTCTTCAATTTAAGTTTAGATTCTTCATATTAGCATGATTATGAGTTAGTTCATTGTTAGAATGTGCTAATTCCATAATTTCAAAATTAATTAATTTTCATGCTAATTAATCTAGGTTAGTGGGGGAAGAGAGTGTTTGAGTGCTATTATTGTCTATTATTACTTGTTTGGTGGATTGCTCTTGTCGGGGCAGTGGAATTGTGTTTGTTTTGTGGTGTTTTGTGCCTTGTGTAGGTAAATTACACCATGGGTCATACCAAAGCTCCGGCTAATGCTCCCCCGGGACCGAGTCGTCCACAAAGGGCAACCCGAGCAACATCATCTAGGGCTCAAGTCGTTGCCCCTTCTCATCTAGATCCCAAGCTCTGCCTAGACCTTCTTCATTGGGAAACAATATCACACCGGCGTCTTTGGGTGTTCAGTGACATGAAGCATCTAGGCTAGTTTAATGAGTTGAAGGAGCGTGAAATCCAACCTCCGAGATATATTGATTGGCCTTTGATGGAGGATTTGGGTTTGGATACCGCATTAAGGAAATTTGAGTTTGAGAACAGCTTGCTAGGATTGTTGAGTTTGAGGTTGCCGGTATATCGTAGCTTAGTGTTGGAGTTCATGAGCACACTGGAGGCTCATATCTTGGAAGGACGGTTTGCAAATGAGGGTAGATGCATGTTTCAATTGGGTGGAGTGCAAAGGTGCATGACGTTGACTGATATCAACGAATTTTTCAAGTTTCCCATGCATCATAAGAATGATGACAGATGGGAGTCTAGGGCCACTTGGATGGACAATGAACAGTGGGCCCGACTGTCGGGAAGCAATGAGTATTTGGCATCAAGAACGAAGGCTTCGGGAATTTCTCACCCGGTGATTCAGATTCTTCAGAGGTTCTTTGCCCATTCGATCACTGGTAGGGGAGAGGGTGAGAACAACTGCCCTAAGAAGGACATCTTTCTACTTCGGGGTATTTTAGAGGACCGTAAGATTGACATTGTTGCAGCCATGATGCATAATATGGCTCGCATGGCTAGGAAGAATACCGACCGGATCACTGTGGGCGGTGTCATCACTCTTCTTGCCCAATACTTTGAGATTGACTTGGAGCAATGTGTGGGGAGGATAGATGCTCTTCCAATGAACTTCCCATTCTTGAACAAGATGAAAGTGTTGTATGTGAAGAACAACTGGTTCTATTGGGTGCTTGGCAACAGTTCTGATTCTATGAGGTTGCCTAATCCAGAAAGAGTGAAATTGAAGTGTGGATTGGATATTGCTAGCACTTGGCTTATTCACCCACAAGATGGTGATGTACCAGTTCAAGAAGTAATTAGAGGAACTAAGAGGAGGAGGCAATCAAGGAGGCAGGTTGAGGAAGCTAGCGCTTCTATGGATATAGATGATGAGGAAGAGGAGGATGAGGAGTTTGTAGTTGCTCCTGTGGATGTTGCAGTTGTTGATGATGAGGATGAAGAAGAAGAGGGTGTTCATGAAGACACAAAAGAGGCACTGGTTTATGAGCATAACTTTGATCAACAAGGCCAAGGGAGCAACATGTCTACCGCCCAGTATAAGCATTTGGTGGAGTTGATGGGAGGCCTTTCTACTCAAGTGAGTGGTTTGTCTACTTGAATGGACGGATTGGCGGCTGATTTCAAACATTTCAGGGGTTATGCGACGAGTCGCTTTGACTTTGTTGATGAGAAGACATGGTTTCTTCAGCAGCGGATGGAGATGTACACGGTACAGCAAGGCTTTCAACCTTATGTCTATCAGCCTTATCCCGGATATCCAGACCCGGCATATCCATACCCGGGATACCCACCACCACCGCCTGAGGAGTAGATTCTTGAGTGTGCCAGCTCTTATGATAAGATTAGTTTTTTTTCTCTTATCTTGTCTTTTACTTTGGGGACAAAGTAAAGTTTAAGCATGGGGGAAGGGATTCTTTATTTTGTCATAAGTGCTTAGTTGTAGTTAGTTCATGTAGTTTCATTTGCATGTTTATTTTATTGTCATGCATTGATTAAAATCTTGAAAAAATGAAGAAAAAAAATTAGAAAGATTTGAAAAAAAAATACAAAAAAATATTGCATTTAGGTTCTTATTTCCCCATTGTTTGATTCCTCTTGTGTTTCTAAGCTAAGTATAAGTCCTAACCCATGATTTGCATGATATACTGAAGTTTATATGATATGAGCATGATCATTGATTGATTACCTTGATTATAGGACTGAGCATGTATTTAGCTTGGGTATTTGATTCATTCTGAAGTTCTAGACAAAATATTTGCCTTGTGAGATTTTTGGCCCTTCATAATCATATTTGTTCTCTACATTCTTGAGTGTATCGCCATGATTATCTAGCTCTAGAACTTGCGTTATGACTCTTTTCAAGGCTGCTTTATATGATTGAATGCATGACATTAAAATGATTGAGGCAATGTTTCTTAAAAGCCTATTATTTCCCTTCCTACCTTACAAGATCGATGTTCTTGATACCCCATTTCTTTTAAGCTTTAAGCCTATTTTTGATAGCTCCACAAAATTTTCCTAGCCTAATAAGATTGACCCATCCAAGATTTAGGACTTTAGGTTATGTTTTTGCTTTTATGTGAGTTATGTATAAGTATGGGGAAGTTGGAAGAAAAGTTGGAAAAAGAGGAAATACAACTCTTGGTTGCAAAGTGAAAAAAAATGAAGATGAAAAGTATGTTGCAAAGCAACGAAAAAGTTGAATACAAGTGTTAGTAATCTTCATAAGTGTAAAAGAAAAGAGTTGAAAGAGGCAAGAAAAAAATGAGTCGGGTTTTTGATTATATGTGAAATGCTTGTTTGATTTGAGATGCATGTATGATTGCATTTCTGTGGTGTGTTTTGATTTTATGTCTTGCTTGAGGACAAGCAAGGTTCAAGCATGGGGGAACTTGATAGAGCATATAGGTATAGGTTTTAGAGCATATTTTTATTCCCGTTTCATGCATGTTTAGCTAGAATTTCGCTTTAAAGTACAGTTTAGGTTTTATTTCGGTTTAGTTCGGAATCTACGCGTTTGTGTGCTTAATGATAGGTTGAAAGGTGGAAGATGGTGGATGAAAGGCTAAAGATCGGACCTCGGGACGCGTGGTGAGCAATGAAGAGAAGAACCGATGGGAAAAATCACAAGCCAAGGACACGTGCCAAACCGCGGTTAGAGGAGTTAGCCAGCGCTGGGGGGGGGGGAGCTTCTGAGGCCAAAGCACGGGCAAAGTGTCCATAGCGCGACCGCGCTTTGAAGGGACCAAATTGCGCTTTGGCGCGTGTGTGCGACGCCGACTCGGGCCTTTGTGTTATCTTTTGGGCCGACTTTAGTAGTATTTTTAGATATTTCTAGATATGATATAAATACTTTTCTTAGTTTTTCTTTGGAGGAGGATGCTATCTATTGTTCTTTGTTTTTACGCTAGTTTGAATTGGAGATTTGTGAGAGACCAAACCCTAGTTATGCAACATTGAAGAGAAATCAAACTCTTGTAAGTTTAATTCTTCTTTAATGTTTTATTCTAGCTAAATTTCCCATGTCCAACTAGTTAGTTGAAATTGTATGCATGATTGTTTGTGAGATTTGAATTATTTTGGTTTACCTTGACTAGATTGAATCTCTCTTTGCTTGATTGATTAAATTCACTTAGGATTATAATTGCTTGATCACCTATTATATTTCTAGGTTGAATTACAACCAGAATAATTAAATAGATGGTGGAATTTGATTATTCATGGATGAATCATTTGATTAAACTTATAGATGGTGGAAAAAGGTTAATCAAAGGCAGAGAATTTAATCACAAAACTTCATGAATAGACGGTGGAATTCATGAATTATGTTTCTATTGAATGCTTTGAACTTATTTGTATGATCAATTTGACATAGAAAGTTTTTTAGGTTAATTGATTAAAAATTTGTTAAAGACGGTGTATATTAATAGCCACCTTAAACTTGAATTTCATAAATTCACAATAGATTAGTCAAGGGAAATCGATATAAGAATAATCGAGGATCAAAACTCATGTATGCAATAGATACGAAACTAGTTGGACGCTTTTCTCTATATTTGAATCTTTAATTGTTTTGTTTACTTTGTTTTATTTACTTAGATTGTTATCTTGAAATCATAAAAATCCCACTTTTACTTAGTAATATTATTTAAATACGAATAATCTGAGTCCCTGTGGGTTCGACCCTTGCTTCCACTATACTTAGGTTAGGAAGTTAGGTATTTCTTTGACAGTGCTTTTACAACGACATAAAATTGCTCGTCACACATCGAGTTCTAATGCCATTCTTGTCTTTTGGCCTTGGAATCAACTTCAAGACTTTGTTCCTTTCAAATTGATGAAGTTCCTCCTACATTGCTTGTATCCAATCTTGATCTTGTAGAGCTTCTTTGACATTTTTGTGTTCAATAAGACAAACAAAGGCACTAAAAGCACAAAAGTTTTAAATAGATGATCGAGTTTGTACTCCCTTTCCATATGGTGTGATGATGTTTTCGATGGGATGATCCTTTTTTTGATAATAGTTTATTATTGCAGCAGGATTTGGAGTTTCTAAAAGTTCCCCCGGAGCACTTGAGCTTGCTAAATTTGGTGCATCCTTTGGATTGTTCCTATGGTCTGAGTCTTCTAAATGGGAATCAATCTCTTCTGTGAGGAAATTGGATCTTCAATGTGCTCAGTAAAGGAACCATCTTCATTGTCATCATTGTCATCTGGCATTGAGAAATTATTTCATGTTGAATAATCGGAATCATCTATTCTTTGGCCATCATCATCATCATCTTCATCTGGTTCCTCCTTTGGAATTGTAAGAAGATCAGCCATTTATTAGATGCTTCTAATTGAGGAACAGTTCCATGTGATTTGGAGTCTTCATCAAACACGACATGAAGACTTTCCTCAAACTTTTTGGTCCTCTTGTTGTACACCCTATAAGTCTTGCTTTGTAGAGAGTATCCTGTTAAAATTCCTTCATCAGTCCTTGGATCAAATTTTTGCAGATTGTCTTTTTCATTGTTGTGATTTTAGCACCTGTATCCAAAAACTTTTAGGTGGGAAATGTTTGGTTTCCTACCCTTAATTAGTTCATAGGAAGTTTTCTAAAGAAGAGGATGAATCATAGCCCAATTAAGTGATACGTGATCGCCTCGGGAATACTCCTCGTTGACTAAGTATTTGACCTCACAGGATCCCCTCTTGCTAGTAAATAATGTTGAAGGGTTTCTTGAACAAATAAATTTATATTCAAGACCCCGTTGAGTATAGCAGAGTCAGGTTCGTCCACGGGAATGAGAATAGGGCCAAAGATTAGTTGATAAACTAACAAAATGCAAATAAACACGCAGGGGGCACAAACACACAAGGGCTCGAGCACGACTCTAGGTGGGTCGAGATCGACGCAAATTAACTAGACTTAATCAAATATAAAAGGAAATCCTAGGGCTAGGGCTACCACAACAACAACCATACATGCTTTCAACAAGATTTCACAACTATCATGCAATCTAGATCATAGAAAAGTCAACTGTCGCAAATTAAACAACTTTCTATCTATCCTTCAACCTAGGAATATCAACTTTCGCAAATAATCCTATTAGATATAATCAAGCAACCAACTTTACACTTTCGCTTTTAGGTTAATTGCAAGATATTGCCTCAACTTTCGCAAAGGAATTAAGCACAAGATAGATAGATTTGATCTTCAAGCATTCAAGTCATGAATTCAAGTTTAGACATGCATGATCGCGTTGGGTTTTCACCCAACCCTAGAATCTAAGAAGACTACTCACTCATTGAGAAGAAAGAAGAAGACATCATCATATAATAAAACCGAAAATTCAATTAAACTAAAAAGAAGTCTTACAATTTTCTCCAACTTGTCTTCCAAGTGTTCTCCCAAACAAACACACTAAGTTCTACTAAAAATCCCCCCTAAAACAAAGAGTTTAGCCTCTTTTTATAGAAGAAAAGGAGTCCTAATTAACCTAGGAAACAAGATAATACACCTTCCTAAAATAAAAAGATAGAATATTTCACAAAAGATCTCGGAATAAGGGAGAGTCGGCGCCATGCACGACCCAAAGTGGGTCGTGCACGACCCTCCAAGGGTCGGTCCTGAAGCTTTGTAATTTAGATGGGTCGAGCTAGACCTTGATGGGGTCGTGCACGATCCTTATAGGGTCGTGCTTGAGAGCTTGTTCTTTGGTTGGGTCGTGCTTGAGTAAAACTTGCGTAGAAGATTCTCTACAACTCCGTTTGACTCGATTCTTTTTCCTATTTTCTTGTAACGAAATTCTCTATTTGCGTAGAAGATTCGTTACAACTCCGTTTGACTCGATTCTTTTTCCTATTTTCTTGTAACGAAATTCTCTATCTCTTTGCAAGCTCAAACTTTACCTTTGATGACTTTTCTTGAGCGCTTAATCTCCATCTTCTCTTGCAATGCTCCAAACTCTTCTTCCAAGCTCAAAAACTCCTACAAAATGACACAAAAGATGCGTAGTTTGCGAATCTCAAGGAAATACGAAAACTAAAGCAAAAAGACTCAAAAACCTAAAACTCTAACAGAAAAACAAACCTAATCTAATCTAACTAGTCACTAAAAACCTACCTAAAAAGCGGATATCAAATAACAATCTCCAACTTGAATTCACTTTAAAGTTAATGACTTGGAGAACAACTAATTCGAAAACTCAATTTGAATGAATGAACGAATCTGATTTGAAGAGTTAGGATAACCAAATAAATAGTTCAATTGAATTGGCTCTAACGCTAAATTCAATTGAAGAACTAGGTTTAATCTTTAACGATCAAACTAGAACTAACTTAATTGAACAAATTAACAACTCAAATATGAAAATAAGAACACAAGAATGAGAGAGAGAATTCGAAGATGATGATGATCGATCTTGGCTGATTGCAAAATTGTCTTAATGGCCCAAAAACTAGATAAAACCAATGGGGGTTTATCTAGTTCGGTGAATTTTTATTGAATGAATAACATAGCTATTTAAAGAGAATACAAGAGCAAAGTTCCTTGGAGAACAAGACACAAGGCAGGTAGCCCTAGGGGGATAAATCTGACCTTTTGCTTTCCTCACAAGATAAAACATCTATCTAAATTCTCTTACCTTAATTAAAAGAAATAAATAATTATTTGACTTAATATATAAGGAAACTATCGTAGCAAACTCCTAACAAACTCAAAAAGATATAAATAAAGTAGGAGAGAATATTCAGCCAACTAACAAAGATCATAGGCCGAAAATCTTCCCTAAAAACGTCCATATAATAAAATATAAATATAGGTATTTTCCTTTCTAGAATTGTCAAGTCAACGAGTTGATTAAAACCACATGTAACAGCTTATCTTACTCGGTCACTTACTAATTTCAGTCCTAAAGTAAGACAAGCTATTCCATGTTTCTAAAATAGGAAATAACGGTGAACAAGGCCCAATAGTGCAAATCAGCGCCCCATTCAATGTGAAACTCAGCTCAATAAATCAAGTGATGGAATCTGTGCTCATCTTAGGTTGAATCATAGTAACCTATCTTTTTTTGGTGGACTCTTCAACCATGACTGCTAAGCGAACTAGAATGGATCTTGTTCCTTGAACAATCTTCTTAGATCTACTTCTTGTGATGGATCCATCAAAGGGTACTCGAATCAACTCCTCGACGTCGGTGGAAGACATGGCTGGTTTCACTGCATAATTAAGGATATACACAGTTGTGTAAATTGCTTCAACCCAGAAGCTTTGTGGTACTCCACTCTCAAGCATCATCATTCTGGCCATGCTTTCTGAGGTCATGTTCTTCCTTTACACAACTCCATTTTGTTGAGTGCAGAGAAGTTGAGGGGAACACCATGGTTGTTGCAGAAGTTTAGGAACTCTGAGTTATCGAACTTAGTTCCATGATCTGGTCTTATTGCCTTCAACTTTCTTCCTAAGCTCCAATTTTCTTGATCAAATCTCAAACTCTTTAAATGTTGTTCATATAGACGACAAAAATATAACCCATCTAGATCTAGAAAAGTCCATCAATTATGACAAACATGTACCTTTCCACCACAGTTGTTGGTTCGCATTGGACCACACAGATCCATGTGGATCAGTTCTAAGGCGCTTGTGGTACTCACAACCTTCTTTGATTTGATGAAACTTCTTGTTTATTTACCTATAACACATGCATCGCATACATTCCTTGTTTCTGGATTAATCCTAGGAAGACCAATAACAAGGTCTTGTAGGAACAACTTTTGAATTAGATTCAATCTTGCATGTCCAAGTCTTCTATGCCAAAGATTTGTGTTGCTCGAGGGAATTGTTAAACACAACTTCCTTGATGGTTGAAAACTTGTATCAACAATATAGACATTGTTACACGTTTTCCTTTGAGGATAACTTTGTTGATTTCTTTATTTATCACCAAACATTCATTTGAGTCGAAGGTCACAACATTGTTCCCCTGATCACACAGTTGCGCAACACACAAGAGATTATATCCCAGATTTGTCACATGATTAACATTGTTGATTTTGATTGATTTGTTGTGTCTGACTTTTCCTAATCCCTGAATGGCTCCATTGTTCTTGTTGTCGAAGGAAATGTTTAATCCTTCATCTTGGGTGTTAAGCAAGGCTAGATTATTTATGTTCCTTGTCATGTGGTTGGATCATGCACTATCAATGAACCACATACAGTTCTCCATTGCTTGATAGTCATAGTTATGATCAATGATTTGAAATAGTAAGGTGTCTTGATTGGTATTGTGGAAAAATAAAGAACATTGGTAATTTGGCTTCTCAAATAAGCAATGAGACTCCACTATAGAATATGATTGGGATGACAACTAGTGGTTTCAATCCTTATATGATACTCTTTGCTCTGAGATGATGAAGGTCTTCAAAGGGAAAATGGTGATGCCCTCTACTTCTACTACAAATTTTGTACGTAATTTCTTGGCTAATTATACCTTTAAATCAGTTAATACGTATGAGTGGATTACAGACACAAGGTGTACAAATCATATGCCACCTCATTTTTATTGCTTGTTGAATGTGATGCAATTGAAACTACCTATGCTAATAAGATTACTAGATACAACAATAGTCAAAGTAGTTAAAAGGGGATCGGTGATGTTGAAACTAGGCTTTGAGTTGCATGATGCTTTGTATGTTCCAATTTTCTAGTTTAATCTTCAGTCTGTTAGTAAAAATAATTGCTCAGAGGAGTTTGATAATAGTATTTGATGGCTCTTAATGTATTTTTCAAGACCATTTGAGTATTGTTGTTGTGGGAAAGGAAGTAAGAGGGCTATACAAGTTAAGAAAAAGGAGTTCAAGGATCTTAGTGTCAATAAAGAAAGTTGTTCTTTTAATGTCAAAGATTGTGGACAGTTGTTGCACCTTAGTCTAGGGCAAATATCTTTTTCTAAGTTGGATCATGTATATGGTTGTAATAAGGATGTTACTCTTAATTACACTGTTTGTGACACTTGTAATTTGGCAAAATTCCATGGTTTGCCTATTGCTAACAATGAAAATAGAGCTATTGTTGCTTTTGAGCTTTTACATGTGGATTTGTGGGGCTCTTATAGTGTAACAAACATATCTGGTGAACGTTATCTCTTCACCACTATTGATGACATGTCTCAGTCTACTTGAACCTTTCTTTTGCAAAATAAGAGTGATGTTGTAGAAGTTGTGCAAAACTTCATTGCTATGGTTCAAAACCAGTTTCATACTACACCTAAAAGGATTAGATCAAATTTTAGTTCGGAATTAATGAACAATGAATGTAGAACTCTCCTTTCTTCTTATGGAATAATTCGCCAGAGAAGTATGTCATATCGACCACAACAAAATGGTGTGGTAGGACGAAAGCACATGCATCTTTTAGATATTGCTCGATCCCTCAAATTACATGTTAATTTGCCAAAGTTCTTTTGAAGAGAATGCATCTTGTATGCCACATATGACATATCTAATCAATAAAATGCCACTAGTAAGTATTGATAGGTGTACACCCTATGAATTATTATTTTATAAGCAAATAGTTTATGATAATAGTAAGGTTGTAGGATATATTGCGTATGCTTCAAATCTGAAAAGAGGGTGGGATAAATATTATCCAAGGGGTAGAAAATGTGTGTTTATAGGGTATCCGGCTAATAAAAAGGGTACAAAATGTATGATTTGACAACAAAAGAAGTTTTCCTAAGTCGATATGTTAAACTATATGAAGATGGTTCCCCCTTTCAAGTTAGATATACCAGCATTCACATATTCTTTATCTCATGACAGAATGTCCAACCAAGATAACGCAATTAATGCAGCAAATGAGTTTTTACTTGATTATGTTAGACATGTGGGGTATTATGAGGATTCTACTTTGACACCAGCTTTTGAGACAAGCACTAATGAAGAAGTAAAATGATTATTCAGAGTTCACAGACCACCTATATGGGCATTAGATTATGTGTTAGCAGAAGAAAAGAGTAATGCTCCCACTCAACAAAGAGAATACTTTGATTTCTTGTCCAGAATTATGATAATTTATGAGCCTCATTCCTATCATAATGACAAAGGGGTTCTTGAGTGGCAAGAAGAAATGTCTCAAGGACTAAGAGCATTAGAAAGTAATCATACATGGGATCTTAAAGATTTGCCTAGTGGACATTGAGCAGTAGGATGTAAATGGGTGTTCAAGGTAAAATACAAAGTCAATGGAAAAGTGGGTCGTTATAAAGCTAGGATGGTGGTTAAATGGTATGACCAAAAAGGGAAAGACTACAAACATACCTTTATCCCTATTGTAAAACTACCAATTGTTCATGTTTTCATAGCTATGGTAGTTGCTAAGGAATGACCATTGTTCCAAATGGAAGTGAACAATTCCTTCCTTCATGTTGTTTTGGATGAAAGATATAATGAAGCCACCAGAGGGATATTCTAAAGAAATAAATGGTCAAGTGTGTCAGTTAAAACAATTTATGCTTTGAAAGAAACTAGTAGGCAATGGAATCATGAATTGACTAGGTTTGTGGTGGATCTTGGTAATATACAGTCCTATTATGATGATTCTTTATTTTTTAAGACATCTACCACCGGCTTCATAGCTTATTAGTCTATTTGGATGATATTTTGAAGACATGATGTGCCATGGAAACATTAGAATTTGTGAAGAAAGCTTTAGATGACAGATTCACTATCAAAGACCTTGTAAAAGCCAAGTATTTCATGGGCATGGAGATTTTAAAAAACCGTTGTAGATGCTTATTTGACACAACAAAAGTACATATCAGATATTTTAATTGATGCTAAACTAAACGATGCTAAGGTTGCTTCTTTGCCTTTGCCAATGGAAATCAAGTTGAGAAATGATGATGGATTTTTATTGACAGATCTTGAACATTGTCGAAGACTTATTGGTCGATTGTTGTATCTCTCTCTTAAAAGGGAAGATTTGTTTCTATTTGTTTGTTTCAAGTCCAAGGCACCAACATATGCGAGCAATTATGTACATCTTGAGGTATTTCAAAGGTACTCAAGCCATTAGTTTATTTTATCCTATCCAGCCAAAAGTGAAGATAGTTGGATTCTTGGATGCTAATTGAGGACCTTGTTTGCTTACTCGACGGTCAATCACATGATTTTGTGTCTTAATGGGCTATGACTTGGTTTCTTAGAAGACGAAAAAACCCACAGTTTCACAATCTTCAATTGAGGCAAAGTATCGATTCATGGTTGCTAGTTGCTACCACTAATGAGTTATTTCGGATGAGTTACTTATTTGTTGACCTTTACCATTTTATCCTCCCATTACATTTTGTGATGACAAATCAGCCCAACAAATCGTACTCAACCCGTAGTTTCACGAAAGAACGAAGCATCTTGAGTTAGATTGTCACTTTAATGATGAGAAGATTCAAAGTGGGTTTTTTCATACTACATACATTTCCACCAAGCTCCAAATTGTAGAAGTAATAACAGTCTCTTCCACAAACTCCGACATCTATTTCTTTCCGTCAAGTTGGGACTTACAACACTTCCCACTTGAGGGGGGAAATATAGAATATAAATATATATATATATATATATATATATATTAGGGGAAGACCGTGTGCGCTATGCACACGGAATTAATATTGGTTGTTTCATAATCTAGATGGACCTTAAATTATTTTTTAGTGGAAGAGTCGAACATGGAACCAGAAAATCAACAACGGGATACATACACAAACATATTTTGATGGAAATGATGGCATGCAAAAATGACAACATAGTCTGGTTTAAAGAGGCAAAATAAATCAGCAATGGCAAGCAAAATACAACTGAAGGTACAACAACCACCACCTATAAGGAAATATAGTGCATTAAATGAGAATACACATATTCTTAAAATAGTCAGAAGTCAAGACTAAATAATACTATCGGCATGTAATTTAAGAGAAGAATCATTTATGTTGGTACCTTAATGTGAGGGTATGCAAAATTGAGTGGTGGGGTCCACCACAAAGGTTATGTTCATAGTAGTAATCTGTAACACATAGTGAGGAAATAAATATACACTATCACATAGGGTTGTTTATCGGTCCAAAACCGAACCGAACCGATAAAAATCGAACCGAACCGAAAACCGAATTTCGGAATTTTCAGAACCGAGGATCGAACCAAATATGTTCGGTTCGGTTCAGTTTTTGTTTGCTTTGGTTCGGTTTGGTTCAGGTAGGAACCGAAATAGAAGATTAGGTACAAAGTCGATCTAAAATATAGAACATAACACCCTAAACCAAACTAGAACCGAACTAAACCGAACCAATTTTGACCCGAACCGAACTAGAACCGAACTAAACCGATTTAAACCAAAAAAACCGGACTAACATATGCTATTTTTATCATTTTGAACTAAAATCATTCAAACCATTCGAACTAAAACTTGCAAAATGATATAAAAAAATAAAAAAAAAGCAATGCAAAACTTGTAAAGTGGGATTTAGGTAACATCTTTAAGGCTTAGTAAGGGTATTTTTTAATTTTTAATTTTTATATTAAAATAAATCGGTTTACCCGAACCGAACCGAAACCAAACCGAACCGAAAACCGAATTAGCCAAAATCTTTAACCGAAAACCGAATTTACCTTGGATCGGTTCGGTTCAGTTCGGCTCGGTTCGGTTTTCAGGTAAAAACCGAATTACCCAAACCAATGAACAACCCTACTATCACATGCTTCCTGACCCTTCAATCTCGGTATCTTACTATAATTAGCAAAGACATGAGAGATCGCAAGTAACAACGATGTTTTAATTTCTGAGCAAAGAAAGCATGGCAGATTAAACCCTAAAATCAAAATTCCAAAGAAGTAAACTCACCTGAACTCAAATCACAATCACAACCATATGGAATCAGAAAATGCGATAAAAACTAATGAAAGCCACAACAACAAATTTCACAAATCAACCCACCCAATTCAAATAATAGCCATGAACTCGTTAAAATAAAAAAATCAGATTATAACCAATCAAAACTAATTCGCCAGGCCCATACAAATTGCATTTTCTTAGCAATAGATTAAAGATTTAACCATAATATGAAGCATCATATGTTAACTTAACCCTACACAAGTAGATTTGTAGATTAAACTGAAGTATTGTCCTCAACTTCAAGTTAAGTCGTGTTTTACCATATTTAGAGTTGCTCTTAATTGGTCATAGTGAAAGTGGGTTGTGTCAAAAAAAATTGTACATATTAGAGAGATCATGGTAACTGTAATTAATCTTTAAATCATAAAGTGCAAAAGGCTTAAATCTAGCTTGGCAATGAATGGAAAGGCAAGAATCCTTCTTTTCATAGACAATAGGAGCAAAATAGCCAAATCAAAATGACCAAATCAAGTACAAACATTTGGCTTTTGCCAATGGTCATTCAAAGAAAACATTAGTACACATGTCAAAGATGCCAGAGAGGCTTCTTTATTCTATGATCACTGCATTGCAATGGTAATCCAAATCAAGGAGAATTGAAATAAGAATCATGATGACCGCTACATTTCCCCAAAACAGAGAATTCACTTAAGTATGGTTAGCAATTTTATTATATATCTACTTGAACACCCTTCCAAATCAACCTATGCAACATGTTACCATAAATATTTACAGCAAATTTTCAAATCCATGTGATTAAACAAACGCTACTCAGATAAGCTCCACAAACTCATCCATCCCTAAACCTAGATTATACTTGGACCTCAGTTAGTGAATCAAATTCACTTAACAATTATCACTCCAATCTCAAATCTCAACAAGCAATCTCTACTCGTGAATTAGAACAATCAATGCAAATGAACATAAAACATTCAAATTCGAACAAGAAACAAAAAAAAACCCTTATTCATTATAGAAGTCATGGCCAGATTCCAAAAATTGTGAAAGCTCGGTTTAAACGTAATCTAAATCCCCTCCATCCTCTTAGAATCGGAAGATAACCAGAGTAAAGAAAGAAAGATAGAAAGGAAAGAAAAGTAGAATGGAAGATGAAAGACACTAACCACGTAATTACAAATGAAAGCACAATATTGTTCACACAAATGAACATCAAACATTTAAATTCGAACAAGAAACAACAAAAACCCTAATTCATTATAGAAGTCATGGCCAGATTCCAAAAATTATGAAAGCTCGGTTTAAATGTAATCCAAATCCCCTCCATCCTCTTAGAATCGGAAGATAACCAGAGTAAAGAAAGAAAGATAGAAAGGAAAGAAAAGTAGAATGGAAGATGAAAGACACTAACCACGTAATTACAAATGAAAGGACCTTGTTTGCTATTATCCTATTGTGTACTTGACTAAAAGGTGTTCGTTACACTTGTCTAAACTTCTAAACTATTATAAATAGGAAAAGTTGATTGTTTTTTTAGTAGATAAGAATTCGGTTATCAGACAAACCTGATAGACCGAGAGGCCGTCAAGACGGCAGCCGGTGACCGGCAGCAGCAGGCAATCAATACAACCAAACATGCAAAGGAAATACAAACACCGAAACAAAAGGACCAACAAAGTGTTAAGAAAAAAGGTGAGTACGGCACAAATAGATTGGACGTCGCGGCAAGACTGTCAAACAGGACACCTATGGTAATAAAATTGGACTCCTGACGTTGCCACTACCGAAATGGAGGATCTTCAGAAGCCTTGAAACGTCCACGACCACGCCTATTGACTCGAACCACTCCCAACATAAGTCCCAAATTCGGAGAAGTACCCTACATGCTTGAGCAAGACCTGCAAACACAACAAAATGGGAACCCAAAAAAAGGATACCCAGCACGGGCTTAAACTCTAAGGAAGCCCAGTGAACAAAGGCAACCCAAGAGACAAAACAACCCAAATGGGCCAAACAAAGCCCATGCCCAAATCACAACACCACGTTCTAAAACAAAAGAGTCAAAGAGAAAGAAAAACAAAAGTGGATGTAAAGGAGCCACGTCATACAAGAAATTAATATAGTCCACACATCCGATACCAAATTGACGTCTTAAACCACCGGGAACGGCGATCACCGAAAACAAATTGACATGCCAGCCGAAGAAAACACGCAGTCTGGAGGGGAAACGAAGCACCTAAACTGCACACCAAATTATTCGAAGATCTAGTTTGGATGGTCACGTCTCAAAACACGTTTATCATCAGAATGAGCGGAGAAAAATTCCTCCAGACAAGCTCTAATTTCTAAAGGTTCTGCATTGAGGATGATATACGGAATACAACGAAGGAACTCAAGCATTCAAAGATAAAAAACAAAGACAAACAAACGAACATGTATATTTGGCTTTGAGCCTCAACCGAAATATCAGAGATCCAAGGGGAGTTTAGAGGGTAAAGAGAACTGTAAAGTAAAGCAAGCAATCGGAGAGAGAGAAACAAGTTCAGAGAAGCACAGCTCGAACGAATCAAGCAATCACAAAGGTCTCCAAGATGCTCTCGTCTTCTCTCTTCCTTGGTTTGGATTTCGGAGGGAGTCTGGGTCACCGGAGTCTAGCTCAGGCTACAAGGCCGAGTAAACGCTCTCGGAGAAAACCCTAGAGAGCTCTCTCGAAATGATCCAACCAGAGGCAAAGGAGGAGAAGAGGTGCATTTATATGGCACGCTCCAACCCTAAAACCTCAACGATGTCGTTCCAGTTAATGGGCATGAGTCACGGCCATTTGGCCCAATACTGCCTCCAGCGAAAAATAAGCCCACTCTGGCAACACACACACATACACTAGATAATACATGTTACAAGTCCAAAGTCCAAACTTAGGAGATTACATGCATACACATACAACTCTACAATTTTCCCTCCTAATTCCTAAGTTTACATTAATAGTAAATCTTGTATCCTTCTTTTGTTGATCCCTGGTTTTACAGTCTTTCTATCACCGACTCATTGTACCCTTCTCAGCTCTGTTCTGGCTCAATCACGTCTAGGAAATCCCTGCAAAAGTTAAACTTATCAGTTGTAACAATTTTTGTTCCAAAATCTGCAAGATTCTTCTTACCATTAATCTTTTCAACCAGAATGATTTTCTTGGCTACCTTTTGTCTAATGAACTGGTACCTTACATCAATATGTTTGGTCCTTTCATGATACATAGGGTCTTTGTAGAGATAAAGGGCACTCTGCCTGTCCATGTGCAACTTGGGCATATAGTTTTTACCTTCAATTTCCTTCAACAGTCCTTGGAGCCAGATTGCTTCCTTAGAAGCTTCAGTGGCAGCTATGTACTCTGCCTCAATAGAGGATAGAGCTACAATAGACTGTTGTTGAGACTTCCAAGAGATGCAATTTCCACACCATGTGTAGACATATGAGGTGGTAGACTTTCTATTGTCTTTGTTGCTTGCAAAGTCAGAATCAACATATCCATAGAGTTCAGAAGGAGAGGAATGGACACCATAGAGTAAACCAAAGTTGGCAGTACCAGCAATATATCTCAAACAGAATTTCATAGCATGTCAATGTTTCTCACATAGCTCAGACATATATCTACTCAGAACACTTATGGCAAAAGCAAGATCAGGTCTGGTACAAATCATAACATACATAACTAATCCAACATCAGCATCATAGGGGATGGAAGACATTCTGCCCTCCTCATCTTTGGAGAGAGGCAACTTGGCTTTTGTCAAGTCAAGGTGCCCTCCTAAAGGCATGGAGGAGGGCTTGGCATTCAAAGCATGGAATCTATCAAGCACCTTATGCAGATAATCAGATTGAGTAAGCATGATTTGTTTCTTAGACCTGTTTCTAACAATCTTAATGCCTAGGATCATTTGAGCATGACCTAGGTCTTTCATGTCAAAGTCCTTTTTAAGGGCCCTTTTCACATCATTGATTTTAGTCATGGATTTGCAAATCAAGAGCATATCATCAACATAAAGCAAGACATAAATGGGCAAATCAGACTTGACATGCTTAAAGTACAAACATGAATCATACTTGCTAGACTGGAACCCTAAAGACTTCATGCACTTGTCAAACTTTATATTCCACTGCCTAGGTGATTGCTCCAAGCCATATATGAATTTCTTTAACAAGCATACATGATCAGGCTTAGAAGGATCAACAAAACCCTTAGGTTGTTTCATATATATAGTTTCATCAAGATCACCATGCAAGAAAGCAGTTTTAACATCCATTTGCTCAACTTCAAGGTCATAAACAACAGACATAGCAAGCATCAATCTCATGGTTTTATACTTAACAACAGGGGCAAAAATGTCATGATAGTCTTCTCCCTCCCTGCTAACTATCACTCTGTATCCACCAGGCTGTATGAGCAATAGTTTATATCCTTTAACCCCTTTAGGGTATCCCAGCATCACACATTTTTGGGATCTAGGATTCAGCTTCCCAACATTATTAAGAGCATAGCCAGTGCATCCAAAGGGCCTCAGATGTGAAATCGTAGGTTTGGTTCCACTCCACAATTCTTGTGGAGTTTTGAAACCAATGGCAGAGCAAGGGGACCTATTGATCAAGTAAGCAGCTGTAGTGACAGCCTATCCCCAAAGGGAATGTTTCATCCCAGCACTGATTAGCAGGCACCTGGCCTTTTCAAGCAAGGTCTTGTTCATCCTCTTAGCAATGCCATTTTACTGAGGTGTGCCAGGCACAATCAAGTGCTTTTTAATACCATTTTCATGACAGAAAGCATCAAAAGCATGGTTGCAGAACTCAAGACCATTGTCAGTTCTGAGGCATTTCACCTTGAACTGAGACTGACCCTCAACAGTTTGTTTCTAATATTTAAACATGTCAAAAGCTTCATTTTTAGCTTTGAGTAAGTTCACCCAAACTTTCCTGGAATAGTGGTCAATTAATGACAAGAAATATTTCTTGCCACCAACTGTATCCACCTGGGCAGGTCCCCATAGGTCTACATGCACATACTCAAGAGGCTTTTGAGCAACAAATTTGGATTTGGAGAAGAGAGTTCTAGCAAGTTTCCCAAACACATAGTTTTCACACATGCTCAAATCAGAGGGTTTTTGACTTATATATCCATTTCGAACAGATAATGCAATCTGTTGTTACCTATATGACCTATCTAGCATGCCACAACTTGGTTGTATCAACACTCATGCATGCATTCACTTTAGAGGACATGGTCAACACAGGAGAACCAATGACATGATAAAGGCCACGCTTTTTAATTCCTTTTACAAGGACTTTCCCATTTCTGGAGATATTTCTGACTCCATTATGGGTGTGGATGACACTCAAGGTCATCAAACATGCTTTCAGACAACAAGCTTCTCCTTAAGTTAGGTACCCACCTAACATTTTGGAGAATCCTAACAACACCATCATGCATTTTAAAAGGAACAGTACCAACACCCTTAATCTTAAGAGAAGAGTGATCACCCAACCTAACCTCACCCTCATCACAGAGATGCAAATAATCAAAGACATGCCTATGAGGTGTAACATGCATAGTGCAACCAGAATCAAGTATCCATGCATCATGATCAGAATTAACATGATGTGCACACATAAGCAATTCAACAGGATAGGAAAGGTGTGACTCAACAATTGCAAAAGTACCATTCTGTGTTTTTGTGGAGGCAGATAAAGCCTCATCTTTCTTCTTCTTAAAACAGTCATTAATTAAGTGAGTACCCTTGCCACAGTAGTGACATTTCAGGTTCTTTTTCTCATACTTGGGTTTGGCATTCCAAGAATTAGAGCTAGAAGAGTCAGACTCCTTTTCTTTCTTCTTATAGCTCTTCTTCTGGTTTTACTCTTTCCTTTAGTGAACATGACTTCAGTTTTAGACTCTTTGTCAGGTTTACACTTAACACTTTCAAAGTCTCATTTTTCTGAGTTACAACATCAATTATCTTCTTCTTAGTCAGACCCTTTATGCCATCATGATTAAACTCTTGCACATCTTTAAAGTTATCAAATTGGGAAGGTAAGGAATTTAATAAAATCACAGCTTGGTGAGATTCAACAACTTTATCACCACACCTTTCCAAATCCTGGTTCATCTTAAGAAACTTATCTTAGTTATCATTCAAAGACACAGAAACATCCATTTTGAAAACAAAGATGCGACTCAGCATACTAATGACAGAGGGAAGGAATTTTACCTGATAGAGGTCATTCAACGCCTTCTAGAGATTCCTGGAAGAGTCTACTTCGACCACTTGATGAGCAACTTCATCAAATAGTCTAATAATAATCTCAGAGTGAGCTATTTGATTCATTTCCTTCTTTTTAGCAGCATCAAATGTGTCACGCCAAGATTCACCAACAACAGCCCAACATTTTTCTTTAATCAAGATGGCTTTCATCTTTAGTTTCCACATAGCAAAGTCAAAGGAGCCATCAAGTGGCTTTATGCGGACAGATGAGTGATCGGACATAATGAGCCAAGCTCAGAGAGAGAATAGCAACTCAGAGATTAGAGATAGATAGAGAGTTTCAGCAAGTGAGTCTCACAAGAGAGATTCTCACACTAACAACCTGCACCTGCAAAGATGTATGCAAAGAGGTTCGCAACAAGTCCAACAAGACAAGGCTTTCAACAAATATCAAGTGAAGTGGTAAAGATAGAAAAAGTAACAAACAAGTCACAAGTAAGGATCAGAAGCCCCAAATCAAACTTTAGGGTTTCAGATCTAAGCAAAGACGCTCTTTTGCAAGAGCTTTGTGTAGGATCCGACAATGGGATAACACCAGTATAACTGGAACCCGATTTATCCATAATCCCCCGCCCCTTTCTATCAAAGGGGATCAGAAATCTACCACTTAGAAGCACGCAAAGTAAACATGCAACTCAAAACACTTGAAATAGTTGAGACTACGAAGTTTAAAGCGATTTTAAAGCAATTTCTTTATGGATCTTACGGATCTGAGATCTAGAGAGTCACTTGACTCTAGAACTTGTAGATCCAGCCCAGGAGGGTCGAGGAAGAGAGTCAAGACTCTAGATCCAGAGAGTTTTGAACTCTCAGTGGAATCGTAGCAAGAGAAACTTCAAAGCAAGTGAAGGAAATCGAAAGGTCAACCAATGAGAGCTCTAGATCTGGAAGTAGGAGCCCCAGATCCAACAAGAAGAGCCTCGGATCTCAAGATCCAACACAAGCAACAACAAAGACAAACCCTAGATTCGAAGATCCGGGACTAGAAAGTCCAGAAACCTCGAACTCTAGATCTGTAAGAGCAACATGCCTCTGATACCAATTTGATATGCGGAATACAACGAAGGAACTCAAGCATTCAAACATAAAGAACAAAGACAAACAAATGAACAAGCATATTTGGCTTTGAGCCTCAATCGAAATGTCAAAGATCCAAGGGGAGTTCAGAGGGCAAAGAGAACTGTAAAGTAAAGCAAGCAATCGGAGAGAGAGAAGCAAGTTCAGAGAAGCATAGCTCGAACGAACCAAGCAACCACAAAGGTCTCCAAGGTGCTCTCGTCTTCTCTGTTCCTTGGTTTGGATTTCGGAGGGAGCTCGGGTCACCGGAGTCTAGCTCTGGCTACAAGGCCAAGTAAACGCTCTCGGAGCAAACCCTAGAGAGCTTTGGAAATGATCCAACCAGAGGCAAAGGAGTAGAAGAGGTGCATTTATATGGCACGCTCCAACCCTAAAACCTCAACGACGTCGTTCCAGTTAATGGGCATGAGTCACCGAACTTGGGCTATCTCGGGTGACTTAGTATTGGGCCGTTTGACCCAATACTGCCTCCAGCGAAAAATAAGCCCAGTCTGGCAACACACACATACACTAGATAATACATGTTACAAGTCCAAAGACCAAACTTAGGAGATTACATGCCTACACATATAACTCTACAGAGGAGCCTAAACACTACAGGTGTGAACCAACATCAATGCCAAAAGTCCCAAAACCATCAAAACTGAAACTTGGGTCAAAAGAATACAGTGCTCAATGTAAATAAAAAAGTTGATCGTGGCCGAAACGTGGTAAATAAAAAAGTTGATTGTGCTCAATGTAACAGAAATACAGAAAATATCAATCCAAAATGAATTTTGAGTGCTCTCTGGATTCTCTTCCCTTCCTTCCATAGTTTTTCACTTGATCCTTAAATTCGTCAATAATTAATTCAGTGAGAGATGTACTACTAACAATTGAATTTTGGTCGAAAGCAAACAATTGATTGCGAAGACATATGAGATGGAAATCGAGAATTAACATGACCAACCGGCCGCGACTTGTACAATTAGCATGAAATCAGCATAAACCCGAAATACAAGCAATTTGGGCTTATGGTTTTATGCAATTCTTATAATATATAGTATCGATCATGTATCGTATATTTTATATACTTGATTACAAACAATCAAATTACGTACGACGTACGTGGACATACAAACATGAGCCTAATTAATACTTGTAGCCCTTAACATACAAGCTCTCGGAGGCGAGGCCACCGGTGCTGCCACCGCCATACTTGCCGAGGGTGGCGTCGGAGTTGGCCTGGCAGCGGGAGAGGAAGGCGGCCTGAGCCTGGGCCACGTTCTCCTGCTTGCCGGACCACGTCTTTAGGGTGCTCTGCTGAAGGGCTCGCCCGAAGGAGAAGGAGAGCGTCCACGGCTTCACCACGTCCAGCTTGTTCATGGCGTCAAGGTTCACCGTCGCCTGTTCCTCGCTCTGCCCTCCGGAGAGGAACACCACCCCCGGAACAGCCGGCGGCACCGTCCTCCTCAACGCTCTCACCGTGTACTCCGCTATCACCTCCGCCGATACCTGCACCGGCGTACAATTTGTTGATCACCCATATATACTTGAATTCTTTGATTATGTGCTAAAGTTTTGAATCTTAATTCTGTAATGAGTTTTCTAGTGCTAAATTTGTTTTGGGTTTGGATTATTTGTAGGTCATATTATTTTGGCTTTTGAATATGGAGGATGTATTTAATTTATGTTAAGGCTAGTATATATGGTCACAAGATTTTGAGATTTTTTTATCTACAATCGTCGTAATTAATACTTTGAACATCATTAAAAAATTATCTGAAATAAGAAAATAAAAGTTTAGCAAGACCCAAATAGAAGGAAGATTTTTTATTAAGTAAAATATCTTTTTTAAGAATCTTTTACTAATAAATATCAATATTGTAAAAAAAATCTAACCTTTTTCTAACTTTATTTTGGCTCAATTTTGAAACCTTTTTCTAACTTTATTTTGGCTCAATTTTGTTTGGATAATACCAAAAAAAAATAGAAATGAAGATGTCCTTAGTTTTTTTATACTTTTGTCTTTTCATGTAAAATCAATAAAAACATAAAAAAAATTGCATGGCCCAACAAATGTGGCCTTTTTTATCAGCATCTTCTTGAAGAGTTTTTTTAACAAATATTAATATTGTAAAAAAATACGACTTTTTAAAATTTTATTTTTCGATTGGATAATACTCAAAAAAGGAATTTAATGCACGGCACAAGATTTATGTTTAATGTATAGTGTCTCCCAAATTAATCCCAAAACAAGTTAGAAATAAGAACGAGAAGCAAAATGTTGATTAATATACCTTAGGGCTGTCAGACCCTGGAGTAACCATGTTAGGCTTAAGAAGGGTGCCCTCCAACAGCACATGGTGGTCATTCAACGCCTTGTAACACGCCGCGAGCACCGCCTCTGTCACGGCGGCGCACTTCTCGATCCCATGGCTGCCGTCCGTCAGCACCTCCGGCTCCACGATGGGCACCAGCCCATTCTCCTGGCAGATGATGGCGTACCTCGCAAGCCCCTGGGCGTTCTGCTGGATGGCCAGCTCGGACGGCTCCGTGGGCCCGATCTTCAGCACCGCCCGCCACTTGGCGAAGCGGGCCCCCGCCTTGTAGTACTCCGCGCACCTCGCGCCCAGGGAGTCGAACCCTTGGGTCGTCGTCTCGCCGTTGGTCCCGGCCAGCTCCACCGTGCCCTTGTCAACCTATAGCTCATCATTTAAAATTAAGAAGTACGTACGTACTTTAAAGAAATTAATTAATTTGTCACATGAACTATCGTATTTTGAATCATTAATTTTGGATATGTACCTTGATGCCGGGGACGACGCCGTTTTGGTTGAGGAGGTCAACGAAGGGGGTGCCATCGGAGGTTTTCTGGTAGAGGGTTTCCTCGAAGAGGATGACGCCGGAGAGGAGGGGGAGAGCGCCCGGGCTGGTGAAGAGGAGCTCCCGGAGGGCTTGCCGGTTCGACTCCACGTTCTCCACGTTGATGCTTGAGAGTCTCTTGCCGATGGTGCCCGTGCTCTCGTCTGCCGCTAGGATTCCCTTCCCTGGCGTTGCTATGTACTTGGCCGTCTTCATCAACTCCTCTAATAATAAGTTAATTAATTAACACCGCTTAATCAGTTGCCATGCACAATATAACTTAATTAACTAATAAGCTGTGTAAATGAGTATCTCGACGTGATACTGATCGGTAGAAAGAGAGAGCGTAATCGTGCCATTTTAGAATGCCCATCAGCTAGTGTCCTTTTGGCCTAGTTAGACGTAGAATTGTTCAATCAAATAATGAGAGATGCCATCTAACGGCCAAAGAAAACCACTGCATAGTCTCCATCCTATGAAGTATTTCTTGACAGTTTATAATCATATTCGTACGTAAAACGTAAATGTAAGAAAACAAAAATAAAAAGATGTACGTGCAGTATGTAATCATCATAAGTATGCCACTACTAATTAATCTCTATCATGTTTAGTCAATTAACCTAAAGTAATACTCCGTATTCAGTATCACAATACTCTTATGTAGTTCCTCGGTGCGAGTAAAAAGAATGACGATACGCGGAGAAGAGAGCATAAGATGGAGCTAGCACTACCTGCATACTTTCCGACGAAGGCAGACATGGCTCCTTTGGATAAAACTTGCAGAGGCCTTTTTACCAACTCAAAGCAAGATGATGATTATTCTCTCGTATAAATAAACAGGTAGAGGCCGGTGGAATATACCCGTCCTGGACTATGATTCCCTTCCTCTCACAGGCTGACACGTGTCTTAAGAGGAAGGCTATCGTCCAGGGACCATGGATAAGGAGAACGAGTGAAGCTATTAGAACGCTCCCTCACTCACACAATCATGTGGAATAGCTTACTACCCTCATCCTCTTCTTTTGTTTTCATGCTTAGCCACAAGACAAACCTGTTGTATTCACTATAACGCTACCTTTGGAATTGGATAATCAGCTTAATTATTGCCTAAACGAATGTTAATCCTCTTGTTTTTATAATTTCAACACCCTTTTTTCCAATTTATTGTAAGCTCATATTATATATAGCCGGAATAATAACAGGTCACTTTTGTTCTTTAACTTGCCAAACTTGAAAACAATCAAGTTGGGATTGCTTAAAAAATGGAGTCAAAACTTTGTTTGTTTCCAACGAAATAATAAGTAAATTCCATTTTAAGATGGATTTTGTGACTTGATGAGCGGGCATTTTACGTGAATTCAGTGCTGTGCTGCAATTGGGCACGCCCACGTGTACCCCCGCTAATCGTCATCTGTGCCAAAGTATCTGTCACCGAATTCGCCCATCCCAGGGACAACACGGAACTCCTTGTTCAAACCAGTTTCAATATCTGATGTTATGATCTTAATTCTGGGGAAAGCTTTGCAGACCACATGGACTCCTTGAGGCGCCTGATGGGATTAACAAAAATTAAAACAGTGATTGATCAAGAATGAAACAAATGCATGAGGCTAAGGAAAGATATAGAGCATCTTACGGATATGAGATTGAGAAATATGATGTTCGCCTCCGGAACACCCTTCTTCACTAATAATGATATAGCTTGAACAGCAGAATTTCCTGAATTGCCAATTTAGAAACATGAGAGTTGTGTTAATCTGCAATGTTTAATTTGGGAGCAAAACAGGATCATACAAATTACCTGTTCCAAGAATTGGATCTAGAAGTAGGACATGCCTATCTGCTATATCTTGTGGTAGTTTTTCATAGATTAGCTGCCAGGTTATTATAAAGTTTAACAAAGAATCATATGTAAAAAGAAAAATTATTGAGTAGGGAAGCCTTAAAATGAGCAAGACATAAATTGTAAGATCCGTGAATGAGTATTTGAGACATAAATAGATGCAAACCTGCTGTCCATTGTCACCTTCTCGATGTATAAGTATCTTTCCAAGCTTAATACCTTTACAGCAAGCTCGTAAAGCATTCTCCATACTCTCACCACTGTTGTAAGCCAACAATAAATTTAAAGATCATTATAGGAAAGATCTTATTAGCAAACAGGTGTACTAGTGCATAACCACTATATCTTATGACAAGTACCTTCTAACAATGGACACTCCACATAACCTTTTGCAAAATTCCACTCCCGTATATACAGACTCTGCAAGAACAGGCAAAGAAACAAGTTAACAGCAACAAAAAAAAATTCAACACCCCAGCACTACTAAGATAGCCAAAATCACTTCATAGTTTAAATCCCAGTTTGGCTTTACATTTTTGGAGCATTGGGACCTGTCAGTTTAAGACTAGATGTAAGGCTCATCAAACAACCACCAATTGAAATCTTATGAAGTATGTTCTTTGTGTGTATGAAAAACTGTGTTTGATAGAAATCATTTAACAGAGATACTAGCAATAGACTGAAACACATCCATTGAAACCGCTGATATATTGACGGACAAGCCACAAGCAGGCATTTAATACTCGTGGCTCAAAGGTGACAAAAAAGGAGCCACAAACTACTACACAACACTAGTGTACTCTGCCATCTTATGAGAAGGGGTAAGTCGTTATTAAGGGAAAAAAAAAATTGCAGAAGCAATTATTAGTTACAGCAACTTGTGAGCATATGGATCCAAGAGCAAGTCAAACGAAAAAAGTTACCAAGATCACCGATAATCTCCACTCACCCGTTGGAGTGATAACCTGCTTTTCCATGAATGGAAGATGTCCCAAACCATTCTCAACAACCTGATACAAGTGCAAAACTTACAATGACGCAGAAATCATATGACCTAACAACTTAAGGTATGAGCTTAAGAAGAAGATAGCACTCACCAGGCGAATCAATCGATCAGCATAAAATACAAAATCATGCTTTGTTGTTTGAGCATCCCGAATAATAGTATGCATTCCCTTAATCTACATCAAATAGCACCAACTTGTAAGGTCTGACAGCAATGAAGTAATTCAGCAAAATGACAAGTGGCATTTGGATGATAAAGAGTACCTGGAAGGTAGAATTGATGACATGTAAGTTAGGGTATATTTTACAAATGTCATGCTGACCAAGTTTGGTGCGTATATGTTGCACTATGAGATCAACAGCGACATGAGTATCGCCCCCACAAGGAATGATGATATCAGCATACTTCTTTGTTGGAAGTATAAAATCATCAAATGCAGGCTTTACAAACTTCGCGTACTGCACATTTTGAGGGAGTTTCGATCATCAAATAGGCACGAGCAAAGAACTATAAACTATAAGAAATCTACTCTGGATGCCTCAGTCATTCATATTATTATTATTATACATGGTCAATACAAAAATAAAGAAACTTCTAATGTGTGAGGGGAGAATCAAGAGTCAGCTAAAATATGATATCCACAACATAATATATGCAAAACAATATCCGTATGTAGATTTTAGTAGCTACACATTCAATCCCCTCCAAATAAAAGCATAATCTACTACTGACTTGTCAAGTGGAGCTCAATGAAGAAAACCTAGGTTCAGCTATTCCTAACTGTCACTTAAGAGAACAAGTTTTTCTGGAAACAAAGACTATTTAGAGTGGACAATAAATCCCTGTAGGCAAGGAACCGGGATGAGAGATCCAATAACATGACCCAAGGTTTGGAGATGTAAGAAGGAGACTTCCAGAAGTTACAAAGATCAGCAGATTAGAAGATACTGGTGAGTACAAATTCCATCTTTACTAGAGAAATTATATATTTACTAGGATTTTCGAATTATTATAAGAGTAAAAAAAGCTTTCCTTGATCAAGAATACTTTCAGCTTATTAGCTGGGAAAGGCTCCATTCCCTTGATTGGGAAGTTTTCCTTAGGACAGGGGTTATATCTCTGCATTTTCAACTTTGTTTTCTGCACATCTTAGTTCAATATATTCATTTATACTTTCAGATACATGCGATGCAATTCCCTTGTTGGCTGTTGGAGTCTACTTCCTATAGAATCACCTCAAGCTATCGTTGACGCCTGAATTACCAGTAGTGTGAACCATGCATCAAGTCATAATTCTTCTTATAAAAAAAAAATATTGCTTATATGTCATATTAGTGGTTCAAGGAAGTAGCAGCTAAGCAAAAGCTTTCATAGTGTGTACACATTGTTAACTCAATGTAATGAATCATTCTCGCACAAAATGAAGACATGATGGCTAACCTGATCCAGGACCATAGCAGTATCTCTACCTTTCTCAACTATATCACGTCTTATCCTCCTCGCCAAGCGTACATCAGCATCTGCACTGGAATTATTGCAAGGTGAAGAATAAAAGTCCAACATAATTCCAAGGGCAAGAAAGCAAAACAGTACACTACATTTCCCATCAATCCACAAAATTTTGAGGGAAGCTCAGAGGAACATGTTATAAATCATCATCTATTCCAATAATCTATTTCCATGGGAACAAAGAAGCAGACAACAATTGTGTCAAGGAAAATATTCTATATTTACCGAACCCAGTTAGATAAAGACTTCATTAATATAAGATTTTGATGTTTCTGCAGATCCATTCAGTAGTCAATATAAAAGGATTTCCAGACAAATTGGAGAAAACACTTCCTTCCACCCACCACACCCCCACTTGGAAAAAAAGAAACATAAACAATCCTCTGAAATATAATGAATAAGTGAAAAGGAAAGAAAAGGGGACACATCAACATAAGATTTTTACAGGTGTGGGCTTTTAGAATTGTAATTATGCCTTACGGAAGAAATTATTTTTTCCCTGTCATTCTAAAATCTACTTTTATTAGAGCCATTTTGAGACAGTTGGAAGGGGAAAGAATTGTAAGTGCCAAATAAATTGCTTGACTAACTAAAAAGGGTAAGAAAAGGGAACCTGTATCCACAAAAATCTTCATATTCATCAGTTCACGAACAGAAGGATCGTGGAATACGAGTATTCCTTCCAAAATTATTACATCGGATGGGTTGACCTGCCAACAAATCCATAAATTAGCCAAATTGCATAAGCATACTAACTGTAGAAATACTGTAGTGGCTGTCATGCAGTGGATATAATAAAAGCCAAGCAGCAATGGACATTCTCCAGTTAGAAGTTCATACCTAAACTATAAGGATCAATTTTTGGGGTATTCATCAGATCATGTGGGACATTGTATCTAATAAAACAAAGTTACAGCATTATGTGCTGTGTGGCAGGCATAGTAGAGTGAGATATATTGGTTGCAATCTCCAATTTAGATTTCAATTAACTAGGTTATGCTTAAACTATAGACGGTGACATTATAAATAAAGGGAGCAGCACTAGGCAAGGTCAATCTAGGATTCAAACTCAGCCTCAGCCCTAAGGGAATTAGAAGGTTTCAATATTCTTGTAAAGGGCAGTGTTTAAAAAGGCAAGGCGACACCCTAGGCGATGGACCATCCAGATCGCCTAGGCGCGCCTCTAAGGCGAAGGCGCTCGCCTTATACATAAATTTTGGGTAAATAATAAATATAAACAAAATAATGTTAAGTAATATATAAAAACATATTTTTAAGGAAAAAAACCCAAGTTTTTATTGAATTTAAAGTACTAAATCCAAATTTAAAGATAAAATAATAAACTACTACGAAATCAAAGTTTAAAGATATTAAAAAAACTACTAAAACAAGTCTTTTGCAATATAAAATACTAAAACAAAGTTATGGAAAATATTAGGGCTGGATTAGTCTTCCAAATCATCAAAGATAGGGGAGAGGAGTTGTGTAAGGAGAAAAAGATACACGTCTGATTGTATAGTTAGATAAAAGGATATTGAGATCTTTGAAAATAGATAATTGCATATAAAAAAATATCACAATAACTTCAATTTGGGAAAATAAAAGATATTAATATATATTGATAAGATAAATAGTTGATTTGTTGAGATTCTATCCTTTTTTGTATATCGTCAACATTATTTTTCAAGCAAATCAGGATCAGGCGCATTGCCTGGCGCCTAGGCTCGCCTGGTCGCCTTAGTGCGCCTGAGCCGCCTAGGGGCCGCCTTATGCAGGCGGCCTCGCCCTGCCTGATGCAGGCGCTGGCATGGCCCAGGATAGGCAACGCCTTTTTAAACACTGGTAAAGGGGAACTTTCATATGTAATTTTGTTCACATAGTATATGCATAAACGTATATACATCCAGGTTAGTCACCAATAGTATGAAATTACTTGTGTGCTTTTTGATTAGCCATTCTAGTGATGCATTGTGCCACTAATTACTGTGTGCCTTTGATATAGGTTGTGGCTGAAACTTTCTGAACCGGATAACACACTATCAATATCACTATTACTATCCCCCGCACATTTATTGAAGGAAAAGCAAATAATTAAGCATGTACATTCAGAAACTTGCCACCATATACATGCAGCCATGCAGGCTATGCAGCATAGCACATCTCGTTGAAGATTTAAGATATTATAATCTCACATACTCAATCTCACATATTCCTTATAAATAATCATACCCTTCGTGCAGGAAGGACGTCATTTTTATAACTCTTGAAGTCGTAATTTGGAATATCTACAGCTTGTCCATGCATCAGCTTCTCCATTGTACTAAGCAATTTCACAGTGTCAAATGCATCTGATGAGAAAAAAGGCCTCAGATTAGACAGCGGCCACTTTGACAGCATGCATATGCTAACATAATATCCCTCCCTAATGTATTTAGTACGACACTTATATTATAGAATGACAAGCTACACTGGAGGGGAATTCCACCTGCTTGGGTGACTGTACCACAGGCAATATATATAACTTCAACAAAAGGTCATCTGAATATAAACTCACCAGGGTGATCAAAATTGTATTCCTGAACATGTGCAAGTTCATTTTCCGTCAAATTAAAATAGAAGGAATCCTGTCAAAAAATCCAGTTAAAACATGGGACTTGCGAACAAGAAAGGTCCTGTAAATTACTTCAGTATTATGGAAGTGTTGCAAACAGTTTATGACAACTTGGTCATTGTTTAGATATTTCTCACTCACAGTCAAAAACTAGCCATCGGTAAAGGGGGAGAGAAAAGGTACACAAATATATTGCCTTCAAAAAAAAAAATGAACAGGAATGAAAAGAAATGTTCTTTAGAGAATCAAGCTTTCTTTAACAGATCATTTAAAAATCAAATTACCTGATTAACAACTACAGCACGCTGATCATGAAGCTGCTGAATGATCATATCACAGACCGTGGTCTTCCCTGATGCAGCTCCTCCAGCAACTCCTGCAAGAAGGATCATCAGTAGAACCTTAAGATTAAACAGAACAAATTTAAGGGACCTGCATCACTTGTAGTGAGAATACTCAAGGGATATCTCCACTTCATTTTATTTTAATCTTTGCAAACAAATCAAGATAATACTTGTATGAAAAATGAACCTCAGTAACAATTTAGATGCAGCACTTTCTAGCATTACAAGAACATGATTTTATAAACCGTCTACCATTCACTTATATTAAAATAATAATAGAATCAAGCTTGGATATTTTAATCTTTCCCAACTTGATCTCTATTACATTGAGAGCATAATGAAACCACGAGAGAATTTTTTTTTTTTAACCCACAAAAAGGGGGAAAACTAACAATCTGTATACACATTCTGTATTATTGGCCTTATTTGCCAAACGTTGCAGCCATCAAGATGTGTACAAGCAAGAAAAATAGTAGCATCAACGCATACCAATAACAAATGGCTGTTTATAAAAACTTTCAGCAGTTGAGGTTGTTGGTGGCTCAATTGCAGATATCCTGGAATCCAAACCATCCATATGGAGTCCAGAGAAATGTACCCCTGATGAAGCCTCCATCATGTCAACAACTGAATTTGAACCCATTTGGGCAGATTTTACAACCTGCAAATGCAACAAGTTGTTTAGTAACACAGAATGCCTGGAATTATATGCTAGACCAATGACAATGCTAGAGGGTCTCTTCTCTCTCGGCTGAGAAATATGTAGATATAAGAATAAAAGACATGTAAAAGTATATCCAAGTTTTCATGACCACAAAAACATAGAATCATGAATAGATCAAACATGTAAATGATGAAATCTCCTAAATAGAAGATGGTGATTACATATTGTAGCCAGGCTATTAGTGACCAAAGCACACCAGAATTTCAATTTAGGTCAGTGAAGCATTATTTCTAAAGGATCTGATCATTCATCAATGCAGATACAGAATAGGATCTATTCATGCTAGCTCCTTTAATCTTTAGTTAGAAACAGTGGCGGAGGCAGGTGGAGGCGCGGGGTGGCCGCCCCCACCGGCGGCCGGGAGTTCTCAGCCAGGCGCCAGCGGCAAAAACAAGTGAAAATTTGGATCTTTCTCAATTGAGAAATAAGAACCATTGGCTGAAATAAAGACATTAGGAAACAAAATTCAATTGAGAACAACAAGTTCAAACCGATCAATATTAGAGACGAATTTGTAAAATTTGACGAGGTATGCAGGCGGTGAAGAATTCGAATTCTTTCTCCCGAGTCCGTCGTTCCGTCCTGATTCTCTCTCTGGTTCCTTCCTAGGGCTGTTGTTTATCAGTTGAATGAACATGGGCCTGTTTAAAGACGCGCCCACTACACCAAAAAAAGAAAAGAAAAAGACACGCTCGTGAGGGGCCTGGCTATTTAGGCTCTGTTTGGCAACGAGCTCGAGCTGGATTCATAACTTGAGCTGAAATTGTAATTGTAGCTGGAAATGTAATTACGAGCTGAATTCGAAAAAAAACTGTATTTGAATGTTCGGTAGACATATGATAAGGTTGAATCATGAAATACCTAGAGCAAAATTACCAAAGGACATAAAATATTTAAAAGCCATTATAATATGGGTGGCGTATGTTCGGCTTGTGACCCGTGGTATATTACTTTTGATGGTACGCGAAAATAATAATGCATGAGCAGGAGAAACAAATTGCAGGATGAAGCCAAGAGTATAGAATTCAAGGTCAGACCCAGAGTTTTGTTGCACCCATCAACAAAAAACCGAAAACCAAATACCGCGCACTTCCCACTAAGGTGGAAAGTGGACAAGAAAAGTAATCCAAGTCAGAGAATAGTCGAAGGCCAAACATCGCGCACTTCCCACTAAGGTAGAAAGTGGACAAGAAAAGCAATTCAAGTCTGAAAAGAGTCGAAGGCCAAACATCGCGCACTTCCTACAAAGGTAGAAAGTGGACAAGCAAAGCAATCCAAGTAAGAGAAGAGTCAAAGGCCAAACATCGTGCACTTCCCACTAAGGTAGAAAGTGGAAAAACAAAGTAATCCAAGTCAGAGAAGAGTCGAATGCCAAACATCGCGCACTTTCCGTGGAAAGTGGACAAGCAAAGCAATCCAAGTCAGAAAAGAGTCGAAGGTCAAACATCGCGCACTTCTCACTAAGGTGGAAAGTGGACAAGTAAAGCAATCCAAGTCAGAGAAGAGTCGAAGGTCGAACATCACGCACTTGCTGCTGAGGTGGAAAATAGACTGACAACATGATACAAAGTAAGTGGGCAAGGTAGAAAACCGCGCACATTCAAAAGCTGACACAACCGGCCCGCTCGGCCAAACAAGGATCACCTCTTCTCTAACCAACCAAAAGTCGCCTCTCCCTCAACCAATCAAATGGTAATAGCTCGTGTGTCCCACATCGAATAAATGTGAAAACATCTCTAAATAGGGAAGCTGCTCGAATGTTGCAGGGGGTCAAAAAACATCTCTAACTAAAGAATTATATCGCTTGTTAAAGATCGACGTGTTGAAACATTCGCAAAGACCGCGCTACAATCAAGAGAAGATCAAAAAAAGACTTCAAGTCACTCAAAAGCAACTCTTCCGCCTGTTAGAAGATCGCAAACAAGCTACAGGCCTCCCTCAAAAGATCTCGAATCTCGAATAAATAGCTATCTTCAGTATGTAACAGACAAGATCTCGATAGTAGTTCGCTAGCTATAATCTCATTGTAATCAAGGAGGTCTCGAACCTCGTTGGAGAGAACTCGAATCTCAGTAGAGAGATTTTGGGCAATCAGACCACTGTAATCTCAAATTACAATTAATAATAAAAGTAAGGGTATGTTTTGTCGAATTAAATAATCTTGTTCCTCGATATTAGCGTTGGTTTATTTTGGGTTCATCAACCTTGACCCTCCATCTTCACCTCTCACTCACTTCACTCCATGACACACTCCACGATGGTGTCACTTGTCTCATACGTCTGCACGTCGTTAGTTGTCGGTCGTGTTGTCGGAGCGACATGGTGAAGCCAACACTGATGTCTTCAATGTGTCTCATGTAGATTTCAAATCAAAATGTACAATATCTTCTCCATTTGTGCATTCTTATTCATTTTATTTCCCCAATTTGAAGGTTGGTTGTAGAGCAACGGATTTCAGGGGCACTTCTAGGTTGAGGATGTCGAACAATCTAGTTTAAGCTACTATACTTGTCTTTAGAATGGCCTGGTATTCCTGATTTTCGGTAGAATTTTCTAGGATTTAGGGTTCATAAGAAGGATTTGATTGTTGGTTGGTAAGGGGCTTATTTTAATGTTTTGGTTCTCCAATTCTCTGTTGAGTAGATCGACGATTTTGCATTATCGTTCTCTCTCAATTTGTTTAATTTTGTATTTTTCACAATTGAAATTCACCAACTAGTAATTCTACAATTCTCTACTGCATTGATCAGTGATTTTGCATTTTTATTCTCCAATTCTCTATTGTGTTGAAATGTTGATTTATCTCAGCATTATCTCGAATTTCCTTCAATTTACATCTGATATATATCAGTATATCACTTTGAAGATATGTGAATTAAGAAATTCTTCATCTCTTATCAGGTCTTGAAAAGTTGTCGAATAGCTTAACAAAGTTCTTAACTTTGAATTGCATCAAAGGTTGAAATTTAGGAACATGGTTAGGTCTCTAAAACCATCAAAGGTTGAATTTGGGAACTTTTGTTTTTTAGAAGTTGAATCAATTTAGTTCAGGTTTTAATATATTAAGGTTGTATAGACGAGGAAATTTAATTAGATGCTTGGTGGAGTTTTGACATAGATGATCTCTAGTCTTTCAAACCTTAAAATTGAAAAGTCTTGAATTTTCTAGGTTTTAAAATGTTTGTTTGTATATAATAAGCTCACTAGTTACGTTGTGTGGGTGAATAAAGAAAATGTGATGGCATTCAGCCTTGACCCAAGTCGGGCTCCGATGACTCCGAGGCACCCTAGGCCAAGGCAGCCCCCTTGGCGTGCCCGTGCCACGACACGACCCTTTTGGCCTAGTCGAGCCACATCAGCGTCTATCTATTTTACTATTATTAATGTTGGATAACTTTATTATATAATATGCTTTATTTATATTGTAGAAGATGTGTGCATGGCAGTATGCTTACCCATACTAGTCTTCAGGTTTAGTTTTCGATAGTTGCCTATTTAAGGCTCCTTATGTTGTTTGATAACTCAGTTTTGGATTTTGGCAATATAGATTATTCTTACCCTAGTCCCTTACTCCCTTGCATTCTATTCTGATGGCCGGATCGATGGAGGGAATGATGGTGCAAAGAGATCGCCACGAGAATCCAAGGAATTCCGACAACAAACACCACGCAACTGACCCGTCTTCAACTGGATGGATCTTCCTCGCCCGAACTCGGATTTGAGTGATTCCAATTCGAGAAGTTAGATCTCTGAGTCTAGTTTAGCCCCGAGATGGATGATGGATCGAAATGGGGATAACAAGGGGATATGGATGCTTGACAACTTGGATATGACTCACCAAGCTCTCAAACAAACTAAGATGCTCAAATTGTCGGATATTACTCACCAACAACTTGAACAACGAGAATTGAACGAACGAAATACAAGAACAAGAACTTGAATTGAAATTGCAAGGGAAAGTAAGCAACAAGAGAGTATTTTCGTCCAATCTCCTCCAACAAAGGGTGAGGGGGCCAACCATATAACCTAGAAAGCAACCTCACAAAGTTAGCCCCTTCACTTAAGGAATTTACAAAACGTAACCCAAAATCCCGAGAACTTATAAAGTATCCTTAACCGTAAAAAAATGTCACTTGTCGGAACACGAGTCAAAAGGAGACTCCAACCTTCTTCTTTGTAAACCTTTGGAAACTTATGATCCATGAGCTCCTCCTTGATCTTGTCAAGCATTGCCCTAGCATGTTCTCGAGTGATGCGCCAATAATCCATGAGCTCCTCCTTGACTCGGCTCCTCCTTGATCCATGAGCTCCTCCTTGATCCATGAGCTCCTCCTTGATCCATGAGCTCCTCCTTGACTCGGCTCCTTAGCGCCTCGGACACCGACCTTGGATATGTGTCCAAATGAAGACTCTCCCTTGTCGTGCAAATTGGACTTGTCTTTAGGGCTGGAATCTTCACTCAAATCATGGGGCCATGACTCGGTAGATGGAACGAGGGAGATATCATAGTAATATTGAGCTTTGAATCGACAAATTTGGTGGAGAAACGAGGGAGATATCAACGTATGAAGATCCCGAACGGAACTAGGTCGAAAAACATAGATTGCTTTTGTATGCCCAAATTCGAAAGAATCCTCCAAGATTCAACCTCAATCCTCATTTATATGGACACCAGGACTCATCCTCGTCCTCTTCAATCTCTTATTCCAGCCCGAAAGATGCCACGAGAGTGTACAAATGGCACGAATTCAACCACCCGACAAGGATCCGTGGAGGTGGCAGCTGACGACCGAAACCGACGCAAAAGCTACTCCTAGCCTTGCTAGATGTCAAAGATATGAAGCATGACGCGAATCAAGGGATTCCGGCGCCCATCCTTGATTGTGTAGCAGGAGAAGAAAATTGAACGTCAACTTGTTCAGCACATAGGAAGCAGGCAGGAGAAGAAGAAGGAAAAGAAAAGAAAAGAAAAGAAAAGAAAAGGAAAGGAAAGGAAAAAGAAAAGAAAAGGAAAATTTAATATAAAATTAAATAAATTCCTTTTTATCAACAAAATTACAAAGTAGCCTTGTAAGCTCCTTGTAAAAAAAATACTAAAAGGTTAAGAGTTTAATACTTATGTATAGGTGATATTTTCCATTTCTTTTTATTTTACACTTTTAGCAATTTAATTCTCCCTCTTTTAAATAGAAAAACTTGCTATTTATTATCAAATAAATCTTCATTTAGCAAGTTTAATCTATTATAGTGGAATTAAATTAAGTGTAATTTTCTCCATATATTAGTCACCCATGACAAAACGTAATACCCATTTTATAGAAAAAGCGGTTATTACAAGCGGCACCTTCTAGTCGCTACACCAATGTCATTTCGTCGCTGCCTCTTACGTAAGGTGCACCCCTTCCTTTCTTTTTGGCTCTCGTTTCGGCGTTTTGGCTTGGATCTTAAAAAGCTTACAAGACCGATCCTATAAAGCTATCAATTGGTATCAGATCCATCTTATCAGTCGTCCTAACTCTCGTAGATCCACGTTTAAATACATGCTATTTCATACTTCCATGTTTATCGATTGAAGTCTTCCGCTCTTTGATCCTTATCCTTGTACTAGTAAGCAAGTCTTACTAGGTCATTTTGGCTTAATTTTTTTCTTCTAACCCTAGCATGATGATATGTGGTGTGAAATTGATTGAATATTCAACTTCTCTTGATTAAAATTCCATATATTCAATTGTTCGATTCGAATTCATATTGCCTTGTTCTCTCTTGTGTTGTGGTCAATATTTGCATGCTCAATAGCTGATTTTTGCTTGTTGTTTTTGGATCTTCTCTTGGCTGATTTCCATCCTAGAATTTGGCCCTACTTAGTCCTAAATTCTCGGCCAAACCAGTCTATAACAACCAAGGTATCTTAAGTCAAACTTGCCTTATACATCTCCTACAATTAAGGGAGTTTGTTTCTTATTGTTGGCTGATCCTTTGGATATTATTTGAGAATATTCTTGGCTGATTTAAACACATATTTTTCGGCCCTATTCTGCTGCATAAGGCTAGTAGCCTTTAACAAAACAAACAAAAAAAAGGACCCAACGGGAGATTCGAAGAACTCTCGGTTCTTTAAAAAAACTAACTCTGGGTTTTCTTGTGGGGGTGATGTTCATTGATGGAGAACATAATTTTAAGAGGTTGGTTTTTCGGTAAAAAAAAATTGAAGCGGAATAGCCGAAATAAGGCAAACCGGCTTCTTAGTGTCTTTCGGCCTTGTTTTCGGTTGCTTTGCTTGTCTCCACCTTCCTTGGCTGATTTTCGAGATTGTGGAGTGTATGTTTGACTTGCATTGTTCAATCATAACATCATTTTATTGTGCCTAGCCTTAGCCTCCCTCACGGCATTCCTAGACAAGCTTGTCCTTACGTGGCTTTGCTTGAGTTTAGGGTGCTTTGATTGTGCGTTTAGATACCTTTTGCATGTTTACTTCCGATGTCTTCTTTTCATTGTTCAGTTTATCCCTTGGAAGTATGGGAAGACTAAGTGTGGTTTGGCATAAGGCTGAACAAGGCGGACCCGGATTGGATTCCGTCACTGCATCACCGCAAGGCTCCTCCCCGGCTTCGCAACTACAATGATTCGAATTGGATTTCGCATCTCAGTCTTCCAAGACGGTCTCCGCCATGGTATTGCACCAACTGTTATGATTCAAATCATAGTTCCTATGATAAGGATTGGGAGCGTCCCGAGTACTACACCCTCCCTCAGGATAGGTACCGCCAGCACTACTCTTATGGCTCCTCTTGATATGACTCCTATGTCACCAAATCATCATCACCTCCACCCATATCGGCACCCACACCAGAACAATTGGAGATCTGTGAGCTCCGACAACAATTGGCTGTTGAACGTGCCAAAAGGGACGTGTTATCCGAGGCGCTTGCTAATAGCGTAACCCGAGACGTGCCTATGGCCAATGACATCAGCACTCACCAGGATGTGGTTGGCCATTCATTCTCAAAATTGGTGGAGCCTCATGATATTATTATTTAGGAGCCTCTACAAAATTTCACCCTATTTAGAGATCATTCACCCATCGAGTGTCTACGGTCCTTTCCTTGTGCCCTTGTACAACAAGGCGTGCTCACCGCTCACCAGGCAATCGAAGAGAAAATTGCGCCAATTTTTCAGGACACCCAAGATTCTGAAAATGAAGATGGACTGCAAAATTTGGCCCATCGTGGAGGAGGTTTGCCCTATGAGTGCCCACAACCTACATTGTGTGCCCTTGCGCATTCGCCTACTCCCGATGCTTCCCGGACCATTGTAATGCAAATTGCGCCAAACTTGGTGGACACCAAAGATACCATAAAATATTACCTTACACCAATTTTCATCGAGATTGGAGCTGCATTACCTTTTGAACGCCTTAAGAGTGCTTCTCTTGTGCCTTGTCAAGCTCTTCCCCTGTCACTCACTCCCATGTTCGAAGCGAGGACGCTTCAAATCTAGGGGGAAATGATGGTGTCTAGCACTAACCCAAGTCGGACTCCGAGGCACCCTAGGCCATGGCGCCCCCCTTGGCGTGCTCGTGCCACGACACGACCCTCTTGGCCTAGCCGAGCCACACCGGTGTTTATCTATTTTATTATTATTTATGTTGCATAACTTTATTATATTATATATTTTATTTATGTTGTAGAAGACATGTGTACGACAGTATTCTTACCCATGCTAGTCTTCAGGTTTAGTTTTCGGTAGTTGCCTATATAAGGCTCCTTATGTTGTTTGATGACTCAGTTTTGGATTTTGGAAATAAAGATTACTCTTGCCCTAGTCCCTTACTTCCTTGGATTCTATTCTCTCTTCTACATCAATCCTTCTCTCATCACATGACACCATCAAACCACTATTCTAGACACCGGTCCAACGTCGGGCATTCCCATTTGGGGATCCAAGTCCACTCGGTTCACTTTGCCTCTTGCGTGATTCCTGGTGCCATATACCTCAGTACAACTGTCACCGTCCAAATCTTGGCATGCACCCTCTCGTGCCAAGCCTTCTGTCCACTCGCTATTCAGTGTCGGACAAGGATTTTAGTCCTTGGCGTTGCATCATGCCAATCCGACACTCCCTTGGCATGCTAGTTTAGATCCGGTTGGAGGCAGACTTGCAAGTAGATCCCATGAAGCTATCAATGTGGAGGAAAAATAAAATGAAAATTGATAGAATATACGAGAAACTAGATCGGGCACTTGTAAGTGACCACATTATCCAATGATTTCCCAATATCGCAACAACGAATTATGCCTTCTCATCATCAAATCACTACAAGATTGTAATAGATCTCAGTAACGATAAGAAAATCAAAATACAACCATTCAAGTTTGAAAAAATGTAGATGTAAAGGAAAGAATTTAGGAATGTTTTCAAACAAGCCTATTAGGTGTCCTTCATGTGATCTAACATGTTTCAATTAGTGAAGAAAATTCAATTCTTTAAAGCGCATGCAAAACAATGGAATAAAAAAATCATTTGGAAACACCTTTGAGCAATTAAAAACAATTGAGAAAGACTTACTAGATATCCAACAACAAATTCACATATCTTCTTCACTAGGAACAATCCAAAGACAAATTCGACTAAAAAAGGGAAGTAGTCTAAACTTTTACAAACCCTACTGAAAACAAAGAGCAAAAACAAAACACAATAAATTGATAGACACATGCAAACACAAGATACTTTCCTAAATTAGCAAATTGTAGAAGAAATAGAAACATCATTAAAGAATCCGAAATGATTCTAGAAAACGATACAAGAAGGAAAAAATAAACGATCCCTTGTTACAAGAGCATCTCAACTTAATAAATAAGAAAAATATTTAAGGAAGGTAATTATGAACTAATAAAACCAATTACTAATGAGGAAGTACGAAGTATAGGATCAAACAACCGGGATCGAATGGTATGTCATCTAACTTTCACAAGAAATAATAGGACATTGTCAGTACAACAATAATAAAGGTTGTAACAAGTTTCTTTCACTCAAGGAAAATGCTTAGACAACTCAATCATATATATATATTTATCACATTACTACCAACAAGAGAAAATATGAACTCAACTAACCATTTTCGACCAATTACTTTATGTTCAATTGTCTATAAAATCATTGCAAACGTTTTAACCGAAAGGCTAAAAAGAACAATGTGCAAATAATTCACCCGCCACGAGGAGCTTTCGTCACCAAACGAGCCATACAATATAATGTGCTCATAGCCCATGAAATACTTCACTCCTTTAGAGCAAAGAAAGATAAGGTCACAAGGATGGTTGAGTTGCTATTAAACTAGATATGGAAAAAGTATATAATGAAATGAAGATGAAGAAGAGGAGAGCGATAGGAAAAGAACTAAGGCTCGAAGGGGAGCTAGTTGGAAAAACTAGAAACGACCACCTGAAAGTTCTATAAAAGTAATTTTGACGGATCATGACAATTCATCTATCGAGTATGCAATTAGATATCACCTTGCATATGTCGTAGGAATGGAAGCTATCAAATACGGATGTATCTCGGTATTACATGCCAAAATACCAACTCTTTGATACGGGATTCAAAAAGCAAAGCAGTTGGGGCTACGGTAAATCAAGATAGAAGGTGACAATAATGACAGTTGTAAATGCGGTAAAAGGACTCAGAACATGTTTATGAGAAGTTGAAATAATAATAATAGACATTTTGGTATCATTTAAATGATTTGAGTGTGGATATTTACCATTTAATTAGATTAGGGTCTGTAATGGAGTGGCTAATAAACTTAGGGGTTGTTTCACTTGTAGGTAGAAATTGATTTTTTGGTAAAAAGTGATTTTTAGTGTCTTGAAAAACGTAAAAAGTAGAAAAGGTTGCATGGATTTTACCAACAAGCATGTAGCGTAGTGGGAGGGGCTACGCTTCCCTTCGCTGAGGTCGAGGGTTCGATTCTCAGTGGAGGAGAAATGAACTTGTTGGGAGAGCAGATCCCGCCCAAAATAAAGGGGCCCTCGCGAGACTCGAACTCCAGACGTAGGCGTTTGATGGAGCAAAGCTCTTCGCTGAACTGGAGTGGCAATGACAAAAAAAAAGGGTTGCATGGATTTCAAGAGTAATAAAAGTGGGTTTTGAGTAAAAAGAGATTTTATGGTGAAAGTAAACAAGGTTTATAAAATTAGGCCACTTGCTTCCCATTTCACATTTCATAATCACTAAACTATATTTTCATTCAAAAGGATATTTTAGGTGGTAAGGTTCTCTCCCAATTTTTACTTGATATAAAAATACAAATGTACCAAGAAATAAGTAAAATAAAGATGACCGTGTGATCTTAGCCGTCAATTTTAAAACTCTAAACCGGCCCTGCACTTGTCAGGGGCTCAGGTATTTACAAGATGTTACTACCTCCTTCGGCCACACCCACGTTAAAAAGTCATTAACTCGAGATTTATAGTAATTTTTCTTATATAAAATGACTACATATGCAAGCGTGCAAGAATTTTGACCAACTAAAATTTATTGTCCAAATAACTTGAGCCATTTGTAACCGTTAAAAACCAAATCTTTGTAACAAAGCGAATAAATAAAATTAGATAAAATACAAAATTGAAAAGGTAAACGATACCAATCACATTTGAAAATCACAGACAATCCTAGGAGAAGGTCAATAAGTACTCTGTTTTTGAGTATTCTTGCGTTAGCTGGGTTGCAATCTTATGGGTTGTGCAAACTTTAGGCACCTATTAATACAAGTTAGCTTTAATTTTTAATTGTCTTGTGAGTTAAACTATTTTAAAATTGAAAATACAAAATCCCCAATTTTTTATTCATAAAGTTTTACAGCTGGGTTACGTTGGTTACGTTTTCACTCGGTTAGTTGCACTAAGAAAGCCAAGACCAACGGCATTATAGCTTTAGGTTCTTTTCAACGTTCTTACTTTTTAAAATTTCTCCCTCTCACTCAAACCGCATTGTTAAATCTCAGGCACTACAATTTGAACCCCGGAGAGAGAGAAAGAGAGGCAAAGCATTTAATTCCACTCCAATTTCATAAATTTTCACAGGAAACTTGCTCTTCCACTTCAAAATCCCCCATTACTCCCTCCTTGGATTCCTCTGGCCAGCACATTCGTTCCGATCTCGTGGAATTACTCCGACAATCTGAGCATTTCTACTGCTGAAACGACGCCGTCTGTCTTGTAGCGCTTGATCGTCGACTGGATCGAAATTAGTAGTGAGACCGAGCGGAGATCGAAGATGCCGCGTGAAGGTAGCAGCAATCTGAGCGGAGCGATGATGTTCGCCTCGCCGTGCAAGAACATGAGAGGATTGAAGGCTCTGGTGCCTAATTCCGCTGCCGACTACGGTGACGATGAACTTGCTTTCAGAAAGGCCGAAGAGGCTGGTAATTTTTCGTAACTGCTTCTTCTTCCTCTACTTTCCAGAATTGCTACAATTTTCATGAGTAATTTGAAATTTGAATGCCATTGAGATTCAATTTCTTGTAGGAAACTTTGTTGCAATTTACCTGTGGCCTTTTGAAATCAATTTATCAGCCTTGCTTGAGGAAAACTAGATAAATTTTCTATGTATGGCTTTGATTTCGAAAATAGAACTACGGAATGACCAACTTCGTCCTGAATAGAGGTTTTCGCCCTTTTGGGAATCGATTTTGTTTTTATTTTTTCATAGAATGAAGCAAGTGGACAATTCTGAATTTTCATGTTTTTTTTGTTATACAAGTTTTAAATGTATTTTGTTGAAATAAAATTTTAACTATATTTTATTACATTATTTTAAAAATTAAAACATTACAGACCATAAAGTAAAAAAAAATAGTAATGAGATTTACCCCCTCTATATTTTATTCATTTAAAATGATTGTACTTCATTTAATACGAGCCTAGTCGGCTAGTCCATACTTCATACGCACTCTTTCACTATAATCTCGTGACTGTGCAGCATATAAAATATGAATAAATAAATAATTATACTTTATAAATAACATGCTACTATTTCCGCCCCTTAATGGCTGCTAGTGATATTTGGGTTTTTGCTTAATGGCTGCTAGCCTGCTACTGTAGTATGATATTTGTGTTTTTGCTTATGGCTGCTAGTAATTTCCGCCACTTAAAAAGTTAAAGCAGGTATTAATGTTTAGACAAATAGTTGAAGTTTGTCATTGTTGAAGTTTGAAAAAAAGCAAGGATAATGTCTTCTTTTGCTTTTTTCTTTATTTTGATGTCACTGTTGAAGTTTGTCATTTGAAAAAAAAAGAAGACATTATACTACTTTCATTTTGAAAAACGAGAATTGGTATTAATGTTTAGACAAATAAAACAAATTTGTAGGTGAAAAAATTATAGCCCTATATACAAAATTAATCAGCTACATTAGTGGGAATTCAGGTCGGGGGTCATTGTCAAGATTCTTAAAATTCATTGTTTTTTTTTTGGATATTCTGAATTAAGAATCGACCAAAAGATATAGCAAGGAATATCATGATGTTGCTATTTCGGCGACCGCATGTATCGCCACCTAATCATAAATATGGACCAGCTTCAAAATGCGAAGTTGGGTCCATCAGAATGCAATTTCGACCTCCTAAATCCAAAGCCTTTTATAAAGCAAGAGCCTTAATTATGCATTAGTACCATAATGATAAACAGCACTGTTGATGGTTACTTCCTTTCTCCTCCATCCATCAAGATAAAGCAAATGCTTTACTTCCATTCCTTTTCTTTTTCAATTTGATCACCATGACTCAAGGGAGAAGAAAACAGTTTGTTGGTTGAAAGTGAAAGACAAGTGGACCCGAAAGCGTGATTAATTGTTAAGTTTCAACTCAGCAGAAGACCTATTTGATAGACCAATGTTAGTTTCTGTGACATATTGATCAATTGTGAGTTTGTATGTAACAACATCTGGAACATAATGAGAATCAGCCAGCTCGGTATGATGTTTTCTGAACTTCTTCAGCCTATGATTAGACTATATATGTTAAGAGTATGAATAAATTGCTTAGTTTTTGCAATTGGTCTGATTAATTACTACCCAAGTGCTGTTTACAATATTGGTGATTGGTATAGCTATAGTTGTAACTATATAGTTGGGCACCATAAGGATGAGCTTTATGATTTATTTTTCCCAGCTGAAAGAAGGAACCAAGCAGCAGGATGGCTAAGGCAGATGGACAAGGTTGCATGGGAAAACCTTCCCAAGGAGCCTTCAGATGAGGATTTCTGCTTGGCACTTCGCAATGGTCTCATCCTCTGCAATGTTCTCAACAAGGTCAATCCGGGTGCAGTACCAAAGGTGGTCTACCATTTTTCATTCAACTCACATGAATTGTGTAAACTTGACTTAGGTTTTTTTTCTTCAATTAAAACAAGATTAAATTTTTAATGTGAAGTCTTGATGTGAACATCATGGAACAGGTTGTGGACAATTCGGTGCTTACGGTCCAGTCAATAGAAGGTGCTGCACAGTCAGCAATTCAGTATTTTGAAAATATGAGGAACTTCTTGGTAGCTGTTGGAAATATGAAACTCTTAACTTTTGAAGCGTCAGACTTAGAAAAGGTTTACCTTGACTCTCTTTTACTAATCTCTTTGAATGTATAATTGATGAGCAAAGCTTCAAAAACTGTATATCAAGGCCTAAAATGAGAAGTTATCTTGGACGTTAGTTATTAATCTTTCATCCCAAATGCATATGTTGGTAGTTAAAGTAACATTGAAGACCATAAGACACACTTTATGCTCTCTTTGATGTTTCTAGTCCTTCTAAAGCAATCACTATATCTTAATCTGATTATATAAACCAACATTATAGGGAGGATCATCAAGTAAAGTTGTGGACTGCATTCTATGTCTGAAAGGCTACCATGAGTGGAAGCAATCAGGTGGGACAGGAGTGTGGAGATATGGAGGTACTGTGAAGATCGTATCATACCCAAAAGAGTCTTCATCCTCCACCTCAACTGGAAGTGAAAGTGCTGATGAGTCTCTTGATGAGTACGAATCATCACAGCATGAGCAGCTATCAGCATTTCTGCACCTCTCTGACAAGGTTTCCTCTGAAGAATCAAGAGCAGCTGCGGCTTTGCGTCTCCTCTTTGATCAGTTTGGAATCGGAATTTTAAAGGCATACCTTACTGAGAAGAATGGAATAGAAGACTTCCCCCTGAATTCAATGGTAGGTAAGGTTTTCTTGGCTGTTATAGTTCCAAGCTTTTGGTGTATATTTCATCAGAAATTGGGATTTTTATAAGCATTTGCATCTTGATGTGTGACTCTTGTTATATACTTACAAGTTGAACTTATTATAATGGCAACCCCTGTGCAGGTAATTGACACTGTGATGAGAAAGGTTGTAAAAGACTTATCTACAGTGCTTGTTTCCCAAGGAATTCAGGTAAAAAATTAGGAGGTTGAAATAATGGTTCCTTGTTCATTTTACTTTATATATATTTATCCTTCTCTAGAAGACGCGAGTTTCCCAATATCTTACTAGTTACTTCTCATCTAATTACTTTGTTAATCCACTCTAATTTATGTAGCTGGGGCTTCTAATGAAGAATTTTCTAAAGAGTGGCACAACATTGCTATCAAAGGAGGAATTCTTATATGTCATTTCTCAATACCTTATTAAGCAAACTGGATTGGCATCCAATGATTCATCTGAGTTCTGCATTTGTGGTGGAAGAAGACAGATTGCCAAACCTGTTGTTGCCTACTCTGATGACTTCAAGGAAGTGATTGAAGGCCAACAGAAGCAAATTGAGGTATGCGTAAATATATAATTATTTATTTTTCATGTTGCTATGATATATGCATAAAGTGGATTCCAGTTTTGACTGTACGTACTTGTTGCTTTCCTAATCTTGCATGACTATTTCATCTGTCATTTTCATTTCATTTACAAGAAGATGGAATTGCCTTCCTGCTGCTTGTGCCCAAACAAATAGTGTACTTCAAATTAATCGATGTGAACTTATAAATATCTCTTGCTTAGCATGACATACCTCTATTCTCATTGTACTGAAGGAACTAAAAGCATCGTTCCACGAAGCAAAACAAGAAATCAGAAGGATCCAATCAGAGTGGGAGAAAGAAGTTGCAAGGCAAGGTGACCACTCTGCAAAACTTCTTTCTAAATGCTATTGTATATTGTAGTATGTCAGTTCTATGAAGCTTCACTTCAACTTGATATCTTAATGCTCTGCTGGCTTCAGGAAATCATATAAATAGTCTTCAAGTAGCATCCTCTTCATACCACAAAGTTCTTGAGGAAAACCGTGTACTATATAATCAAGTCCAAGACTTAAAAGGTAGCAACTTGTTCATTTAATGAACTTTCTTGTTTCTTTTTTATTTTATTATCTGCAAATCGATTATCCGTCCAAATTAATAACAACATGTTGCATTGTCACAACCCTCCTTGTTGCAGGAACTATTAGAGTATACTGCAGAGTAAGGCCTTTCTTGCCAGGACAGGTGGATAAGAGCTCTACTGTGGACCACATTGGTGAAAACGGAAACATTATGATTGTTCATCCTCACAGGCAGGGAAGGGATGCCAGAAAGATATTCTCATTTAACAAAGTTTTTGCAACAAATGTGACACAACGTTAGCCTCTCTCTTTATCTACTTCCACTATATTTTGGTATCATTTCCCATTGGACCATTTCTAATCTATGACATATATCTTACATATTTCTTTCATAATAGTTGCATTGTACTTCTTAAAATGTTCTAACCATAATATCAGTGCCACTTACAGTTGAATGCTGAAAACCATGCTAATGTCAATGAATCAGAAATTATAATTCCCTACCATGGTCAGATTGCAGATCTGATGAGCTGATACTTTTTTTTTCTGTGAATGCAGAACAAATATATGCTGACACACAACCACTGGTTAGATCTGTACTCGACGGTTTTAATGTTTGCATCTTTGCATATGGACAAACCGGCTCTGGGAAGACATACACTATGGTAATTATAAGTATATATACACTTCTGACTTGTTGCTTTCCACATTTCAAGCTATGGAGAAAGGGGAAATATAACCCTGTAATATCAACAACCAAATGCTAGATAGGATGAGAAATAATTGAGAACTGCCAGAAACTTGTCCTTCTCTGATCAATATGATCACCTGTAAGAGATTGCTGTATTGATTTTATAATGTCTTCAATATTGCCTTCTATTTTGCTGTCACAGAGCGGTCCAGATATGACATCAGAAGATACTTGGGGAGTTAACTATCGAGCCTTGAATGACCTGTTTGAAATTTCAAAATCAAGGGCCGATTTCGTAGAATATGGCATTGGAGTTCAGATGATTGAAATATATAATGAACAAGTCAGAGATCTATTGGTAGTTGATGGTTCTACTAGAAGATATCCTTCACCTTCAAAGTTCTTTGCTTAATATACTGTGAAATTCATGCTCTCTTCTTCATCTAGTAAGAGTTATTATAGCAATATAAGTTAGGTGCTCTTACAGGCTCTATAGATATTTCAGGATGCCATAATTTATCCATAGTCATTATTCCTTAACAATCCTCACATTAGATATTAGAAACAACTCTCAACTGAATGGCCTAAATGTGCCAGATGCAAGTCTGGTTTCAGTCAGTTGCACTCAAGATGTGCTTGAACTGATGAAAATTGGCCAAAAGAATCGCGCTGTGGGTGCTACCGCTCTAAATGAGAGGAGTAGCCGTTCTCATAGGTACAACCATGACATCACCAACATGTTTGAATTTCACCCTTATCCCTTTTCTTATGGATTATCACTAAAGCTCTTTCATGTTTCTCCATATGCAGCATTTTGACTGTCCATGTGCATGGAAAAGAGTTACACTCTGGAACTGTTCTTAAAGGGTGCCTCCATCTTGTGGACTTGGCCGGTAGTGAAAGAGTAGACAAATCTGAGGCAGTTGGGGAAAGACTAAGGGAAGCCCAACATATTAACAAATCACTCTCAGCCCTTGGAGATGTCATCTCTGCTTTAGCTCAAAAGAGCCCACATATTCCTTACAGAAACAGCAAGCTCACACAAGTCTTACAAGATTCTCTTGGTAAAATAATATTAAATTTATCTGCCATTGTTCTATAACTGAAAAATATCATGTTTTTACATTTTGCTTGTTATCTACTTTTAGGAGGACAAGCAAAAACGTTGATGTTTGTGCACATTAATCCCGAGTCCGCTGCAATTGGAGAGACACTCAGCACCCTAAAGTTTGCTGAGAGGGTTGCCACCATTGAACTTGGAGCTGCAAAATCCAACAAAGAAACTACTGAAATCAGGGACCTTAAGGAGGAGGTTTGTTCTTGTCAAAACACATTATTTGTCACCAAAACTTATTATTGATACTATGTTGAAATGACTTACTAAAGTTTGTATTCTCTTTTTGTGCAGATCTCGAATCTTAAACAAACAATCGAGAAGAAAGAAGCTGAATTTGAACAAGTTCAGAAAACCACAAACATAAGAAGTGTGACTGAGCCACAGAAGCCGAGGGCAGTTTCTCCTATGCATGTTCCAAGGTTTGGCAACTGCACTCCCTTAAAGTCTGAAGACAGGAACTCAGAGGTGGGCAATTTACCAATTCTTATATCATGCCAAACCCAAATTGGCTAATGGAGATCATTGTAATAACTATATTTTTATTTTTTGATCAAAAACTCCAGACAAGAAGCTGCTCATCAGGGAAGTCAAAGAGGTCGCGTTTTCCTTCTGTATTCACAGACAAGGAAATGATACCAAAGATGCCCCTGATAACCGAAGAGACGGTCAGGAGCTCAATGAAGCCAAGATCACCATCTCCGCCTGTTAGGAGGTCATTATCAACTGATCGAGGTGCTCTCATTAGGAGCAGGATCAAACCCGAGATGGCAGAGGAGCCATTGAGAAAGCTACAATTTCCAGCAAGAGTGTCTGTCAACAGAATACCAGCAATAGCCTCAACAAATAGCCACAACATTGCTAATGACAATGCCTCTGATGAGAAGCTTAAGCAAGTGCTTAGACAAGGTGCTCTTAAGAAGACCAAGGTTAAGGTTAAGCCTCAACTGCCCTTTAATAATGTGTGCGGGAAAATGGAGGAGGCTCAAAAGAGTGATTTCTCTGAGACTGAAAATGAGCTGGATCTTGGCACTTCACCTAAGCTTAATAATATCAGATCGAAGCGCTCACAACAACACTCGTCAAGGATTTCCCAGAACGTTGATCCAAGGTATGATTATTTGTATCACTTGAAACATTTGTGTGTGCATATTTAAGGTAAAAGCAACAATCTCAAATTCCTCCAAAAATCCTAGAATTCCAATAAGGGTCTTTTTACTATATAATCAAAACTGTCTTAAGAAGCCAAAAAAAAGGAAGGCTTAAGAATCCGTACATAGAAATTAATACACGTCCATTGTATGCTAATTGTTGGATGTGAGTGAAGGATAGTTTTATTTTATGATTGAAAAAAAAATGCTTCTCATTTCAATGCAGAGGACCTCTCCAAACTGTTGAAACAGTGTTAGGAAGGGAACGAGTAGAGAGTCGAGTTACAAGTGGAGCAGCACGAAATGTAAAGGAAAGCAGCAACACTAACAACACATCCATGACAGAACTCAGGAGGAGTCGGTCTACGCCTCGTGGGAAGTTTTTGATTCTGCCGTGAGGTGAGGACATTAATTTACACTCTTCAACTTCAATCTTCATTTACTTCATTTGTATTCATGTACAGAGCTGATCGAGTGCTTCGAAGCCCGTCCTTTGTAGTTATGGCTGCTGTATTTCTAAGTTTGTTTATGATTTGAAAGCAATGTTCTTGTATCCTCTATGTATAGAGCGTTGCTACGGATATGTATTTGATTTGATCGAGTTTGAAGTAAATTATTCATTCCTTGTTTGTATTGAATCATGAATTGTGTTCATGTATTCCCTATATTTTTTTCCCATCTGGTGTGTTCATTATGAGTTTCAAGTGTATTACATGTTCTTATGCATTATATGTGTTCAATCTTCGTTCATCTTTATGCATTATATGTGTAGAATTCATTAACATAGTAAATTCCTAACTTCTTTGGATGTTCTGGAATGGTTTTACGGCTGACCGTTTGGAGATAGAGTAATAACCTTAGTTAAGAGAATGTAAATCATTTTTCACATAGTAGAGTTGCGCTCCATTAAGTTGGTCTCACCTCCAGACTTCACGAACGGTATCAATGTACATGACACTGGGGAATTTAGCACTCAAATCGTTGATCAACCAACTAATTACCATATCATTTCAATGTTCCCACAGATTAAACTTTGGATCATTCTTATTCTAAAATTGGATCCATTAAATGCTGGGATAAAACAAGTGATAATCCTAAATGATCACTGGGATGTAAGAATAAGAAAGATGGATTGTTGTTGTTATGATCGTCCGAGTTTCAATTTCACCGTTCGTCATTTTCAATCAATTTAGAGAAAAGGAGAATTTGTGAAATTAAATAGAAAAATTAAAAATAATGATAAGAATGACGAAGTAACTAAAAGTTCACAACTCTGATACCATATTGTAATGAACAAGAAGAAAATTTGAACTCTATTAGAAAAACTTAGAAAATAAGTGAAGAGGGAGGCGAGAAAGTTTGTTATATTTGTTTGTATATAAAAACTATTACATATGTTACTAGAGTGTAGAGTGACATATATTGTCAATGTGAAAAGCAATAAGCTACATAAACATTAAAGTATATCAATAAAAACAATAGGTTAAAATGTTTTCTAAAAACATACTGACCTATATATTTCTACACTAATATGATAAACTATAAAATAGTGTTATTTTTTTTTCAACATTTCTTATAGATAAGAAATAACTACTGACCTATATAGTGCTTCAAGGACAAATTTTATCAAAATAAAAAATTAAGTACAAAGATTGTAAATATAGAAATTATAAGACATAATTTTGTTCTTTACTATCCAAGTTCCAATCCTCGCGGGGGATCAAATTGCGAGCAAGGAAAAAGTATCTCAAATAACCAAATGAAAAACGGATAATTAAAAAAAATTAATATAGTCCCCACTAACAGAAGGATCTAGAAACCCTAAATAACTCTCTTCCGTATCCATATATATACTTTGCTCTTCTCTCCGTCTTTGGCCTCCTATTCTCCATACCTTGATCCCCTTCTCGCTCCGTTTGATCTCCCAAGAACTAAAACTTTTTTTTTTCGGAGATTCTGATAGAGTGACTATGGCGGATACAGAGACGTTTGCCTTCCAAGCTGAGATCAACCAACTCCTCAGTTTGATCATCAACACCTTCTACAGCAACAAGGAGATCTTCCTTCGTGAGCTCATCAGTAACTCCTCTGATGTAAGTCCCTCTCATCTTCTTCCTCCGTTTTTCTAGGTTTTGTTTGAGTTTTTGAATTTCTGATTGATAGATTGAGAGTTTGTAGGGTTGGATCTGAGTGTTGTGTAGGCATAGATAGGTTTTGGTTACGGGTTTATGTTTCCTGTACTTTTCTTGATTCAAATCGTTGCGCTATAAATAAAGTCTGTGTGAAACCTGGTATCAATATTGTCTGTTTTAAGTAATTGAAGTCGATTAATTCCAGGTTCGTTCTCACTAATTAGTATCTGTGTGAATTCTGTCAGTCGACATGCTGTTTAGTTATCCACTTATTCAGTCTAGCATTGTGAATTACTCTGGGTAAACAGAAATACAGATTTCTTGCGAAGGATTTATATGACATGAAGAGTCTTAGATCTGTATTGTGATGAGCCATGGGCCTGAATTCCCTAACTTGGATGTAAAATCAGCACAACTAAAAGTGTCCTCTATTCTTTTATTATATCTTGTCTCTGTAATCTGCTAATGTATTCTTGGTTCGCTACCTATTTTGTTAATAGGCTCTGGATAAGATCCGTTTTGAGAGCTTGACAGACAAGGCCAAGCTTGATGGACAGCCAGAGTTCTTCATCCACATAGTCCCAGACAAGACCAACAACACACTGACAATCATTGACAGTGGTATTGGGATGACCAAATCTGGTATGTCACTCGACTAAATTTTACTCACTGTTTATGAACTGGTTGTATTTCCTTTTTATCTCAAATGAAATTTATATTGATGCATATTGTTGTTGCTTCCAGATTTGGTTAACAACCTTGGTACCATTGCTCGATCTGGAACAAAAGAGTTCATGGAAGCTATTGCTGCTGGTGCTGATGTGAGCATGATTGGTCAGTTTGGTGTCGGTTTCTACTCTGCATACCTGGTTGCTGAGAAGGTTATTGTTACCACCAAGCACAATGATGATGAGCAGTATGTGTGGGAATCCCAGGCTGGTGGGTCTTTCACTGTCACCCGTGACACCTCTGGTGAGAACCTTGGAAGAGGTACGAAGATGACCCTCTACTTGAAAGAGGACCAGCTAGAATACCTTGAGGAGCGCAGGCTCAAGGATTTGGTCAAGAAGCATTCTGAATTCATCAGCTACCCTATCTCTCTTTGGGTTGAGAAGACCATTGAGAAGGAAATTTCTGATGATGAGGATGAGGAGGAGAAGAAGGACGAGGAAGGTAAGGTAGAGGATGTTGATGAAGAGAAGGAAAAGGAAGAGAAGAAGAAGAAGACCATCAAGGAGGTCTCACATGAATGGAACCAGCTTAACAAGCAGAAGCCTATCTGGATGAGGAAGCCTGAAGAGATTACAAAGGAAGAATACTCAGCTTTCTACAAAAGTCTCACTAATGACTGGGAAGAGCACTTGGCTGTCAAGCACTTCTCTGTTGAAGGTCAGCTTGAGTTCAAGGCTGTTCTCTTTGTCCCGAAGAGGGCACCCTTTGATCTCTTTGACACCAAGAAGAAGCCAAACAACATTAAGCTGTATGTCCGCCGTGTGTTTATCATGGACAACTGTGAGGAGCTGATGCCTGAGTACTTGGGCTTTGTTAAGGGTATTGTTGACTCTGAGGATCTTCCCCTGAACATCTCAAGAGAAATGCTCCAGCAGAACAAGATTTTGAAGGTCATTCGTAAGAACCTGGTGAAGAAGTGCATGGAGCTTTTCTTTGAGATTGCTGAGAACAAGGAAGACTACAACAAGTTCTACGAGGCTTTCTCCAAGAACTTGAAACTCGGTATCCATGAAGATTCTCAGAACAGGAACAAGATTGCTGAGCTGCTCAGGTACCACTCAACCAAGAGTGGAGAGGAGTTGACAAGCTTGAAGGACTATGTCACAAGGATGAAGGAGGGACAGAGTGACATCTTCTACATCACTGGTGAGAGCAAGAAGGCAGTTGAGAACTCCCCATTCCTCGAGAAGCTGAAGAAGAAGGGATACGAGGTCCTCTACATGGTTGACGCCATTGACGAGTACGCCATTGGCCAGCTGAAGGAATTCGAAGGCAAGAAGCTGGTCTCAGCCACCAAGGAGGGTCTCAAGCTTGAAGAGTCTGAAGACGAGAAGCAAAAGAAGGAAGCTGACAAGGAGAAGTTTGAAGGACTTTGCAAGGTCATTAAGGATGTCTTGGGTGACAAGGTGGAGAAGGTGATCGTCTCTGACCGTGTAGTGGATTCCCCATGCTGCCTTGTCACAGGCGAGTACGGGTGGTCTGCCAACATGGAGCGTATCATGAAGGCACAGGCTCTGAAGGACTCCAGCATGGGAGGATACATGTCGAGCAAGAAGACGATGGAGATCAATCCCGAGAACCCCATCATGGAGGAGCTCAGGAAGAGATCTGATGCAGACAAGAACGACAAGTCGGTTAAGGACTTGGTTCTCCTTCTATTCGAGACTGCTCTTCTGACCTCAGGTTTCAGCCTGGAAGAGCCCAACACGTTTGGCAACAGGATCCACAGGATGTTGAAGCTCGGCCTCAGCATTGATGACGATGCTGGTGACGACACTGACATGCCACCTCTCGAGGAGGCTGAGGTTGATGCTGACGGCAGCAAGATGGAGGAGGTCGACTAAGTATTTTTTTTGCCTGGAGGGTAACTTTGCAGACTCTTACTATAGTTTACTTTTTGCCTATGCCTTCTGAGTATTCTACTTCTGCGTTTCTGCTGTTTTCCAATTAGACTAAGTAGATGCCCTTTTTTGCTCCTGGTTTCATGGGCATTGATGTTATGACTGTGTTAGACGATCATTTCATGTTGGCAATGAAGTTTTCTTTTCCGTGAATCGTTTTCTGCCTTTTCAATCCTTTGGATGGTTATTGCGAAATGTTGAATTGTCTGTTTTTGTAATTTTTGTTTATTCTCTCATGATGCTTGAAAGTTTAGGAGATTTTTGATTTAGGGAACTTTTAGATGGTTTAAGAGATTAAACTGAAAGTAGATTGTAATTGTGCAAACTATAAAATATAAATGTTCTCAGATTAAGTAAAATAGGAAACAAGCCAAAGAATTTCACTCTCGCGTAGATGACAATATCTTGTTCGTTTGATGGCATCCGCCGCAAACCAAAATCACACAGCTCGAATATAAAGAGCAGGAAATCCAATAAAAACCAATCATTTTAGCAATTTTGCCATTTGGAAGGAAAGAAAAGAAAAATATTAAATCAAGGCACACGATGTCAATAGGGGAGTAAACAAGGCATGGGCATGACTGAGAAGAGCATCTTCCGTTCTGATTCAGGAGTCAGGAACTTGAGAGTTAAATACAAAACTCGGAAACGTAATTGTAATCTCCCTGCGAAAACAAATTAAAAAGCATCATCAATCTCTACTGCTTGCTAAATGAAAAATGGCATTGACATTATTTACAAAACACAAGATGAACTCTGCTGAAGTTGCAGCTTGTACTTCCTACTAATATGTAACAATGGTTTAACTGCCAGAACAAAGTTTGAAGGTAATTTACCGTAGATATTGAAGAGTCATGTTCTTTAACAACGACGGGTGTCGAAGAACGAGGCTCCTCCATTCATCTTTGTCAATTTTCCCGTCTTGTTTGGTATCTGTTTCAGCAAAAGTCTGCAAGGATTCACACTAAAGATGTTAGAATTGGAGAGAATACAAATCCTCAGAGACAATACAGAGACTAGTGTGGGATCATTCATAATCGCATGGTCTCAATTGCACTATATTACTATACAAGGCAAGAAGCTCTTAACCAGAATCAAGCCTTCTTTGTGAGAAAAAACATGAATGAAGTTCAGTAAGGCCTTAATTTGACAAAATGCATATAAAATACTACAATCTGCTTATATATGAATACCTTGGCAATGATTTCGTCTATAACACTATCTGCAAGATTCATGCCAGTCTCGGCCAATGTTGCCACCACCATCTGCTTCACCTATAGACAAAACCAAATCTTGTTAAGCCAGAGCAAGAAAGCAACTATCTAGAAAAGAATTGGCCTGACTGAAGGAAGATGCAGAGTAGACCAATAAAATTTTAGCATAGACTATAATCTTTCAGTTTATGCAAATAAATAAATAAGTAAAGATGTATGCTCAATATATATAAGCTAACCAATGATCAATGTAGCTGTACAAGTAAAGAGGAGATATGTACTTGTCATCAAAAGGTATGGTTGGTACCATGTCAAGAATGTATTCATAAGAAAGAATTGACTTGAAGGAACAACATATTACCTGCTCCCTCTCAATGAAGCCTTGCTGCTTGAGATCATACAGCTTAAAAGAGACTGCAAAATGAAGTATATATGAATCATTAAATGCAGAAAATTGAGGTTTGCAATGACTACATCATCAACAAAGAAACAAATTTCTATAACACACTTTTATATATGTTTCAATTAAATATTAAATATCAAGTTATCAACACAATGTGAGATTGAGATCATGGTTGATAAAACATAACATTTAACTGACTATGCAAGGAATTTACAGTGACATACAGTCAATCTTTTGATCAATTGGAGCATTTGGGTGGAAAACAGAAAGACCACGAGCAAACTCTTCAAAACCTAGAACCCCATTATGGTTAGTATCAAACAAGTCGAACACCTGTCATAAACTCCCACGAGAAGAAAGAAACAAAATGGAAATGAGAATAGTGCTTAGTCTTTTTGACAGCTTATAGATGTCCTGATATATTATACAAGTCCAAAAGTTTAACTGTAAGATCAGCAGCATTATATGAAGCAAGCATACAAAAAATGTGTAGAAGTCTATGCTCATCTTAAGTCTGCATATAAAACTGTTAAAGAGTAGGCATTGATGAAAGTAAGTACCCGATCAGCAAACAAGCTCTCTCTTCTGTTTGTCCGAAATAATGCTAATTGAAATTCTTCCTGCGGTGAGGGAAAACTACTTTAAGACAACCAACTACAACTTGGACAGAAATAAAGGTGCTCTAATTAAGTTGATGACATACAAAGAAGGTTTGCAAATAAAAGTATTATTGTAACATATACACACAAAAAAAAGACAGAAAGGAATATAAGAAAAAGCATGTAGACTGACCTTATTGATCAGCCCATCATCAATAACTGCACTGCTGATTCTCTTGAATAGTTCATAAAGTGCCTCTACTTCACTCACACTAACTGCATTCAATAACATAGTCCGCTTTATAACATGTTTTCTACTGGAAAGCGAAGGCAAAATTTCAAATTCAAGAAACTAGTTTGAAAGTAATCTTCCCATTAGGGGACATAAGGTGAGTACCTAGTCACAAAATGTCAAACTGACATGAATAGGATAGTATCAGGAATTTAATCAGCATATTATTTCATCATTATCCTGCTGAAGAATGTACTAGTTAATGCAAATGAGAATGATGTTTGTGTTGTTAAGGTGTCTCTATCAAAGAAGCTCCAATTTTCTTTCTCAAAAGAAATAAATTACAAAAAACTTTAAAAATAAATCTGAGCAGTATATCATGAAGTCAAAAGTATATATACATTTTACACAAAGCAAGCATCACAAATTTATAAGGCAGAACTGAAATTTGCAAAAATTCAGTAACTCCAAAGTAAATGAGAGTCAGGATTGTTGCATACAAACTGTTTCCCTGGCAAGGCGCTCAGGATCTTCAAGTCCACGTGGTGGTTTATACAGATCGATGTCACAACATCGTAAAAAGGAAGCGAGCAAATGCTGAAAGCCATCTACACACTGCACCATGATACTTCCCACACGTTAATCCACTCCATACCTGTTAAGATATTCAAGAAGCTATTAATTAAGCCAGAATAACTAAATCAAGCATTTTCAATACAAGCCAACAGTAGAAATCACCTCTTGATCATTTCCAAATGGTGTTATCTGTGACAAGCTGAAGCAGCTATCAAATGACCTGTTTCATAAATTAAGAATTAGGTATTCCTTAGTTGAAGCATACAATTGCAAATAGAAGGAAATACACAAAGTTGGAGTTAGAATCCCAATCAATAGTCAAGCTATTCCTCACATTTCCCTTCAATTATGTGATTCTGCTTGATCAAAATATTAGTCAAACCTTTTCGGTATCTCAAAACTCGTCGTTTTAGGTCTATCAATCTTCCCCAATCTCACCCCGCCCCCAAAAATTGCCTGCACGCCTGATCACTCCATTACCAAGCTCAAGAGCAAAAATAAAGTCATTACACCAAGTCCTGCTCCTAATCACCGGCCAAAAAAACGCACAATAACCATGATCGGAAAGCAAATGCTAACCAAATTGAAAAATTGACCCGAGGAAAGGAGCAATTCATAGTTACAGAGAATCAAAATTGTAGGAAGAAATCATCACAAATGATCGTATTCTACTCAATCAATCGTAACTCGCAAGAGTATTTCAAATTGAATGAAAATGGCTGAAAGCTAATAGATCAACGACTAAAATCAGATCTTACAGAAGAAGCAGCTACAAGCTTGAAGGATTTGACTTGATACAGAGCTCAGCAAGAAGACTCAGATGAAATATACAAACTACAAAGAGTAATTTAGATTCAGCAAAAGGTAGAACTGTAGAAGGGAGAGGTTCGCCGTGTGATTAACCTCCAATGGCTCTTCCTAAGAGAGAGAGGAAGAAGAGGAGGAGGCAGAGGCGAGGCAACGAAGAATTTATATTTAGTCATGGAAAATAATGCTTTGTCTTTTTATTGTATTTTTCCTCCCAAAAAATAAAAAATATGTAAATTCGAAATATATTTCTCTATGACGACGGGCCCGCCACGATGGGACGGGGACGGGGACGGTTAAATTTTATTGCTAAATTTCATTTCATGAAATAACAAGAGTCCGATGACAAAGTTTTTTTTAAAAATATTTAAAGTTGCTGGTAGCTCTTTTCCAATTTAAAAATCAAATGATTATTTTTGAAGCCATCTTTTTTAGAAATATACAAATTAAAAGGAGGTGAGTTTAAGTCAATGAAATGTAAAATATGCAATGTTTAGGGTCTACTTGTTGTATTCGTAAATTTAGAAACTTGTCAAACTCAAAAAAATACATATGTCAATTTTGATATTGTTGTGAATGAAATATAAATGGTTAAACATTTGGAAAAAAATGTGTTGAAGAGTAGAGCTTGAAGAACGAATACATGATTGACCAAGTTTTGCCCCCTAGTTAGTAGTTACATCATGTACACCATGACAAAAATGCGTCAAGGTGTTTTACTTAATCCACCTTATACCAATCTTCAATTCTAAAAAAGAATATAGATCTTTAAAAATAACCCAAACAAGAAAATATAGAAATTTTTCAACGAGAAATTTAATGAATCCGATAACTACGCCGGTCTCTTGGGGTATTATTACCCCCATGGGCCTCACTGCCTCAATATTCATTAAACAAAGATTAATTTACAAAATGGGTCAAGAGTAAATTATGTGAAAAGATTCAGAACTAATCATTGATGACTTATGTATAATATAAAGTCACCAATTAACAATTGGTAAACCAAAAATGTGCTCATTATATATATTCTATTGGGGCTCCATTTAAAAGAATTTAGATAATCACTCATGGGCTATTCCAATTAAAAGATACTCATGGTCAATGTTCATTAACTATGACCGGAAGAGAACCCCAATAGATTAACATGCCGAGACATATAGATGAGTGATTTGTTATCTATTGGTGCTATCATATGTTAATCTTGTTTTGAAATTTCAAAACAAGATTAACATATATCAATAATTTTGAATTGGAATTGAACAAAATCATTACATAGGCCAACTAACTTCCCCTAGCTACGACCTATTCCTTTGCTTCTTATTAATCAATGAATTCTCACGTGACACATGATAGCTTTATAACATGGAAGAAAAGATAAACTTGAAAAAAGAGTACTTGGCTGTCTCTATTGCAAAATTTGCAGCTAAATTACAACTCACACAAGTAGGGACCAAAAACAATGTCACCAACTTACAATATGATGTTTTTGAAAACCATAATTATATAGTAAAGGATGTGTTTAGGCATGATCATCATGGGAAATACAAAGTACAATTGAGTTTGGTAACGATTTATAATAGACATCCCTTATTTATTAATCTCTAAAATTCTAACCACTAATCTGTTTTTAATAATTAAGGTTTTATTAAATTTATAAATTCCAAACTCTAAAATTATAGTATTTAATAAAATATGACAAAAACTTGACTACGACGATGGGGAAAGTTGTTGGGTTTCCGGGCTTTTCTCGGCCTCGGCTAAATCCACCGCATGCAGTGGGTTTTTCGCCCCCAAATTTGACATTTGTGTCAGGGCAGAATCGGTCCTGCAGACCGGTGCTCTGGAGAACCGGCTTTCAAGGCCGGTTCTATCCCATCATCAACAAAACATGTAATTAAGGGGTTAAATCAATTTATTTTAATAATATTTCTTATATGTGAAAATGAAATTAAGTAAATAATTTAATTTACTTTAATAATATTTTGTATAGTTAATATGTAATATAATATGGATGAAAACTAAAAATGTTATATAAGGGTTAAATAAACAAATTCAAGACAAGTTGGTTGATTACGGAAATACATCGAAATCTATATCTATATATACTAGACGCAATGAATAATGTAACCACGTTGCATCACCTAGGATTTTCCTATGTGTCGTTCCTACGTTAAGCCACATTTTGTCACATAGGATTATATTTTGCAGTTTTATATAGATTGATATTATTTTAGGATAATATAAAAATAAAGATAAATTTATCTAGGAAAGATTCTATCTAAAATAAAGATTTGATCTAATGTTAAATATTAAGTATTAATATTAAATATTTTATATGATAAGTTATTTAACTTAACAAGATTCTATCTAAAACAAAATAAATTATAGGAACATTACATATTGATGCAAAATATTTTTTATAATAATTTATTTAAGTTATTTTTTCTACAGCATTATAAACTACATGCCACGTAGTATCTTAGAATGTGCCACCTAAGATTTTTCAGGTCACGTAGGATTTTGTGTTTTCGGCAATTTAAATATGGTGAGAATATTCTAGCTAAAATAAAATAAGCTATATGAACATTATTATTAATGCTAAATATTGTTTATAATAATTTACGTAAGTTAAAACATTCAGTCTAAAGTAAAATCTATAGAAATATTAAATATTCATACTAAATATATGTTATAATAAATTTAATGTATATCCTCTACCATATTATAAACTTAGAGTTTGATTCAAATGAAACGAACTCTTATCCTGAAACGAATGCACTTTTCCTAGTTTATTGGGCACTTTTTCTACTTTAGAGTGCACTTTTCGTACTTTTCAATACACTTTTCGTATTTTTTGTAGTGCACTTTTTCGTATTGCACTTTTTCGTATTGCACTTTTTTATATTTTTCAATGCACTTTTGTATGAAAAGTGCATTATGAACTAGAAAAAATGCATTCGTTTCACGTTTTAGGATAAGACTTTGTTTCATTTGAACCAAACTCTATAAACTTAATGTCAATAATAAATACTCTGTTTTTTGTATTCAAACCTAAACATTGACAATAGATTAAGTATATAAAGTGAAAATAATGTTTGGACTATCAAATTAGGACGGAAAAGAAGTTCATATATCTTAAATTAATATGCACCGATTAAATAATCAAATAATTTATACTAGTTGAAGTCCCATGATATTCACGAGATAATATTACTAAAAAACTATACAATTCTACAATATTAATTTAAAATACTAAATGTATTTATATAATATCAAAATAAAATATGCAATAGACAAATTATTTGTTTAGATTGTACTCCGTATTTTAATTGAATATATTTTTAAATATTTTTCCATTATTTGTGGAGATCTTGTCCAAATTTAGATTGAAATTATTAAAATATTGATTTTACTTTATTGAGTATTTTTAAATAATATTTTCTTATTTTTTTGACACTAATATTTATAAAATAATTTCACATTAATTTATTTAAAAATGCCACGTGGCACAAATTTTACAACAGACTTGGGTTCTGCTTTATAATGTATTAAGGTAGATATGTATGTTTTTAATATTTTTATATACATTCATTTATAATATTCATAAAAAAAATAATTAATATGCATAATCAAATGTTATGATTTAGAAAAGCTTGAACATTTAGAAAAAAATACACAATATAAACTCCATCTCATCCAACGGACGGGTTATCACTCTAGTATATTTAAAAATTCACTTTTTTTTTATTAATATATAATTTTAATTAAATTCCTTTCTATATATTTATGTGAAAAAAATTAATTCGAATTTTAATTAAAATTAAAAATATTAATTTATCTTTAATTTTTATCTATTTATGTAAAAGATTTATCTTAAATAAAATTTTGATTAAAACATTAATTTTTTTCAATATTTAGATAATTATTTTCCTAAATTGAATTTTAATAAAAAAATTACAATATCTTTTCTTTAATTTTCTTTTTGACTTATTCATGTAAATATTGATGTTTTTATCTTTAAATATTTCAATCTTTATTCGTATAAATATTGATGAACAATTCTTAAAGAATATAATAATTCCTTATGAGATAAACATGTTCTTCTTATTGATTCATTGTAGAAGATGATACCAAACTTATATACTAAAGATTACAACGTTAAAGCTAAAAGAGAGGGGGATAAGGCAAAGATTACATGCCTAAAAATACTAGAGGTAATTGAGAAATTACATAGAGGAAAATTTGGAAAAGTATACTAATATAGCTAATGGTATAATGTATGATTTTATTCCTTAATAAAATGAATGATTCTAAATGAATATAACGAGTTCTTATAAGAATAAACGATTCTAAAGGAATATAACGATTTCTTATAAGAATGAACAATTCTAAAGGAATATATTGATTTCTTATACGAATGAACGATTCTAAAGCAGTATAACGATTTCTTATAAGAATGAACTATTCTAAGAGAATATAATAATTCCTTATAAGAATGAACATTTCTAAATAAATAGAACAATTTCTTATGAGAATGAACGATTATAAATAAATATAACAATTTTTATAATAATCAATGATTTTAAAGGAATATACCGATTTTTTTATAAAAAAGAACGATTTTAAACGATTTCTTATAATAATAAACGATTCTAAATCAATATAACGATTTTATATAATAATGAACGATTCAACTCTTATAATAATGAACGATTTTAAACGAAAATAAAAGATTCATATAATAATGAACGATTTTAAATGAATATAAAAAGTAGTTTGTTGAAAAACACCCATTTAAAATGTGGTTTTTGACAAATAACCTTAATTATAGTGATTTGTTATAAGAATAAACGATTCTAAACGAAAATAACGATTTTGTATAACAATGAATAGACCTATCAATCGGGTCGGGTGGGTTCGGGTTAGGTCATTTGGGTTTCGTTTGGGTCACGGGTCAATCGAATCGGGTTGTAGCGGGTTTTCGGTCAAGTTGGGTTAACTAGCGGGTCTAAAATATCCTTTTTTATGATTATTAAAATCAATTTTTAATTATACAATAATGTTTTATTATAATATTTTATTTTTATGTATTTTAAAGATAAAATATATTATAAGTTTCAAAATAAAATTTATAAATTCTATAAATATACTAAATCGGTCAACCCAATGGGTTTCGGATTTTATCGGGTTTCGGTCAACTCAACGGGTTCTATCAAGTTTCGGTCAACTCAATGGGTTTTAGGTCACCTCAAGACCATAGTTTTTTTCTAGATTCATTTCAATGTACGCTTTTAGTCTTGATTTCGATGTATTTTCGTAATCAATCAACTTGTCTTGACTTATTAAATATACAAAATATTATTAAAATAAATTAATTTAACCGCTTAATAATATAAAGGTCGAATGTTGGAAAATTATGGAGTGAAGAAGAACCGGCCTTGAAAGCCGGTTCTCTAGAGAACCGGACTGCAGGACCGGATCTCTGTCTGACAAGTGTCAAATCACGGGGCGAAAAATCCTCTGTGCCCGGGGGAAAAAGCAACAGCCCTTTTCTCATGGGCCCAACAATCAACGGTACCACATAATTGTAGTGGGCCATGGCCCATGGATGTACAATTTCATGGTGAAATGCATTACACTCAGCAGTCAGCACTAATATTTAACGTACCTTTTTTATTTTGAAAAAGAAAAGGATTAGGACTTTCTCTTTACGGGGGAGACTCCCTAGAGCATCCTTACAGATGAAAGTTAAAAGCTCTACATAGTCATGGCCAAAAGTGCGGGCTGAGGCCCAGCCCAACCATCTGGGCCAAATTGGCCCGACCCAACCATCCCGTGGGCCAGCTGGGCCATGGGTTGGGCCAGGTTGGGGAATTGTGGCCCGGCCCGCCCCGAAAAATTAATGTATAGCAGCCCGGCTCAGGCCCGACCCTTGTCCATGACTAGCTTTGGATGATTCAAAATGTTGCCTAACGGCAAGCTGTGGCCTAACTTGACAATTTTGTCGGCCACAACATTATAGTTCCTGCTAATATGATTGATACGAACATTATCAAATGAGAGATATCAAAATATCTGAAGCAATTATATCAATGTCCCAATAGCATTGACCTTGTTTCCTAACCGCATTAATAATTGTCAGATTATCACCCTCTATTTTCAGGTTTTTTATTCTCATGTTGTGGGCCTTTAATACACCTTCTTTAAGGGCTAGCACTTCAAACAAATCCACAAAGACCCGACCATACTTAGTAGTTCCTATGTGAATGACTTCCGCATTAGATCCCCCTATCACTACACCTGAAGACGCCGACCCATTGTTTAGCTTGGATCCATCAACGTTTAATTTACAAAATTTCATGGATTTTTTTTTCTAGTTTTGTTTTTTATGTCTACCACTTCTCAAGCTATATTTGGGCCTCATCGGTTCCTCCTCACTCCATTTTTTTGTTCCTTCCCATGCCATCATTTGTGATTTTATATATTGTGCCAAATCCTGAATGAAGTCATTAGGTGCCTGTTGAAACACAAGTTTGTTCTGTTGATGCCAAATTCCCCACCAACATACAACTAGTTTTGTGAAATCTTTTATACTCATTTGTTGCTTAAGTTCACTCAATATCTGTCTTGGAGACTTATTCCTAGTATCAAATTATTGTAAAATTTGGTCGGTTTTTGGGTTAAGTTTGTTACAAATCGTGTGAGTATGTGGGCAATTGATAAGTAAATGCTTGATGTCTTCATATGTACAATGACACATTTCAAGCTTACTATTCGTTCTACTTTTAGCTTTTGTTTTCCTCAGAATTACCGTCAAATATCGAGATAGATAATCATCATTGGATTGTAAATTCCCAGCCCAACACCTATCACATAGTATGCTTACAAAATTAATGCTTAGTTGCACCTGACAGGTCATAGTAGTTAATGAGCAGTCACAACCAACTTCACTTCCCATATTTATAACATAGAACATAAGACAATACATAGTAATTTCATGGTCATTACAAGGAGTCATGGTAGAATCACCTCTATGCTTGATTTTCAAAATCAAGACAAGGAAAATTACTTGAGGTGGTTTTCCCATTGTCCCAACATACCCACAATTCCAAAGAACACAACAAAGCTTGATTTGTTTCTTAGACCCCGAGGGTCCTGCCTCAAAAAGCTGATTTGTTTTGCCACCTTTTAAGGTCTCTTGGACAATGGTAGGCATAGATTCAGTTCGAGAGTGAGAGGACTCACCCTCATCATTTTCTTTAGAGAACTTAGTATCAAAAGTAAGGGCCTTTATGAAGGAACCCTTGTTTTTCTTTAGTTCATCTTTTTCTTTCCCCATTGTCGTATAATCCCAATCCCAGATCAGAGACACCACAGGGAAAATATCAGAGAAAAGAAAAGAGGAGAGAAAATGGGAGAAGATTAGGTTCAAAAATATCACTTCATCATCATCCTTATTACTGCTTAGGGACATTATCCATCTTTCTTCCCAATTACACTTCCAATTTCTGCTCATTCTATCCTCAAATTTTCTAGTTATTAGCATGTTCATTTCAATAGACTTAGGATACCATAAACAATAAAACATTTTCATTTCATACAAGCAACACAAGATAGTATATAGTATAACCACATATGTTTTAAACCATCCAGTCATGACCAAACCACCTAGGATGTAATTAAACAACGGTGCAGTATAACTGCAAACCCTTGCTTCCTTTTGTGGTTTAATCAACACACTCAATAACATTACAATTCCGTTTTCCAAATATGCTTTCATGTCAATTTTCATTTTCACCTTTCCTTTCTCTTTTCTAATGCCAAAATAATTGGCTTGGTTTAATCCATTAGTCTTGCCACCAAACACAACTACATTGTCCATTCTGTCATTGGGTTCAAACTTTCCAGGAATTATCTTAGAAAGGAGTTGTTATCTTAGCTCCTGGGAAGGAGCCATATTGTCATTCGACATTTGTTCAGAGGATTGAGTTTTAAAGAGCATGTTCCATCTCACAACATAACAAGCATCATCAAACAATTCATAACATTACACTTGGTTTTTGGCTTCGGATTTGTTCCCGACGGAGGTGCTGCCTTGCTACTCGCGTCACCATTCCACCATCCTCGAGAGGTGTTGAAATGCTGTTGAGGCCATCTTCCTTTCTCTTTCTATCAACCCTTCTTTCCCTCCTTCAAAGATTTTGAATGGTTGTTTTTTCGGCATAGCTTAAGAATCGAATCTGTTCTCCATCTTTTGATCCACTTTGCCAGCCGAGTCTACTCCTTCTTCCTTGTGGTAATAGTTGATTTCCCCCGGATTTGACAGTATTTAGCTTGCATGTGCAGATTTGACAATATTTTGCTTCCTTTGAAACGCCACTTAGGGTTCGAGATCACTCCCGATTTGGTCGAGATAGTGTTTGTGGTGGGGATTTGAATCAAAATCAAGATGAAAAGGAGCAGAAAGAGCTTTGATTTCATCTGGATTTGGGGTTTGCAATTTAGGGTTTTTTTCGCCATTAGCATCACACGAGAAGGGGTAAGGGGTTCAGTCTTTTAAAATGTTTAGCTTTTGAATATTTAATGTACTTGTATAAACGAGCTGCATCTCTAGAGAATATATGAGCAAAAAAAAGGGAGCGCGTAAGGTCTCGAAAAATCAACTGTCGAAATCAATGCTTCATTTAATTAACGGAAATTTCACCTAATAAATCTTAAGATTTTATGTAATTCATAAGTTATACTCCCTCCGTTAAGCTAAACTTGTCGTTTTAGCTTGATTTTCTTGTTTAATAAAAGTTGTCATTTAACTTATTTTAGTCCATTTTTTCCAACAATATCCATACTAGTTAAAAATATTTACATAAATGTTGAGAGAGTTTCTTGACAACAAATAAATTTATAACCAAGAACCCGTTGAGTACAGGGGAGTAAGGTTCGTCCACGGGAGAAAGTCTAGGGTCAAGTTTTGTTACTTATTACGAAAGTAATCAATCAAAAGCAAGGGTTTTTATCAAAGGATAGAGATTTCTAAGGTTAAGGTGTCACCACCACAACAATCATGCATACAAATGCTTATGAAACATAAAGATCATGCCTTTATCACATAAAGTTGTCAACTTTCGTCAACTAAAGCAAGTAAATCAATCAACTTTTGCTAAATTAATAAACTTACTATCTATCTCGTTTACTTCAACTAGGATTGATCCACTTTCGTTTCAAAATCCTAATTGGCTATTTTGATTCAATGTTTCTGCTTTCACTTCAACTATGAATGAGAAATTCCTATCAACTTTCGTTTCAAGGATTAAGAGCAAGAGAATAGATTCATGCAATAAAAACAATAAAAACATGATCAAAGACAAGCATGCATAACCATTGTTGGGTTTTAACCCCAACCTTAGAGAGAGAGACTACTCACACACCATGATTAAAAATAACATCTAAATTAATGAAAGGAAAACAAAATTGAATTCAAAGCAAACTTTTCTTCCAAGTAATCTCCAATCTCTACTCTCTTCCACATCTCATGCCTCTCTCTCTCTCTCTCTCTCTCTCTCTCTCTCTCTCTCTCTCTCTCTCTCTTCTCTCATCCTCCAAATTCCCCTGCAAAAGATGATAGAAAAATTAGAGCTAGATAACAATATTAATATAGAAACTAATCTATCTAAAACTATCTATAAGGAAATAAATCTTCTAATAAGAAACTATCTAAAGACATAAAAGATATAGGATAAAAGTGCATTAAATGCACCGACTCGGTTGCTCCTACCGACATGGGAACCTCGGTACCGACCTCAAAAGGGTCGGTAGGACTCTATTGAATTCTTTAAACTTCTCTGTTTTGCTGATGCCTCGTTACCAACCGATATTGCCTCGGTAACGACCCTGCAGTCTCGTCATTTGGCTCGTTATCGTGCATCTGCTTCGGTAGAGGGATCATTACACCTTGTTTTGACTTGATTCTTCTTCCTTAGGCACGGTAAATGGTTTATAGACTTCCTTTTTGGGTTGAACTTGATCTTCAATGTCTCTCTTGGGTGCTATCTTTAAGTGCTTTCCTCCTTTCTTCAAAACATGCTCCAAAACAGCTTCAAAACCTATAAAAACACCATCAAAGCTTATGTAGACTCCATATATTAAGAAAATACGAAAACCTACACAAACGACTCAAAATAAAACACAAAACTAAAGAAAAAGACTCAAACACACAAAACACACCCTAAAAACATAACTAAAAAGGCAGATATCAATAAATCTACAAAATAAGGATAAAAGATCTTAATAGAATGAAAGATTTTTAAATCAAATCAAGCGATTTCCTTAATATTAAAGATAAATTCTAAAACAACAAGTTTAGCCTAATGAAGGAAGTAGTACTAAACTTTTGTAAATTTCACTTGGTAAGAGATTTGTACAATATTTACCTCATGTACAATTCCGTTACGTTTAACCCGGAATCATTAACTTCTAATTTTTAGATAAAAAAGGAAAAGAATAAAAAAAAAGATGCTAAGTTTAGTGAAGATTCCTTCTAGCAAGAGGGAAGAGTAACCCCACATCAATGGCATGCAAAGTTGGGGGCAAATACTCCATCAAAAGGGGAGTCGAAGTCGATAGAATCGGTCGAAGAATTTGATACAACTAGAGGACCTTGATGCAATGGTCCCGCGGTCGCGGGCGCACTGTCCTGCAGTCGCGGTTTTGCCTAAGAGAAGGAGCAATGCTCTCTGGACCAGATACGTGGTTGCGACACTCAATCCCACAATCGCGATTACACTCCTGATCCTCACTTTTCAGCTCGTCTTCTTTCTCGTATGCCGCCAAGATTGTTTGGATGACCTCAATTTGATACTTTCTCGGCTCTTCGTTATCTTTTGGGTTATTTTTATCAATGTACTCGCGCAAGTACCCTTCTTGAACCAAACCTTCAAGACATTCCTTAAAGGACTCACAATCTTCATTCATGTGCCCCGTACTCTGTGGTACATGCAATCTTTCCAGCTTAGGACGCCGTCTTTGGGGCATTCTTCCTAAGAGGGATAGCAGAAATAGCTCTCATGTTTGATGCGTGGTAGAATTGTATAGATCGGGATGTTGGAAGTTGTGTAGACCGCTCTATCTTGTTCCTCCAATGAGTGTGTATTTTGCCTAAAGATCCCATTGGAAGGACGGTGGGGCTTTCGAAGTGGAGAGGGTGACTTCCCTCTTGTCTTGTAGCTTGTTTCTTCCAAGCGCACATACTGGTGGATGTGTTCTTGAAGCTCGACGATAGTGTAAGGAAGACGAAGTGTCAAGTCTTCCCTTAGCTTGCTCTCAAATGGGATTGCCCTCTTAAAGGAGGTAATTGCGTTCTTCTCATTACACCCATTGATCTCGGCGTAGCACTCCATGAAACGATTGACGAAGTGGCGCAAGCCTTCCTCTTTCTCCTTCTTAAGGCCGAAGAGTGTGTCTAGAGACACCGCATCTCGAATGTTGGATGTGTAGTGCCTCACAAATTCAGTGGCAAGTTGATCCCAAGATTGGATTGATCCCGGTTTCAAGCTTTGGAACCAATTTAATGAACCCTTGTCAAGGCTACCCGGAAACATCTTGCAAATTTTAGCGTCCTCGGATACCCATAACGCCATCTGTTTTGGACAAAAATTGGATAATCAAACTTTTGTCTTAGATTGGGGCAATGATCGAATTGATACTGGAAGAATCAATGAACGAAGCAATCGTATTGGTTATGATCGATGGTAAAAGTGTTTTCTCTAAAGAGATAACCGTTCTCCTTTGCGAGTACAACCGAATGAATGATAAAAGTTTTTCTCTTGCCCTATTAAACTAGCTGTTTTCTCCACCTATCCCACGATCTCCACGATGTTAGGGCATATCTCTAACTGTTTTGCTGCCACCCTCGTTTTTGGTGATGATAACCGCCACCTACGGTCACATCTCAGATGCGCATCCCTTTCTTGTGACCCTGGATATCTCTAACTTCTTCCCGCTTTCCATGACGTCTATCTTCATATTCCATCATGGTACACCTCTTTTTTCCAGGCTGCTACTACTAAATAGGCCAGCTAATTTTGGGCCTAACAATACCCCCAAATCTTGATCCAAATCTTTCGGTGAGATTTTGATCAGATTTGCCGCGTGATCAACAGTTGATGTGCGACACGTGCTTTCTCCCCATTCGTCCGATTGTCCTCTGGGAGATAAGAAGTCATATCACACAAGTTATAATTACTCCGAGGGTAGAACCCTCAAAGATACGCGTTCATTAACCCTTATCACTCTTCGTCTTCCTCTCCCCTTCTGTCTCAGACTCTCTTTAGTTTATTCCACCATGGTTAAGGCAAAGCTTGTAGACGTAGGTTTCGAATCCTCCCACTCTCTTGAGCCCCACGATTGTCGTCCCTGCTCCATGTCCTTTGAAGAGGTGGAGAGAATCGTCAAGAACCATGGCTTCCCAGCCGATACCAACTTCCACTGCCCTACTCACGAGGCCGTTGACTGGGTAAAGGAAGGGTGGGTCTATTTCTAGAGTATCCTTTCACTTTGGGGGCCCAATTCCCCTTTTCCACTCTGATTCTGAACTTCCTGTTGGCCCTCAAGGCTTCTCCGGTACACAATTGATGCCGTCTACATGGAAGATCTTGTACCAGATAGGTGAGGTGTGCTCGGAGGAGAAGATTGAGTTCTCGGTGTCTGACTTTTTGTGTTCTTAGCGAGTATGCCCACTTAGGGTTGGTCGCTTCACTCTTCACACGAGGGACACCATAAAATCGTTAATCCCGAAATCAAAGGTGAATGACAAGGATTGGGCTACCCGTTTCTTCTTTGTGGAGAGATCAACACTCGGGTCAATGTACCAAGCGACTTTTTTCGATACGTGAAATTCCAAAGGTAAATACTCACAACCCTAATTTCTACTTCGCTTTTCTAGTGCATGCTCCCTTTATTAACCTTTCTCTTTGGGCGACTTTTGCGTATAGTTCCACCGGGTTTGGATACCCACGCTCTTCGCTCTTCCCGAGGCGAGAAGGACCTACCGGAAATCTACGGAGTTCCTGCTTGAAGGTGAGTCTAGTACCAATACAGCGGCTTTGTCAGAAGATCAGTCTGACGTTGAGGATGATGTAAGGTCAGGTGATTCCGAGAAGACGATTGACGATAGGGTTCCCGCGCTTGTGGCGAAAACCACTGGTATATGTCTGTTTACTAGTCATTCTCTATTTGTCCTTATCTTCTTTTTCTCGACTGGTAATTCATTTTTATTTTACTTCAAAATCCACCTCTTCTTTGGGACGAAATTTTTCTGCTGCGTCTATGATCCAACGCGAGTTGCGATCGAGTGACAAGAAACCTCCTCTAGACCCTAAGGTGAAGGTGGAAGCCGTGGCTAAGGTAACCCCAGTTAAACAATCGTCACTAGATGTTGCTAAGGTTGTCGATCTGGAAGACAAATTTCCGTCAGACCTGTGGCAGAGGCTCCGTGACACTCATGCCTCCAAGAAGCCTCGTATGGACATTCCTACCTCTGCCATGATTAGAGACGCCGACCTTATGATTTGGAAGGTATATTTCTATCTTTACACCGTCCCTTTCTCTCTATTTTCTTTTTTCTACGTGCTCATTCTTATTGCCTACACTTTTGTTCTTTAGGCCTTACAAGGTACATTATGGGTAGTGGATGCCGTAGTCAGGGAGGAGAAGAGTTGGACGGAACTCAGGTCAAGGCCGGGTGCCGAGAAGGCTGGACTGGAGAAGGAAGTAGTGGCCGTTGCTAAACGTCAGAAGATCGACGCTGTTAAAATCGCAAAGCTGATGAAAGCAGTTAAGCGTCATTCGTGTCAAGCTACCACGGATCGATCCAATATCGATGAGCTCGAGCTTGTGAACAAGAAGATCCTGAAGGAAACTGGTGAAATTGGGGCTTACTTCTCAATGGTGTCTCAGGTGGAGACGATTAAGCAATTCATGGCGGCTCAACACTTGAGTTGGGACCTAGACGCAGAAATCATGACCTTCCATGAATGCTATTCTCCCAAGAAGCCGACTCCCGACGACGAGATCTTTGCTTCCCCGGGCTTCCTAGAAGAAGAAGCGACGGAGAAGGATCTTGATGCTGAAGAGGATGGTGGCGATCATGGAACGAGCGTCGGAGATACACCTGAGACAAGAGAAGGATCGGACGGTCTTCCGGAAGGCGAAGTGGAACAAACAAAGGAAGCCACCAACCATGATGAAGACTAGGGTTGTGCGCCCTTGTAATTTCTTTCTTATCTCTGTAATAGCTAAACAAGTATTTTGCCCAAAAGTTTTGTTTTTGTTTTGTGATGGATTGGGCCGGGTTTGGGGCCGAAAACAAATATTTACCCCGTTGTGGGAGCGTCGTCTCGTTGGGATGGGTTTAGTTTATTTTTGTATATGTCCATGCATGGTTCTACTTGCGTATTTTTGTTTGGTTGAGTCCTACCTTTGTGTGCAGGTGTTTCGGGACGACTAAGTGTTTCTGATTGAAGGCTTTTGGACGAAGACTCCTATAGAAGTCATTCGTTGCAGGTGGCAACTACGTTTACCGAAGAATTTTTTCTGGCAGGTGATGGCTATCGCGTCGATATGTGTGCTCGGGATGTCCCATCGATTGAAGACGTCTTTAGTCTAGGGTTTGTTACCTCTACCGTTCAAGTTTTTCGATTGAATGGATGTTTCCCTGAATGATGTATTCTATCCAATGATGATTTGAATAAAAAGATGCTTTATGTTCTACGAGTTTTGATATTTGCGTGAAATGAATCATGGTCGACAACAAATAGAATATGTAAACAAGAGTCATTCATTCAGCAAAACTAAACATGTTGATGACAGGATCTTGATGTTGCAAGTGGTGCAAGGCAATTCGAGGAAGACCTGAACAATCTTGATGGAGGAACTTTTGTTCTGGCTTCACGAGGGCAAATCTCCCTCGTTCGGAATCGGAATTGGGTGATTCCATAGCCCAGAGTTATATCTATGAGTCTTTGTTAATGTATCTAGGGCTGAGCACGGTTCGGTTCAAACCGAAATTTTAAGCCGAATCGACCGAACCGAACCGGACCAAACCGAAACTGATATAATTCAGTTCGGTTTTCGGTTTAGGAATTTTCCAAATTTCGGTTTCGATTTTCGGTTAAATTTCGGTTCAGTTTGAATTTTCCAAAGAATAACCTTATATTTATGCAAAACTGACAAAAACCAAAACCGAACCGAACTAATGCGGTTCGGTTTTCGGTTCGCATAAAATGGAATTTCGGTTTTCGATTCGGTTCTGTTTTTGTCGGTTCGGTTCGGTTTTGAACCGATGCTCAACCCTAAATGTATCAAAATTTGAGAGCCTGATAATGTGTGGTTCGAAGGTTATGTCTCTTGCACTGAGAGGTTGCAGGAACCACCGGGATAGAAGTTCTCAAAGAAAAAGGATGGCGGCAAGGGATCTTCTTGATGGTGTCTTTGGATGATGATGGGTGGTGATGATGGACGAGTTTGTATGGTGAAATGGAGGATATTGTGGTGGTTAGGTTGGATATGGACGAGCCTTCGAAAGGATGTGACTCACATCTTGAAAACACGAACTAGAAGGAATCAACCTAGGATATGACTCACCTAGATCAAACCTTCAGTCTTGGATTGATATGACTCACAATACAAAGGATCTAAAACTGAAATTTTATTTAAAAAAACAAGGTAAAAACGTTCCTAAAGCAAGGAGACAAAGGTTGGCATGGTTTGGCGTCAATCTTGTCTAACTAGAAAACCAGAGCCCTAGTGGCTTATAAAGAAAGACCTAAGGGCAAAAATGATATTTGCCTTTGGAAAAGTTTGAAAAATGACAAAATAGACCCCAAGTTTCCAAATGTCATAAAACACTCTCACAAGCCAAGCAATGAGCCACATAAGTCGTGGCCTTCTAACAAGACATGCACGCGTCACTATCTCACGATGTGATGGCCTTAGCATAGTCACATCATCGTCCCTCCCTGCAAAAAGGATTATTACTCGAATTCGAGTGCACTTCCAAGTTAAAATCTCATGAACACCATAGCTTAGTGGCAACACTGTCCCAAAAGTGTTAATGTAGACATGTCTGTTCAAGGCGATCTCCTCGGTGATGCTAGGGATAGTTTTCAACTCGCACTTGTTTAAGGTCGTTCTCTGAGCTCCGAACTCCAAATTGAGAGATCCTAAGTCCCATTTTGAGCTCAAGAAGTCTTCTTTATGTCCTCCAAATTTGAGCAACATTAGACCATTGAGTTGAAGGTTACACCATTTTGTCTAAGGTGGCGCAGATTGATCCGAGAAGAAGGTTTCACATTCCTGCAAAAGATGAGAGATGGGTGAGGGAATATGACCTGATTATTGATTAGAAAACAAAGATTCATGAAAGAGAAGTAGAAAGCAAACTTTACTTCCCTCGATGGTGTGAACAATTTCAATTGGTTTGGCGAGTAGAATAGTCTTCCCTTTCTCTTCTTTCTTGGTGGGATTCCCCTCACGACATAGGAAGTGTAAATTGGAGGGAACCATAGGTAAAGCATCCATCCATGGGGTAGCCAAAGAATGGATGGAGCTAGGAGTGATGGCAGGACGAAGCTTGATTTTAGGAGATAATTCCACAACTTCCTCCACTTTTTCCTTGGAATCAACCTTCTCTTTAGTTTGTGTTGGAGGTCATAAAGTGGCTCTTTTGAAGTAGCTTCATCCATGAATTCGGAGGTAAGGTTAACCATAACTTCTTGGATGAGAGGCTCCTCGATTGGCTTTGAAACATCCACCTTAGGTGAAGGTTCAAAGACTTGATGTGGTGGAACCAAGCAAGATGAATGCTCTTTACCCCTCTTTGGGACTCTTTGTGGCTCCAAACTCATTGAAGGACAATAAGGTGGTTCTTCAAATGTGGCTTGTCCTCTAAGTGATGGATACCATGGCATGACATTGGCTCCCCCGTGGAAGCTTGGTCTTGATGATGAAAATCCCAAGCTTGATGATGAAAATCCTATGCTCCATGTCCTACAACGTTAGTGTTGCAAGTAGAATATGAAGGGTAAAAAGGATAAGCCTCAACACACACTTGTGGTACATACCTCTCCATGAGAGCTTGTTTGAGCACTTGAAACGTACTAATGGGATGATATCCTTTACACCTCCTTCTCTCCTTGTGATCATACAACCATTTATGAGTCCCATGGATAAATCGTTTAGTGATATAACTAACTTTCATATCTTCAAGATAGACGCCATAGTAGTCAAAAAAATGATCGAGCTTGGAGATCCAAGCTAAGAAAGCATTGGCATCGGATAGGCCGTCAAAATATGGAATATAAGACCTTTTAAATAAGAATTCCTCATAATATGTACTTGTTCTTGAGATCTTGCACACACTCAACAAACAAGATTATCCCACAAATCACAAGTAATTCCAAAACACAAGTTCCTCCTAAATCAACCAAGAAAGAGCAAAGGAATGCAAGTGCAAGGTCAAGGCAAGGAGTTAGGTATGGCTAGGCAAAGAACAAATAATCCAATGCACACACAAGCACCTCAACTCAACAAGGAATTATAGGAAAAAGAAGCTACTAGGCACAAAATGTTTTACACAACAACAATTTAAGCAAAATTTGGCCTTGCTCGGATTTCTTTCTCATGGGGTCCAACTTCTTCTATGCCCTGCCCCTTATTACCTTTACACCAACAACAAGGTTTTTCTAGCCTCGTTTGTTTTTCTGTGCTTGGCCCCTTATTAGCTTTACGCCGCCGACAATGTTTTTCTGATTTTTTTAAAAAGAAAGTGGCAAACAACCACAATTCACACTACAAACAACACCCAATTTTATTTTCGAAGTTTAACAACTTGATGTCGTTCCTGTATCTTAAACCAAGCCTATACAAGTCTGAATTCAAGATATATGCATGGAACAAAGGGAAAGGTTGTGGCTAGATTTGGATGGATTGGTTTTGACTCAAACACGCAAGACAACACTTAAGACACCGGAAACGAAAGGCTATTTCAAATGGGGTTTTCAGGCTTTTTGGTTTGAGAATTGAATTGGAAAACCCTTGGGTTATCTTCTTCAACCTTTAGACGAAAGTCCTTGGATGAATTCAGAAATGTTCGTGCATCACTCAGCCAACACAACAACAACACACAACAAAGACAACAACCACAATTCTAGGGCAATTCGCAAGATATTTCAAAAATGGTAACAAGGGTGGCTCCTATGAGCACTTGCAACCCTAGATTTCTCAATCAAAGGTAAAAAAAAGGAGTACCTTGCATGGCTCTGATACCACGTGATGACAGGTTCTTGATGTTGCAAGTGGTGCAAGGCAATCCGAGGAAGACCCGAGCAATCTTGATAGAGGAACTTCTATTCTGGCTTCACGACGACAGATCTCCCTCCTTTGGACTCGGAATTGGGTGATTCCAAAGGCTAGAGTCAGATCTACGAGTCTTTGTTAAAGTATTAAAATTTGAGAGCTCGATAATGCGTGGTTCACAGGTTATGGCTCTTGCACCGAGTGGATGCAGGAACCACCGGGATAGAAGTTCTCAAAGAAAAAGGGTGGCAACAAGGGATCTTCTTGATGGCCTCTTTGCATGATGATTGTGGTGATGATGGACGAGTTTGTATGGTGAAATGGAAGATATTGTGGTGGTTAGGTTGGATATGGACGAGCCTTCGAAAGGATGTGACTCATGTCTCAAAAACACAAACTAGAAGGAATCAACCTAGGATATGACTCACCTAGATCAAACCTTCGGTCTTGGATTGATGTGACTCACAATACAAAGGATCTAAAACTGAAATTTTATTGAAAAGAACAAGGTAATTCCTAAAGCAAGCAGACAAAGGTTGGCATGGTTTGACATCAATCTTGTCTAACTAGAAAACTAGAGCCCTAGTGGCCTATAAAGAAAGACCTAAGGGCAAAACTGACATTTGCCTTTGGAAAAATTTAACAAATGACAAAATAGACCCAAAATTTCCAAATTTCATAAAACACTCTCACAAACCAAGCAATGAACCACACAAGTCGTGGCCTCCTAAAAAGACACGCACGTGTCACTATCTCACGATGTGATGACCTTAGCATAGTCACATCACATGGCAACATAATTTTCACACAACAAGAAATTCTCATAGAGTCAAGTAAACTACATACAAACTAGCAAAAGAACAAGCTGAGATAAAAAACAAACTTAGCAGCTAAAGATAAATGACCTCGAGCATCTTGCATTTGAGGTGCGGAGGCTTCCTGTCGGGAGTGTCGGGAAAGATCTTGCTCGAGGAAGGAAGACTTCTTTAGAAGTGATACCTTTTTAGGTGTACCGTGTTCCAACTTCGTGGGACAGCGCTTTAGACTCGCGTTGATATGCACCTTGGCCAATGACCTTAGTTATCTTCTATGGCCCTTCCCATGCTGGGGCTAACTTGCTCGACTTGGTTTCGTGGGTATTTTGGAAGACTTTTAGTAATACCCAATCGCCCACTTGGAAAGATCGAATCCTGACGTTCTGATTGTAGCTTCGGATGAACTGTTGTCGGTGCCTAGCTAGGCGAAGTCGGGCATGGTCACGGAGCTCGTCTGAGGTATCTAGATCGACTGACAACTATAGACGGTTCTGTTCTTCAGTCAAGAAATTGGAGCGAGCTGTGGGAATGAAAATCTCAGCGTGAATGACCGCTATGTTGTTCGGTCGGCCCATAGGACGTAACGTATCTCGTTGGCCCAGTTTCCCTTGGCTTTTGCGAGACGCTTCTTTAGGTTGTTCAAAATCACCTTATTGCTAGCTTCAGCTTGCCCATTAGACTAGAGGTAGCGAGGTGTCGAAGTGACCAAGTTGATGTTCCAGCGATTGTAGAAGTCTATGGTTCTCTGACTTATGAACTGAGAACTATTGTCACATACGATCTCTGAAGGCACCCCGAAACGACAAAGGATATTTCTAATGATAAAGGAAATCACCTGTTTATCCTTGATTTCTCGGTAAGACTCGACTTCGATCCACTTGGAGAAGTAATCGATCATGTTGAGGAAGAATACTCTTTGCTCGGACGAAGGGGGTAACTTCCCGATTATGTCTATTTTCCAACGCATGAATGGCCACGACATGAGTGTGAGATAGAGTGATTCGAGAGGTTGGTGTGCCGTTGGTGCGTGTCTCTGGCAAGCGTCGCACTTACGGTAGAAGTCTATAGCGTCCTTTCACATGGTGGACTAGTACCACCCCTGACGATGGGCCTTATTGGATTGACTTCTTCCTCTTGTATAGTTCCCACAATCTCCTTCGTGAAGCTCCTCAAGAAGTTTCTGGACGTTGGTCAAGAAGCGTTGGAGTGTGCTTACTATCGATCGGTGGAAGAGCATCCCATTCTCAATTGTGAACCGCATGGCTCTTAGCTTTAACATCCTAGCTTTAGTTTTATCTATTGGAATTTTCCTTTCGATCAACCAATCAAGATACGGTTGGGTCCATGGTTCCTTATTAACTTCATGGGGAGCGGGGGAATCTTTGTCACGACTCAGATCGTCTAGAGAAAGATCTAGATACGGACCGTTTCAGAAGCTCTTGGCGTTAGCATCATCACTGCTCATGAAGACGTCCTCGTAACATGTGGACCTGAAAGGGATGGCGTCATTAGTCATTTCATGAAGCTTATCACCATCATCGATGCGGGCTCTCTCGATGACAGGAACCATTATATGAACCACTGGAATCATCGGGCATTGATCGAGATTGATGGCTGAAGCTAAACGGGCGAGAGAATCTACTTTGGCATTCTGCTCTCTTGGGATTTGTGTGAAGCATATCTTATCGAATTGGGGGATTAGATCCTTGATGTTCGTGTTTTTAGTCTTGTTTTTAGGTGTCTTTCTTAGATTGTTTAGTTTAGTTTTAGAAGGTTTAGAGTTAGTTTTGTGTGTTTTTGGACAAGTTTGCATATTTTGTGAAAAGTATGGAGCCTACTCCGTTCTGTGTCTTTTTGTAGGTTTTTGAAGCGGAAAGGAGCATTCTCAAGTGAAGTTGAAGTCAAGTGGTGAAGGGTGGAGTGCATAGAAGAAGGAAAGGAAGAGTGCATGTTAAAGATCAAGTTTACGTTCAAAGAAAAGCTATGGAAAGAGTTCAAAAGAGCTGAAACAGAGAGCTCGTTACCGACCTGTGAGGTCGGTTTCGAGCTGAGCAACGAGTTTTGTTCAAAGGAATTCAGCAAGTGTCTACCGACCCTATGCAGGTCGTTACCGAGGTGACCTGTGTCGGTAGAGCGGTGCTGACTTTCGGAATATCTTTTATCTTGTAATCTTTTAAGTTTAGAAACTTTTTATCTTTTAGATTTTTATTAGATAGCTTTTTCTAGTATAAATACTCTTGTCCTAAGCCTAGGACGGGGGATTCCTGAGTTTTAGAGAGCAAGTTGTGAGAAAGGAACGAGACATTAGTTGGAGATTTTGGTCCTGATTTCGATCGAGAGAGAGAAAGAAGGTGGAGATCGAGGTCGTTATTATTGTTCTTCGTTCTTAGTTTCGAATTCCGAGTGTGGTTGTAAGACAATATTTTTTAATTTCAATTAAGTTTTACTTTTCAATGTTCTCTTTTAATAAAGTTATTAGTTTTGATTCAATGATGTGTGAGTAGTTTTCTTTTCTAGGGTCGGGGTTGAAACCCGATATAGTTCTGCATGGTTGAATGAATGTGTTGATGTTTTGATTGCCTTCTATCCTTTGAATTACTTGTTTGTGCTTATACTTAGACAAAAGTCGAAGTAATTTGAGTTTATTGCTTGATCGAAAGAGAAAGTCTTGAACTTGAATGTTGATATTGTTCGATAACGAAAGTTTCAAGCTTTGGATTCAAAACAAGTAGTAAAGTGAATTGATTTATGAAAGTTGATTGATTTGCTTGTTTAGTCAATGAAAGTTGATAGATTTATCTTCAAAGGCATGATCTTTATCCTTCACATGAGTTTATATGCATAATTATGTTGTGGCAACCCTTGTCCTAGAGCTTTTTATCCTTTGATTTTCTTATGTTTTGCATTCGTATACACTCGTTATCGAGGTAATTGAATCGGTACCGAGCCTGCACTTGCATTGTGTTATTTTCTCTGTTTTGGTAGAAATCCTGCATCGTTACCGACCCTGACAAGGTCGGTACCGAGGTCTATCGTAGCTGTTTTTTGATATCCTCTTTTTAGGTAGGGTTTTAGTGTCTAGATAGATTAGATTAAGTTGGTTTTCGTGCTAGAGTTTTATGTTTTTGAGTCTTTTTGCTTTAGTTTTCGTATTTCCTTGAGATTCGGAAACTACGCATCTTTTGTGTCTTTTTATAGGCATTTTGGAGCTCAATAAAGGATTTGGAGCATTGCAAGAGAAGATGGAGATGAAGCGCTCAAGTAAAGTCATTGAAGATCAAGTTTGAGCTTGGAAAGAGATAGAGAAATTCGTTACAAGAACATAGGAAAAAGAATCGAGTCAAACGGAGTTGTAACGAATCTTCTACGCAAGTTTTACTCAAGGTTGTTCGAACAAGCTCTCAGGAACGACCCCATGGGGGTCGTGCACGACCCTATCAGGGTCGTGCTAGACCCACCCAAAGTTGTAAGCCTCAGGGCCGACCCCTAGGGGGGTCGTGCACGACCCATTTGGGTCGTGCATGGCACCGACTCTTCCTTATTCGGAGACCTTTTAAGAGATATTCTATCTTTTATTTTAGGAAGTAGTTTTATCTTGTTTCCTAGTATAATTAGGGCTCCTTTTTCTCTATAAAAGGGGGCTAGACCTTCTAGTTAAACTCTCTCTTTTTCTAGCTTTGTTTTTGACATTATTTGGAGATTAAGAGGAAGACTTGGAGGACAAGTTGGAGAAATTTGTAAGACCTCTGTATTTTTATGATCATGTCTTCTTCTTTATTTTCAATGAGTGAGTAGTCTTCTTAGATTCTAGGGTTAGGTGAAAACCCAAGGCAATCATGCATGTCTAAACTTGAATTCATGACTTGAATGCTTGAAAGATCATATCTATCTATCTTGTGCTTAATACCTCTGCGAAAGTTGAGGCAATATCTTGCAATTAACCTAAAAGCGAAAGTGTAAAGTTGATTGCTTGATTAGATCTAATAGGATTATTTGGGAAAGTTGATATTCCTAGGCTGAAAGATAGATAGAAAGTTGTTTAATTTGCGACAGTTGATTGAATAACTTGAATTGTTTGCGACAGTTGACTTTTCTATGATCTAGATTGCATGATAGTTGTGAATTCTCATTGAAAGCATGTGTGATTGTTGTTGTCGTAGCCCTAGTCCTAGGATTGCTTTTTATATTTGATTAAGCCTAGCCAATTTGCATCGATCTCGACCTCCAAAGTCGTGCTCGAACCCTTGCTTGTTTTTGTTTTCTTGCTTTTCTTAGTTTATTAACTAATCTTTGGCCCTAATCTCATTCCCGTGGACGAACCTGACTCCGCTATACTCAGCGGGGTCTTGAATATAAATTTATTTGTTCAAGAAACCCTTCAACAAATTGGCGCCGTTGCCGGGGAGTGAGCAATAGTGCCTAGTTTAGTTGATATTTGGGTTTGGGACTAGCCCTTACCCTTTTATTTTTTTTTAATTTTGTTTTCTTTTGTCTTTGTTCGCAGCATATGCCATCTAGTTTTTCCCGAAGAACCTTTGGGATTAACTACGACAACGAACCTGAGAGATCCTTCCATAGACGTTTGAGAGAACAACGAGCAATGGCCGACGCTGAGACTCTTGCTCAACAAATGGAGGAACTGCGCACTCAGATGCAGCGCATGCAAGCGGAACGAGACGCTTCGGATGCAGCTGCACGGCGATTTCAGGAGCAACTGAACGCTATCCCAAGGAATGCCAAGCAATACATGCACCCAGAACTGAAGGTGCCTGAACCGGCGATAGTGTTCCCGGAGATCGACCGCACTTTTGAGATTAAATCTCACTTCATATCCTTAATAAAGCGTTCTCAATTTGAGGGGAAACCCACTGAATGCCCAATGGAGCATATTAAGAACTTTACTGATTTATGTGACACTATTGCTGCTGACAGTGTCTCATTTGAATATGTTCTCTTGAAGGCATTTAAGTGGTCTCTTGCAGGAAAAGCTTTGAGTTGGTTGGAGAGTTTGCCACCAAGGTCAATTACAACGTGGAAGGCTTTGCATGATTTATTCATGACCAAGTTCTTTCCACCGGCAAAAACAACGGAGCTTAGGAAGCGCATCACCTCCTACCATCAACTTCCAAACGAGACGCTTGTGGAGACATGAGAACAATTTCAAGAGCTTCTACGCCAATGCCCTACTCATGGGCAACCTCCCTATGTTCTCCAAGAGATCTTCTTTCAAGGCATTAATGTGGCTACCAAAGATCGCATTAACCTTCACACTGATTGTGGGTTCATCGAGATGACTCCAGAAGAAGCATGGGCATTATTGAACAAGTTAACCAATTATGATGCCATGTACGGAACCCAACAAGCTAAGCCAACAGAGAGGAAGCTTTATGTACCACAATGTGATGTGGTTGATCGGGATGTGAAGGTCCAATTCATGCAAGATGAGATCAACCGTCTGAAAAAGCAAGTAAGTTACTATCAATCTTCTCAATCTTGTCAAGAATGCGGGTCTTCCGCCCATACTACTTCCAATTGCACTAACTTGCAGCAAGTGTGAGCCGTCGAGGCTTATGAGGAGGCGAATTACATGAGAGGTTCCTATAAGAACCAAAACAATTATGCAGGGAGGAACAATGCTCAATCATCTTGGGGCAATTCCAATTATGACCAATACAATCAACCCCCTCAACAAGAGCAACGTCCCACTCCCTACCGTCCTCCGGGCTATCAAGAGCCACCATCATGGGTGCAAGGGTTGCAAGAAGGAATCCGAGCTGATGTCCAGACCAGAATCAATGGAGTACGAGCCGAGCTTACCACATAAATGAAAGGGGTTCATGAAAGATTAGGAGGGGTTTATGAAAGATTGGGAGAATTTCACTCATGGAGAAAGAACATCGATTTCCAACTTGGCTAGCTAGCTAATCAAATCCAGAGACCTCAGGGACAACTCCCGGGCCGTCCCGAAGAGAATTCTAGAGGCCGAGCAAGCAATGGTGAAATCCGAGCCATGCACCTAAGGAGTGGCAAAGAGTTGCCCAAGCTTAACAAGAAAAAAAGAGAAGGAACAAGCCTCAAGACCGACCCCCTTAGGGTCGTGCAAGACCCCCTTAGGGTCGTGCACGACCCCCTCAAGGGTTGTTCCTGAGGAGGCTAATAATGAAGAAGAAGAGGCGATCGACCCTCCAAGGGTCGAGCTCGATCACCCTTCACCAAGTAAGTCTTCTAACCCTTCTCTTTCCATTCACTCTCCATCTAAAGTACTTCCTTTCCCTTCTAAGAAACCCAAGGACTCAACGGAAGGTAAGTTCAAACGCTTTGTTAAGTTGCTTCAAGGTTTAAATCTTTCCATTCCTTTCGCCGAGGCTTTGAATGAAATGCCTACTTATACTAAATTCTTGAAGGAGATTTTATCTAGGAAGCGATCAATCTCAGAGATGCATAATGAGGTCCATTCCATAAAGCTTCCTGAAAAGCTAGGCGATCCCGGTAAGTTTGCTATTACTATTGGTATTGGAGCTTACCGTTTCAAAGCTTTGTGTGATCTAGGTTCTAGTGCAAGCTTGCTTCCACTTTCAATTTGGTCCAAGACTAACATGGGACCACTGGAGCCTATTGATATGAATCTCTACATGGCGGATGGATCTCGTGTAAAAGCAACTGGAGTTGTGGACGATATTCCTATCCAAGTTGGAAAATTCTTTGTCCCAAATGACTTCATTGTGCTAGATATGCAAGAAGACCATGTGGTGCCAATCATTCTTGGAAGACCATTCTTAGCCACCGCAGGGGCAAGAGTTGATGTTAGAAAGGGACTCCTCACATTTGACATTGGGGAGGAGAGGGTTGAGTTTCGCTTCAATCCCATTGTGAACGAAGTTGCTAGTTGTCGTATTGAGGAGCCTACCGACCAACCATGGGTCGGTAACACCCCTTATTTGAAGGAAAACAAGGTGGGAGATGGATCAAGGCACAACATCGAGCCACTTCCAAATCCAACAAGGTCGTTAACGACCCCCTACACCTCGCTAACAAGCCACTTCCCGAATGACCCTGGTGAGTTTTCTTGTTCTTATGCAATTAATTCTAGTCATGATCCTTTCTCCTATTCTCATTCTATATTAGATCCTACTGTTAGTCATATGAAGGAGTCAAAACCTCCTTGGTTTTCAGATTTTACTAACCCTGTTGTAGGATTACCAAGTATACTTGTGGATGATAGAGGACCGAATGTCCTAGAGAGAAGCTTTGAAGCTTTTCCATCTAAGTATGGGGTTTCCCATGATCCCGACAAAGCTGGATGGAGGCCGCCCTGATGAGCTAAGATAAGTCGTCAAGATAATGACGTTAAACAAGCGCTTACGGGAGGCAACCCGGACTTTAGATTAGATTTTTATATTTTTATTATTTATGTTTTTTTTTAGAATTAGATTTTTCTAACCTTCCTAGACTAGGATATAATACTTTTGTTTGGAATAGAATTTTGTGGGATTTTTGCAGGGTCCTAAGCTTCAAATAACAAGCTCATAAAGACGGGAAAAGACGACTTTACCAAAGGAGCAATTTAAAGGAACTATTCGACCACTTCCAGAGGGTCGAGCACGACCCCATATGGGTCGTGCACGACCCTGACGTGCATTTCCGAAATTGTCCTTCTCCATTGAGTTTAACCATGAAGAGTTCCACTCCTTCCCAAGCTTCCAAGAGTTCTTTGTGAGTTTTCTTCTTCTTTTCTCTTTACATTTTCATATCATTTTCATGCATGAGGACATTGCATGATTTAAGTATGGGGTAGGGGAAGAAGAAATCTCTCATGTTGTATATAATTGAGTCTTTGATTGTTTGCTTGTTTGCTTTCTTGTTAGGTTGTTTTGTTTAAAAAAGAAAGAAATAAAAAATTTGAAAAAAAAATTGAAAAAATGTCGAAAAATCCAAAAATATTTGCTTCTTTGTTTTAGGATAGAGGAATGCTCCATCTTAGATGTCCTATGATGAGAATTAATTTTCATGCTTATCATGTAATTCCTTTGGCATATTTGGATAGTATAGCCTAAGTCTTGAGAAATTGCTTTTGATTATGAAAAGTGACTTGTGATGAAATTGAGCATATGTGTCTTAAGTAGAAGTAGTTGCAATCCAACAAAAATTTTACCTAGTGAGAATTTTGGCCTTATAGGGAGAACATAAGAAATCCCTCTTCTTTTTCTTGTGTGATTTGCTCTCTTTGTGCATAAATCTCTTGTCATTGATATGGTTATCTATTTCTTGAAGCCGCTATGAGATCATTCATGCATGTTGATTATGATTAAGAACTTATATTTCATAAGCCACTTTTTATCCTCTCTTTTACCTACCTCTACATTATCCTCTTTTTGAAGCCAAATTGAGCCTTAAGCCTTTTATTTTTAGCTCCGCAAAATTATTCCCTAGCCGATATAAGCTTGACCCTATCCGGGGATTAGGACTTAGTGTTGGTTTGTGATAGTTTTGTTGAGTGAGATTGCTTGGTTCAAGTGTGGGGTAATTATGGGTTGGGAAAAGTAAAAAATCTTGCAGTTTGTCATGTAAAAGGAGTTTGGTTCCCTGAATGCACTTATAAAAGAAGTTAAAAAAATTGGCCAATCTCCAACAAAGGAAAAAATGAATATCATAAGGGAGTAAAAGAAGAAAAGAAAAAAAAGCAAAGTGTTGAAAGTAAAAGTGTGCATGAGCCAAATTTCCTTAGTATTTGTAAGCAAGATAAGTTGGGATTTAAAAGGGTGAAAGAAATAAGTGAGTTTTGAGCATAATGTTGAGAGAGTTTGGTATATGTTCTTTTATGTGTAATATCCGCGATATTCCAAGCTTTTTATAATATAATATTTATTATCAATTATTTTCGCTAATTAAAAAGGAGAATTTCTAAGTATCAACTTAACTTCTACTATTTTTCTTTTGAAAGAGTTTATCAAGAAGATTAAAAATTCAATAAAATGACTTGAGGGACATAGATTAATAAAGTGAAGTAAATTAATAAAAAGAGCATTAGATAAAAATAAGGTCCTTTAGAAATTGAATTTATTTCCTAACATAGATTACACAAAGGCCTAAAAATGCAATTTACAAGCTTTGTAAAAAAAAAAAATGCAAGAGCCGGGATTTGAACCCAAGATCTCTTGCACTCCACCCTCACACGCCCCTCCCTATTCCGCTAGACCAAGTGAACCTTCTTGCCATTTACCCCACTCTTTTAATTTCATATCAATTTTTGAGTCTTCTTCTCCAAACAAGTCAAAGTGATGTGACATGGGAGCAATGCATGTTATCCATCTTCTCCCCTTGCTTGCAAGACTTCTATCCTTGCATCACCTTCCATCATCTTCAAACTAACACAAGTGTGACCAATGGAGGACCATCCTCCTCCTCTCCATTGGTGCATCACCCTTGGCATGGATCACAAGCTTCCTTCCCTTGGCCTATAAAAAGGGCCTTCATCTTCTCCTAACACACACCCATTCATCCTCCTCCTCTCCTTCTAGCAAGCATTCTAGTTCAAAAGCTCCAAAATTCAGCCCTTCAAGTTTTTGTTCTTCCCTTCAAAAACACCATTGTAGCCCCTCAAAGCTCCTCCTCTCTTTTAAACAAATTCTCTCATTCAAGTGTTTAAAAATCAGCCCCTTCCAATTTCCAATCCTCCACCAAAATAACACAAAAACTCCATCAAATTCCTTGTCTTCCTCCTTGGAGCCCGCCGGACCACCTCCCTGCCCTAGCCGAACCACCAGCGCGCCGCCCCTGCACCGCCGAGCCACGCCGGAGTCACCGTCCCTGCCTGGTTGCGCCGCCCCGAAGACCGCCGGCCTCCCCTCTCTTCTCCTGGTTTTGTAATACATAACTCATAAAAGTATAAAATCTTATCCCTTAATTTCTATTAAATTAAATTATGAAGTTGGAAATATTAGTATATCCTCTTTTGAATTGTAGAAATATTGGTAGAAAATCAACTAAAGATTTATGGAATAAAATATTAGGTATAAAATCTTGTTAGTTGAATATTAGAAACAAACTAGAATTTCCATGGTAACTTAACCTTATAAATAGGAAATTATTATTGTGCTTATTGTAAATTATGCTCCTTACGTCACATAAATAGTTTTTATAAAATAAATATAGCATACAAAAATTAGTAGTTAATATTATCATCCGTTTAAGAAGAGAAAATAAGAATTTTATAGGATATGAATTGTTGCATGTCTTAAAACTATAGAGGATATCATGTTATATGAATTAATTATAATAATGATAGGTATATTAGATAAATTCATTATTTACTAAAATATAAAGTAGCATATCACTAAGTGTAAAGAATATAATGATATATGAATTTTTATAATGATGATAGATATGTTAATGAATCTATTAGTTAATAAAAATATTAGTTTGACCTACCTCTAGGTGTAGAGATTTCTAAAAGATATAAGCTTTAGTTATAAATATATAAGTTGTGACAATAAGTTAATATATAATATGTTATTATATTACTAAGTTATAAAAGTGACTTGCATGACAAGATATTGGAGGAATATGGGAAAGATGTTATAAATTGAATTAAGATATCATAATGGCCTAGACATAAGATTTATTTAATAATAATGGTAGGGGATGATAAAATACTTATGACATAGTATAATTATAACTAATCTAAATACTTGTAGAGAACCCTTATAAAAATATTATTATTACAAGGATTGTAGTCATGGACTATAGTGGACACTAGACATTGACTTTTATAAAAGAATAATGTTGATAATAATTATATTACTAAAGTCATCATGTGAGAAAAATATTAATTTAGTAACCTCTAAGTTTAGAGAATTATTACAAAACATAAGCCTAGGTTAAATATAAGAAGTATGATCTTATAATGAGTTATGATATTATATAGCATAAGGTTGACTTGTATGGAAAGAAACCATATAGATATAGAAAGGATATTATTTTATAACCTACAAATATTATAATAATGGACTATAAATATGAAGTAGGATATTATAAGCCATGTTTATATTTTATAAGCCATGACCCTATTTTGTAAGATTATGATCATAGATATTTTTATAAGTCTTATAATGTGAAAAGAACTATAGGAATAAAATAAATAAGATTAATTTAATATATGTTAATTTTAGAATGTTACCTTATAAAGAAAATTAGAAATTCCTAATTATGGAAACTTTCAAGAAAAGTAGATTATAAGTTTATGAGCCTTATTTGTTTTAGTTAAATTATAGAATTAAATAAAAGTCTACCAAAGGTATATTATTCATAAAATATTCTTGGTGATGGATATATCGCTACAAAATCCTTAAGGAATTTAGAAGTAATATTTTAAACTAAGACAAGTACATAAAAAGGTTAAAATGAATTTCTTATAATTTAAAGAAAACTTATAGTTTTATAAGAAAAATACTTCTAGGCAAAGTATAATATTTTTATGAAATCTTACTTGCTTACTTATATTAAAGAAATAGGAAATAAAGTTATAAGAGATTATTTTAGTAAAGGTTTTATGGAATAATAAGGATATTACAAAACCAAAATAATAATGAAGGAATATTATTATTTTAAATAACTTTCTAAATTATTACAATAATAATTAGAATTCCGCTTCTCTTATAAAAGTATTATAAGAGAGAAACCGAGTTAAGAAGAATCCGTTTTTATAAGCCGCTCGTAAATTCCATGTCATTAGGTCGGGATTCGTGCTCAAAGTTGCGAACCAAATATTCTGTCAAGACTCGATAGTATACGCTTGTAAGCTAAGGCAAGTGGAATTTTCCCCTTGTGACCTTTTATATTCGTTTCCGTGAAATTCTCAATGTTGGGAACAACATGTGTGCTAAGTAACGAATGAACCTAGGAAATATCGATTGTTAGATATAACGACCCCTTGTTAGCATAATTCGCTATTATTATTTGATAGGATTATTTATGCTAGTGTGGCTGTGGCCTTGATTGTTTATGGTCTCGTTTAGAGACTAACGTCGAACGAACTAGTGAGGGGCGCGGAATAGCCGACGCCTCTATATCACCTTACTAAGTCGTAAGTGCCTACGCGTTTGAAGTACGACTTTCGGGATCATGATCTCCATCCGCTCCGATTGCAAGGAGGGATGAGTGCACTCTGCAAAGTGCCGGGAAACGGAGTTTTTCCCTCGGGTGGCTCGGATTATCCGTGTCCCACCACTATCTATTCAAAATCATAATTGAATCGAACGTCTTTTTGTCACTAAAGAAGATAAGTGCCCTATGCACAAATTAAGACACCAACACCGAACCGGTCTCAAATGATCGATCCGGCTCTCGGCCCGCTCAAGGCGCGAGAGGTTTTTGACTCGTATAGATTAGTATATCGTTCCCAACATACTTTCTACTCCAAAGAAGTCTACAATCTAGTAGCTCTTCTGTCGCTTATCGAGTTATCTTCGTTTAAGATATACTCTCCTTTGAACCACTAAAGCTCCACATGAACAAGCCTTATCGTATAGCCCATCGTAAACACAACCCTAATATCTCTTTTGATAATACTTGAAATTACCAAAATACCCTCGGGAAGTTCCATTCCCGCTGGCTTAGTCTCTTAGACTAATTCTTCTTTTCCGCATGTTTGCCTGGCATTCTATCGCCCCTCGCGAATTATGTCAGAATCTAGGAATCCCAACAAGGCGTGAAGTGAAGTGAAGACGAAGGAAGAACGAGGATTTTCAAGATGTACCTTTCTATCATTTTGCTTTAGTTTCATTACGTTTCAAGGACAAGCAGGTTTTGCATTTCAATTCCGAACAACTTTATGTTTGAAAACAATGTAAGATGTTTTGTAAGAACCAAGTCTCCCTCGGGAGCACCTTTTCTCATTATGTATTATGTTTTTATTCCGCATTTTAATTGTTCTATATCATTCTAAAAGCCTTGGGTGACTTTGGACAGTAAAGTCCGAGGTCACTGGCGGTAATACCCAATGTTGTAAAATAGGGGTGTTACATTATGAGAGTTTTGGAGATGTGAGTTTTTAGGAGTCTTTGATTCCCGGATATTATTAGCACCACATAGCCAAAATATTTCCACGCCTTGTTGTCTCTACCAAGCCCCATTACAACCCGGCCGAATGGAGTCTTCTATGAAGATTTCATTGAGCCTAAGTTCTTATGATGATTGATGTGTTTTCACTTCTCTAGGTAGAGATATTGGTGATATGAGTCTCAATGATAAAGTTGATGTTGCATAAAGATTGAGTTGAGAGTTGATATTAATAGCCTAAACACATGAGAGATGAGTGAAACACATTAAAATCCCTTGTGAGGGCCTATGATTGAGACTCATACATATGTGATGACGTTAAAATTACTTGTCTACTTCTTCACTTGTGCTTAAATTGTTTTGACAAGGGTTGTGCTTGAAGATTGTGTTATTGGTCTTGATTTTGCATGATTATTGCTTGAGGACAAGCAAGTCTAAGTATGGGGTATTTTGATATCCTCTTTTTAGGTAGGGTTTTAGTGTCTAGATAGATTAGATTAATTTGGTTTTCATGCTAGAGTTTTATGTTTTTGAGTCTTTTTGCTTTAGTTTTCGTATTTCCTTGAGATTCGGAAACTACGCATCTTTTGTGTCTTTTTATAGGCATTTTGGAGCTCAATAAAGGATTTGGAGCATTGCAAGAGAAGATGGAGATGAAGCGCTCAAGTAAAGTCATTGAAGATCAAGTTTGAGCTTGGAAAGAGATAGAGAAATTCATTACAAGAACATAGGAAAAAGAATCGAGTCAAACGGAGTTGTAACGAATCTTCTACGCAAGTTTTACTCAAGGTTGTTTGAACAAGCTCTCAGGAACGACCCCATGGGGATCGTGCACGACCCTATCAGGGTCGTGCTAGATCCACCCAAAGTTGTAAGCCTCAGGACCGACCCCTAGGGGGGTCGTGCACGACCCATTTGGGTCGTGCATGGCGCCGACTCTTCCTTATTCCGAGACCTTTTAAGAGATATTCTATCTTTTATTTTAGGAAGTAGTTTTTTCTTGTTTCCTAGTATAATTAGGGCTCCTTTTTCTCTATAAAAGGGGGCTAGACCTTCTAGTTAAACTCTCTCTTTTCTAGCTTTGTTTTTGACATTATTTGGAGATTAAGAGGAAGACTTGGAGGACAAGTTGGAGAAATTTGTAAGACCTCTTTATTTTTATGATCATGTCTTCTTCTTTCTTTTCAATGAGTGAGTAGTCTTCTTAGATTCTAGGGTTGGGTGAAAACCCAACGCGATCATGCATGTCTAAACTTGAATTCATGACTTGAATGCTTGAAGGATCATATCTATCTATCTTGTGCTTAATACCTTTGCGAAAGTTGAGGCAATATCTTGCAATTAACCTAAAAGCGAAGGTGTAAAGTTGATTGCTTGATTAGATCTAATAGGATTATTTGGAAAAGTTGATATTCCTAGGCTGAAAGATAGATAGAAAGTTGTTTAATTTGCGACAGTTGATTGAATAACTTGAATTGTTTGCGACAGTTGACTTTTCTATGATCTAGATTGCATGATAGTTGTGAATTCTCATTGAAAGCATGTGTGATTGTTGTTGTGGTAGCCCTAGTCCTAGGATTGCTTTTTATATTTGATTAAGCCTAGCCAATTTGCATCGATCTCGACCTCCAAAGTCGTGCTCGAACCCTTGCTTGTTTGTGTTTTCTTGCTTTTCTTAGTTTATCAACTAATCTTTGGCCCTAATCTCATTCCCGTGGACGAACCTGACTCCGCTATACTCAACGGGGTCTTGAATATAAATTTATTTATTCAAGAAACCCTTCAACATTTTCTTGCCTTGTTTTCTTGTTTTCTTAGTTTGGTAAACAAACAACCTTGCTTCCTATGGACGATCCTGAGTTCGCTATACTCAGCGGGTCTTGACTACAAATTTATTTGTTGTCGGGAAACCCTCTCAACAAATTGGCGCCGTTGCCGGGGAAGAAACAATGTTTGTTTGTTTACCTGTGGGTCTTTGAATAGCCCGACCACGTTTTTGTTTTTAATTTTGTTTTCTTTTGTCTATTTTCTCCGCTTATGCCAGTAGGACGCCGCATGCTCGAGTTTGATAACACGAGTTATTATTCTGAACCTGAACGCACCTTGCACCGTAGAAGAAGAGGAAACCAAGCCATGGCAATGACTCCTGAACAGATGGAACAACATATGACCACTCTCTAAAGGCAGATGGAGGCGTTACAAGCTGATCGAGGCGCTGCTGCTGCAACAGCTGAACGAGAGCGAGTAAACGCTGCACATCACCGAGAGGACAATGCCCGTCTACAGGTTCAGTTGAATGCCTATCCGAGGAATGCCAAGCAATATATGCATCCAGAACTGAGGATGCCAGAGTCTGCAATCGTGCTTTTGGAGATATAGAAGACTTTTGAGATCAAGTCTCAATTTATATCCTTAATCAAAAGGGCTCAGTTTGAAGGGAAACCTACTGAGTTCCCTATGGAACATATTAAAAATTTCCTTAATTTATGTGACACTATTGCTGCTGAAGGTGTCTCACTAGAATATGTTCTATTAAAAGCTTTCAGGTGGTCTCTTACTGGAAAGGCCTTGAGCTGGTTGGAGAGCTTACCTCCTAAGTCTATCAGGACTAGGAAGGCTTTGTATGATCAATTTCTTAAAAAGTTTTTCCCTCTTGCCAAGACAACGGAGTTGAGAAAACGCATCACGTCCTATCACCAGCTGCCTAACGAGACCTTTGTAGAGACATGGGAGAGGTTCAAGGAGATGCTCAGATTGTGCCCCACTCATGGGCAACCCCTATATGTGCTCCAAGAAATCTTCTTCCAAGGGATTAATGTAGAAACAAAGAACCGCATCAACACTCACACTTCTTGCGGATTTATAGAGATGGATCTCACTGCTGCATGGGAACTGCTGGACACGTTGTCTAACTTTTTTTTTTTGGTTGAAGGAGAGGCAGTACTCTCCGTCCGCTCAAGGGGGAATTTTATTAATAATAAAAAAGGGCTAAGTAGTCAGCAAACGGGGGATAGCCCGACCCCTAACATCATCAACAAGCAATAAAGAAATCCCCTCAGGCGGGGCACACAATACATGCAAACCTAAAGTATAGTCAAAAGCAATAGACGCAAGGCTATCCGCTACGGCCTTCGCCTCACGATACACATGTCGGAAATGGATTGACCAATCCCTACTAATAAAGCCTTGGCATTGAAAAACCAGGCTAGAGAACGGATGGATCTTATTAAGTTTCATATGCAACAAATTAATGACAAGCTGAGAATCCGACTCAATTATGACATGACAGAAGCCTTTGTCCAAAGCAAGCCGGAGACCATCAACAACGCCCCAAAGCTCCGCCATCGGTACTGTACACGAACCAATGTTGTGGATGAAACCTCCAATCCATTGCCCCTCGCTATTCCGGATACACCCGCCAGCAGTGGCACGTCCGTCACGAACCGCTCCGTCGGTGTTGACTTTAACATAATTGCCCAGTGGCTTTGACCAACATATCTCCTGCATAATTTTGCATGAGGGATTTCTCAAAAATTAAACTTACTTGCAGCTAAGGCAGCTTCACGTGCCTTCTCAACCACGAACTAGGTCCTATTTGGAATGTACAGCTCCTCTCCAAACGTTGACGCACAACGCCATCTCCACACCCACCACATCACAGTAGCAAACAAGGCATTCCACTCAACATTGAGGTACGGTCTCGAAATCAACAAGTTGCTCCTAATCCAGCAAGAGAAAGGCTCCTGGAAAAAATACATAGAGACGTCAGAAGCTCTCAAATTGTACCAGATATTACGAGTTTGAGGAAGCTCCCAAAATATGTGCTCATAAGTTTCTTCTGCTGCACCGCACACCACGCAACTTGCATTCGATGTAATATGCCTCCTTCTACGCTCAGCGTTGGACATAACCCCACCTTTACTTGCCAGCAAAACGAAGCAACGTATACGCTCGGGAACGACAAGGCTCCAGATCTTGCTAAAGAACATTTTGTCAACTTCTGCTCGGGAAAAAATACCCTGAATTAAGTTAAAACCGGAAGAGACCGAGTAGTTTCCGTCCGAAGAAAAATTCTAGCACAATTCATCCTCATTGCAGTTCAGATTAGAAGTAACAACAATAGCGGCTAACTTCAGGAGTATATGAGGCGGTAACTTGTCCGACAGATATTCCCAATTCCAACCAGTGCCTTCAATCCACAGCGAATTCACCGTTAACTGGCCATCCTCCTGCTGAATACTATTGACATCAAAGTCCCCCAGTGGCGCCTCAGTCAACCAAAGATCAGTCCAGAACCGGATTGAAAGACCATCTCTCAGAATCCACTTCGTTCCCTTGATCACGACCTCTCTGATCCCTATTTGGATGCCCTTCCAAATGTGAGACGAACCAGGACCAATCCCCAACGACGTCCCAACGTATTTATTTTTAAGGACATTGACCCAAGTGTTTCCATCTTCTAATACAAATCGCCAACTGAGTTTACCCAACAAAGCCCGATTCAGCTCCTTCATTGGTTTTATACCAAGCCCTCCGTGAATTTTTGGTTTGATAATCTCGGACCACGCAACCTTATGTATACGCTTTTTCTCGATGGTACTTCCCCAAATGAAACCCCGGTTCAACTTATCAATTCTTGTACACAAGTTGTCCGGGAGTTTGACCGTAGACATCGTGTAAACAGGAAGGGAAGTAAGAACCGATTTGACCAATGTAACACGACCCGCTAAGCTCAGAGATTTGGATTTCCAGCCCGCGAGTCGGTTATTGAATTTATCAAGGAGAGTGGAAAACGTATTCCTATTCACCCGCTTATGAAGCATGGGCATTCCAAGGTAATTCCCGAGATTGCTTGTAACCAAGATACCACTGGCCTCTTCAAGTCTTCGCTGCACAACATTACTCACATTTTGGGACACGGAGATTTTAGACTTGGACGTACTCACTTTCTGAACCGATGCTCTACAAAAGATCTCCAAACACCTCTTGATTACTTGAATTTGCTCCACCGACGCCTCCGCAAATAACATTATGTCGTCAGCAAAGAACATATGGGAGAGTACAGGACCGGTTCTTGTAAGCTTAACCAGTTTCCAATCACCCTTCTCAACAGAATCAAGAATAATGTGACTTAATCTCTCGATACAAAACAAGAAGATGTAGGGCGAGATTGGATCTCCTTGTCTAATGCCTCTTTCCATGGAAAACTGCTCTGTCAACTCACCATTCCACAACACTTGTAGCCTAGGCGAAGAAACACATGCCATAACCCATCTCAGCCAAGCATCTGGGGCACCCAAATCTGTAAGAGAAGCCTCAATGAAGTCCCAATTCAGTCTATCGTAGGCTTTCTCAAGGTCAAGCTTAAGCACCATCCACCCTTTCTTACCCCTTTTTCTCCTTATAGAATGAACGATCTCTTGAGCCACCACAATGTTATTGTTGATGAGGGTTTCTTGACAACAAATAAATTTATAAGTCAAGACTCCGCTGAGTATAGCGAAGTCAGGATCGTTCCACAGGAAGCAAGGTTGTTCGTTTATCACTCTACTAAAAAGCAAATAAAAACAAATAAAAACACTCAGAAGTAGCCTCGTTAACGACGTTGTCAGGGTCGTTAACGAACCACCGAACACAAAAATACACAAATAACGACTTAAATAAATTCGGTACCGAGGCAAGTAACTCAGCAACGAAAATTCACTAAAAATAATTCAAATAAAACAAAGATCTAGGACTAGGGACACCCCAACATAGCCAAGCATATAAACTCGTAAGAAGATAAGATCATGCCTTTAAACAGATAGAATCATCAACTTTCGGTTACTAGCAAGTAAATTAATCAACTTTCACATCCTAATCCACTTAATTGCTTGTTTTGGATCTAAAGCTTGAAACTATCGTATTCAAACAATATCAACCTTCAAGTTACTAACTTTCTCTTTCAATCAAGTTAAAAACTCAAATTACCTCAACTTCCGTTTCGTTATAAGCACAACAAACAATCTCAATAAAAGATAAAAGGCATTCAACACACAATCTTACTTATTAAACATGCTCAACTATGCTGGGCTTAACCCCCGATCCTAGAAAAGAAGACTACTCACTAATCATAACTAAGAAACTAATAACTTTAATCAAAGAAAACATTGAAAACAAAACAAAACTCAAATTAATAAGAAAATATCGTCTTACAGAGATTCAGAAGAAACCGAAAACACTGAAATACCGAATCAAAATCACGACTAACGATCCCGGTAACTTTCATCTACCGAGCCTCTTCGATCACAACTCCAATCCGTCCTTTCTCTCTCTCGGCTCTCCAAAATTCTCCTCGAAAATCCCCCCTTTTTTATGCTAGATAGAAGGGTATTTATACTAAAAAGCTAAAAACTAAAAACTAAAAAGGCTAAAAGATATAAACTTTCCTAAAAAGATAGAAATAAAACTCTAAAAGATAGAAACAAAATCTAAGAAGATAATAAGACCTAAAATACATATTCTAATAACCCCAAAAGATTCTAAAAAGATACTCAACCGACACGGAAATAAATTCCCGCTCAGGATCAGTGAATCATAGAAATCATCCTTCAAATCTTCTCCTTCGTGGCCTCGTTAACGAGCCCTCACAACCTCGTTAACGAGTCTGGGCTTTGTTTTCTTCCACATTTCCTCTCGTAATCTTGAGCTCTGACTTCTTCAATTTTGTATTCCTCCGTCTTTCACTGTAATGCTCCAAATACAGCTCCATATAGCTCTTTTCCTTGCTAAAACCTACAAAATACACAAAATAGCGTAGCTTCCACTCTTTTCATAGAAATATACAAAACTATCTAAAAACACTCAAAACTAAACCTAAACTTAACAAAACTAAACCTAATAAGCAAAGAAAACCTACTAAAAACTATACTAGAAATGCGAACATCAAAATACCCCATACTTAAACGTGCTTGTCCTCAAGCAATAAACACACACCAACCAAAACCAAAACAAACATACTCATCAAGACATAGCCATCTTCTAAAAAGCAATATCTACTCATGAGAAAAATATAGCAAAAGACTATTAACGTCCTCACACATATATGTACTTATATAGACATAAGATAATACAATCCAACCTTACACGGGATATTGTGTTTATCTCAACTCTCAAGTGTTTAGGCTTATAAATTCAATCTCTCAACTCATCTTATATACAAAAACTCATAGAAATTGGAACTTATATCACCAATATTCTCCACCCAAGATTTGTCAAAACAAGCAAAAAATCATCAAGAGAACTTAGGCTCAATGAAAAACTTCATAGAAGTTTCCATTCGGCCGGGTTGTAATGGGGCTAGGCAAAGACAATAAGGCGTGGAAAATATTTTGGCTATGTGGTGCTAATAATATCCGGGAATCAAAGACTCCTAAAAACTCACACATAACAAAAACTCTCATAAAAGATTATACCAAACTCACTCTTCTTTATGCACTTATACTCACTCACCCTTTAACATCCTAGAAAGTCTCACAACAAAATAAAAGAATCTCGGATATTATCTATAAATACAAATGCACTTCAACTCTTCACTCCTCTTTATTATCGTTCTTCTTCTTCTTTCTTTTTATTTTTTTTTTATTTTTTACTGCCTCGCTGCCTTGTTAACGAACCCACTTCAGGGTCGTTAACGAGCCGCCGTATACATTCTTTCTTCTCTTTCTCACCTCCATCAAATACTTTATTTTGTGCATCTTTTGCTTTATCAAGAGATTTTTCTTATTACATGTAAAAACAAGAGACTTCCAATCTACCCTTCCCGAATATCCTTCAATTGAAGCAAAATATAAGCAAATTCTCTCTTTTTAACACACAACAAAACTTACCTCTTCAATCTAAGTCCTAATTCCCGGATAGGGTCAAGCTTATCTCGACTATGGTATACTTTTGTGGAGCTAAAAATAAAAGGTTTCAGGCTAGAATTAGTTATCAAAAGAACGATCATGTAAAGGTGGATAGGGAATAATACGGCTTATAAAAATAAGTTCTCCATCATATGATTTTCACAAGTAATGAACTAACAATCTCATACGGATCTCAAGAAATAGATAACCATCACAATTCCAAGAGATAATATGCATATAAAGAGTAAATCACACAAGAAAAGAAGAGGGGTTTATAATGTTCTCCCTATAAGGCCAAAAAATAACTCACAAGGTAGATTTTGTTGGATTGCATCATTTATGCTATAGAGTATATGTGCTCAATTTCATCAAATGCTATCTTTTTCTAAAACTAATAATTTCAAGTTGAGAATCCGGCTATACTTTTCAAGACATGCTTGCAAGGAATTATATGATTAAGTTAGCGATTGCTATCATAGAACCTAAGAAAGGGATATCTATCAATTCTAAAACTCTTTTTAGATTTTTCAGATTTTTTCGATTTTTTTCTTCTTTTTTTTTTCTTTTTTCAATTTGCAACATAAAGAAATAAAAACTACATAAAACACATAAACACCTAGGACATAAGTTTTCTATTTTCTCCCACCCCATACTTAAAATTACAGTGTCCCCACTGTAAGAAAAATAAGAAGAAGGAAAAAGAAATAGAAAAGAAAACAACAAAAGATTAAAAAGAAAAAGAAAAGAAATAAAAACTTACAAAGTTTCAAAAGTGGGAAACAAGGAAAAACTTCATCTTCGGGCTGAATCAACGGTTTGGTGGAGGAACGTAATGCTCAAAGTTCCCTATGAAGTCGTACATCGTCCTCCAACGCTCAGCGTCATCCGCCTCTCTCTGACGATGCCTCTGATCCTCCATCGTCATGCGAGCAGAATAGATAGATTCCCATCTATCCATCCTCCTATGAATGTGATCCTGCTGGAGGTGAAGCTGCTGCATCCGTGCAGAAAGATCCTCGGCCCATGGTGGTGGTATACTCGATCATGTGTACTCGGGCTGAGGAGGTGGTGGGTAGTGAGGCTAGAAATGATCTTGATACATCACCGGGTTGTATGGCAAGAGTCCATAGGCATGAGGGTCAACAAGAGCTGGTGGTGGGTCGACAAGAGCTCTCGGCACCTCGTTAACGAAGCTGGGTGCCTCGTTAACAGTGTTGGGAGGGGGCTGGAAGTGGTCGTTAACGAGCTTGGTGGGCTCGTCAACGAGGACAGTGCTCTCTAAGACTTCCGTGTCGATGTCTTCTTCCTCGAAATTTAGTTCCTCAGTTCCGCCCTCGGTGTCGGCCTCTTCAGTGTCGTTGCCTACTACCTCGGTATCCTCTTCTTCATCTTCATCTTCATCCATGGCTTCTCTCTCAAACCAGGATTCACATGGCCTAAGCGAAAGCTCGTCCTCCGGCTTAGGTTCCAATGGGTAGGCATGTCCCGTCCACGCCTCGTACCAATTCAGTACGTAGAGAAGCTCAAACTTGTCGAGGGTCGGTGTAACGATGCGATCTTGAACCTTCACCTTGAATCCTCCCTCGGCTTGAATGAAGACACCGGAGCTATACCAATAATTCTTGTTGAGGAGTTGGGCGTGAGCCGGTGTGTAGCGGGTGAGATCAACTCCAAGGTTTTTAGCCAAGAGGCTAACCAAGTTGCCACACCAAACCTCCTTGGACTTGGTTGATTTCCCGATGTAGTAAAGCCACTCGTACCCCAAATTCAAGGGGTCGGGCTCCTCGAAAAGGATGGTGCGGAGACAAGCAACTTCCGTCCTTGTAGGCCTGTTCAGCTCTCTCTTCGGCCAAAACATCGCGGCTAGGACTCTGAGAATAATCTTGAAGAGGGGGTTAATGATGTTTGCCCCGGATAATGCCGCGGTGGAGGATTGAACCTCCCCGGTGATGTAGCACCAAGTGCGGGTCACTCTATAGTCCTTCAAGCTGTAGTCTCTAGACGGGTTTGGGAGCTCTAAGATTGCGTTGAACTCCGCCATTGTGAACTCACGACTCTCATTACCGAGCCGAAACCGGATTCGTCCCACCGAGGTTTTCGACGAGAAGTTGGTCTCCAAGGTGCCCAGAAACTCGGATGTGAGGGCCGGATAGTGTGGAAAACTCTCTTGCTTCAGAAGATGGGCGGCACCAAGGATAACAAAAGCCTCCTTGACGTCCGTGTAGATCCCCGTGTTGACAGCGCTGGACTTTGAGAACCATCGGGTGTAGTGGTCCTTCTCCAGAAAATCACGGTAACGCCGTACTTGACCTTGAGTGCTCAAAATCACGTCATCCACACGAGGTGGAGATGGGGACCTATGGTTTCTCCTCTTCTTCTGAGCTCGGGTAGCGGGTCTGCTTGAACTTGCCATGGGATCCGGAGAATCGAGAAATTGAAGAACAAGAGGTCGGAATCGGGTGGTTAACGAGCTCGGATCTCGTCGGTGAGAAAATCGGGTTTCCGGGCTTCGGTAACGACGGTCTCTCGGTGGTCGGTGGAGTGAAGGATTCCGAACGGTGGAAGTGAAGGGAGAGGGATTTCGAGCTCATTGGTTGGGTTTTGGAGAAGTATGGAATTGGGAGAGTGGTGGTAGATTTGGGGAAGGGGTAAAAGGGTTTTTATAGGAGAGGGGAGGGTAGGTAGAGGCGGCGGCTAGGGTAGAAATAAGATAGATTAGGGTAAAAAACTTACCTGCCCCGTGTTTTTGACGAGTCGGGTCTTCGAACCGGGTCGTTAACGACCCTGGGTGGGTCGTTAACGAGCTGCCGCAGCCTCTTGGGGTGATTTTTCGATCCCTTCTCCTGAAATCCTGTTAGCTCAAAAAATTCTAATTTCTATCCTAACTAAAACTTAAAAAGAAAACAAAAGAAAGCTAAGAAAAATAATCTAAAAAGTAAAAAGAAAAAGAGAAAAACTAAATCTATTCTAAAAGCGGGTTGCTTCCCGTAAGCGCTATTTTTAACGTCGTTAGCCCGACGAGTCATTTTTCTATTCTGATGATGTGAGATCCATGGTGACTCTTATCTCTTCGTCCGGGTCGGTTTGCTCATGGAATTTCTTCAGCCGGTGTCCATTAACTTTGAAAATTACGCCTCGGTTATCGGTCAACTCTACTGCTCCGTGAGGATAAATGTGATGAACCACAAATGGCCCACTTCATTGTGTCCTGAGCTTTCCTGGGAATAATCGGAGTCTAGAGTTGAAAAGAAGTACCTTATCGCCGACGTAATAAGTTTTGGGCACTAATTTCCGATCATGCCACCTTTTGGTGCGCTCCTTGTATATTTCATTATTTTCATACGCCTTCAGTCTCAGTTCTTCTAATGCTTGCAAGTCCATGAATCTTTTTGCTCCTGCCGCGTCGAGGTTGATGTTGAGCTCCTTAAGATCCCATAATGCTTTATGCTCCATTTCGACCGGTAAATGACATGCCTTGCCATACACTAGATTATAAGGGGTGGTGCGGAGAGGCGTCTTATATGCTGTTCTATATGCCCATAGAGCGTCATCCAATTTGGAGGACCAATCCTTCCTAGAACGGGAAACTGTCTTCTCCAATATGCTCTTTATTTGCCTGTTGGACACTTCAACCTGGCCACTAGTTTGGGGATGATAGGGTGTTGCCACCCGATGAGATACCTCATACTTAGCCAAAGTGCTTCAAAACTCCGCTCGATGAAATGGTAACACCATCACTAATGAGGACCCTTGGAACGCCGAATCTAGGGAAAATATTGGTTTTGATGAATTTAGCCACAGTCTTAGCGTCGTTAGTCCTTGTAGCAACAACTTCAACCCACTTGGAGACATAATCGACCGCAACTAAGATGTATTTATAGGGGCCGGATGCAGGAAATGGTCCCATGAAGTCTATGCCCCACACATCAAATAGCTCAACCTCTAATATCCCGGTTAGTGGATTTTCATGTCTCCAAGTGATATTTCCTGAGCGTTGGCATCCATCACATGTTGTCACGTAAGCTTGCACGTCCTTGAACATGTTTGGCCAATAGAGACCACAAATAACCTATGTCATTGGATGAGGGTTTCTTGACAACAAATAAATTTATAAGTCAAGACCCCGCTGAGTATAGCGAAGTCAGGATCGTTCCACAAGAAGCAAGGTTGTTCGTTTATCAATCTACTAAAAAGCAAATAAAAACACTCAGAAGTAGCCTCGTTAATGACGTTTTCAGGGTCGTTAACGAACCACCGAACACAAAAATACTCAAATAACGACTTAAATAAATTCGGTACCGAGGCAAGTAACTCAGCAACGAAAATTCACTAAAAATAATTCAAATAAAACAAAGATCTAGGACTAGGGACACCACAACATAGCCAAACATATAAACTCGTAAGAAGATAAGATCATGCCTTTAAACAGATAGAATCATAAACTTTCGTTGACTAGCAAGTAAATTAATCAACTTTCGCATCCTAATCCACTTAATTGTTTGTTTTGGATCTAAAGCTTGAAAGTTTCGTATTCAAACAATATCAACCTTCAAGTTACTAGATTTCTCTTTCAATCAAGTTAAAAACTCAAATTACCTCAACTTCCGTTTCGGTATAAGCACAACAAACAATCTCAATAAAAGATAAAAGGCATTCAACACACAATCTTACTTATTAAACATGCTCAACTATGCCGGGCTTAACCCCCGATCCTGGAAAAGAAGACTACTCACTAATCATAACTAAGAAACTAATAACTTTAATCAAAGAAAACATTGAAAACAAAACAAAACTCAAATTAATAAGAAAATATCGTCTTACAGAGATTCAGAAGAAACCGAAAACACTGAAATACCGAATCAAAATCACGACTAACGATCCCGGTAACTTTCGTCTACCGAGCCTCTTCGATCACAACTCCGATCCGTCCTTTCTCTCTCTCGGCTCTCCAAAATTCTCCTCGAACCCCCCCCCCCCCTTTTCTATGCTAGATAGAAGGGTATTTATACTAAAAAGCTAAAAACTAAAAAGGCTAAAAGATATAAACTTTCCTAAAAAGATAGAAATAAAACTCTAAAAGATAGAAACAAAATCTAAGAAGATAATAAGACCTAAAATACATATTCTAATAACCCCAAAAGATTCTAAAAAGATACTCAACCGACACGGAAATAAATTCCCGCTCAAGATCGGTGAATCATAGAAATCATCCTTCAAATCTTCTCTTTCGTGGCCTCGTTAACGAGCCCTCACAGCCTCGTTAACGAGCCTGGGCTTTGTTTTCTTCCACATTTCCTCTCGTAATCTTGAGCGCAAACTTCTTCAATCTTGTATTCCTCCGTCTTTCACTGTAATGCTCCAAATACAGCTCCATATAGCTCTTTTCCTTGCTAAAACCTACAAAATACACAAAATAGCGTAGCTTCCACTCTTTTCATAGAAATATACAAAACTATCTAAAAACACTCAAAACTAAACCTAAACTTAACAAAACTAAACCTAATAAGCAAAGAAAACCTACTAAAAACTATACTAGAAATGCGAACATCAGTTATCCGAGATCAAACGACCAGGGATGAAACTACCTTGATGAGGACCGATCACTTCTGTTAATAACGGTTGAACTCTATTAGACAAAATCTTGGTAATCACCTTGTAAATTACATTACATAAACTAATCGGACGAAAGTGGCTAATAAGTTCCGGCTTGGCCATCTTGGCTAACAAAATGAGCAAAGTGTCGTTGACACCATCCGGCAACGTCGAAGTTCTGAAAAAATCCCTAACAAACGATTTGACCGAGCTCCCTACAACATCCCAACACCTCTGAAAAACCCGGGCTGGAAACCATCTAATCCTGGCGATTTAAAAGGACCCATACCTTTAATCGCCTTCCAAATTTCCTCGGTTGTAACCGGCTGCACAAGATTCCTACTCCACGTTTCACAAAAATTTGGAAAACCCCAGCTTAACTTCGGCAAATCAGGATTGCTAGGTGCATTAAGACTGTACAACTTTTTGCAGAAATTAACCTCAATTTGCTCAAGCTCCTTCCCATTCTCAATCCACCTCCCATCATCATCTTTAAGGCCCTCAATACGATTTTGCTTATGTCTTGATCGTGGAAGTATGAAAGAAAGACGTGTTTCTATCTCCGCAGGTTAGCCATTGTTCCCTAGACTTCTGGAACCAAAGCACCTCTTCTTGTTCAAGAGCAAGCTCAAGCTCTTTTTGGATTTTGCTCTATAGATTCAGAAGATTTTCATTCGGTCTAGTACACAACTGTTGCTGAATTTTACTAAGCTGGTCAGATAAGGCGCTCTTACGCTGATGGATATTACCAAATGTTTTTTTATTCCACTGAATAAGCTCTTCTTTCAAAGCCAGCAAAGCACAAAGGGTGTCAACCTCGGTTCTCCAGCTTTGTTTGATTTTTTCGTCAAAATTAGGGTGCGACATCCAAGCAGCCTCAAATCTAAACGGCCTCCGCTTTCTATTAAGATCAATCACAGGGTCTAAGTTGACCAATAAAGGACAATGATCGGAAGAAAACTTAGGTAGATGTCTGACTCTAGCTTCCGGACACAGCATACGCCCATCAATAGAAGTAACAACTCTATCCAACCTCTTCGAGACCACCGACGACGGAGATAACCTGCGACTCGAAGTGAACCAAGGCTCCGAAAACTCTAGGTCAATCAAACTAAGATCATTCATCCATTTATTAAAAACCACTGAGTCCCCATGTAGACCCCCGACACCACCACCTCTTTCCTCATTGGATACAATGCAATTTAAATAGCCGCCGATGATGATCGGACCAGTAACACCACCAACAACCTCCTTAAGATCGCTCCAAAACGGCTCCCTTCTACTGACTGTAGGGGGACCATACACCGCAAAAAAGTGAGCCTGATGACCCATAACCATACAAGAAGCCTAGATAAAATTTCTGTTCTGCTTCACAACATCCAGCTGTCTGTTCCAAAGCATCCAAATTCCCCCGGCAAAACCCACTGCTTCCACCCGAACAACATCAGTAAAGTCTGTTCTTGTCATCCGATCACAAATTCTTTGAGCCGAGTCTCCAGAAACTCTCGTCTCAAACAATGCCAAAACGTCGACTTTATGATTCCTGATCATATAACGAATCGCCCTTCTAAAACCCGGTTTGCCTACGCCAAAACAATTCCAATATAAGATGTTCATCATCATAAATATATATACGAAAACACTAGGGAACAGAGTAAGAAACGTGGCTCATTGGCCATAATCGGAATCAACCATAGTGGCGTCATCCTCTCCACCAGTAGCTGACTCATTAACGGCACCACTAGTATTTGCTACATTAACATCATGGGGAGAATTCCCAGTCTCCATAGCGAGCTTTTGATCAGTGATATTGCTCCCCGGGATATCTGGTGGGCGGTTATTGGTGGCGACCGCTGAAGACGAACTAACATCCACCAGTCCAACAGGGTTGTTTTGTTGAAACTGTTTATTGTGCGTGATGGCCACATCTTCTAAATGGGCCCTTGGTCTCTTTGCCCGCCCTTCTTCAAATTTTTTGGGCGGCCCATTTTGCTTCGTGGCCTTGTCTCCATTTACTGAGAAAATGCATGTCTTCCTTCCCAACTTAATGGGCCGCTTAGCCTATTTGGGCTTCTCCTGGTACAATCCATTGTTGAACACAACATTATAACTCGACCCAGCATCCTCTTTCTGCTGATTCACCATAATTCCCTTGATTGTCTCCTCTGTTTGTTTAACGATAGCCTCAGTACTGAAAACCAACGGCTCGTAACTTTTATCTTTACTTTCCTTTTGCACTTCATTCTTTTCTGATTCCATATTGATCTTTTCTGAAAACTCCGTTGATAACGCTTGAAACTGATTTGCCTTTGATCCATGAGCCAATTTATCCATGGAAACTTTCCCCTTATTCTTATCTTGATTGATACTGCCTTTCCTATTCGGAGCATCTCGTTGATTTGCCGCAGATTTCTTGGGAGCCGGTTTCCTTCTTTACAATTTCATCCATGGCCCGAATCTACCTTTTCCTTCATCGGCGGCCGGATTGGCTTCCACCGGCGACCGTTCTTCCGTCATCATCATCGGCGTTTCCTTTCCCATCTGCGATCTGGTTCCAACCTCAGATCCACTACTAGAAGACGCCTTTGAACTAGGGTTCTTATTGCCATTGGTCGTATCTTTGAGAGCATCCGTCATCGGACGATAGGGGCACCCATTTTTTGCATGACCAAAACGACCGCATCCGAAACATATCGTCGGCAACCCCTCATATTGAATAAGGTAGCGATCATTGTTAACAACCACCGGGCCCTTAAGAGGTTTTTTCCAGGTTAACTTCAACACATAATTGTGCAAACCTTCCCCTATCAGTGTAGATAGTTCGGGGATCCGCACGGATTGGGCGGCCTATTCCGGACGCAATCTTCAAGAGCACTTTTTCCTCGTAAAGGGAGACCGGAAGGTCAGATATTCTGATCCATGTCGGCGCTCTTCTAATGGGTTCCGTAGTCTTGAAATTCGGCGACCAACTTCTCACACACAAACATCTTCCAAAGATCGTCCATGGGCCATCTGTGAGAGCGGAAAGGTATTCCTCTTCCTTGCTAAAACGAACGAGATAACAACCATTTGTTAAATCAAGGAATTGATATCTCACGTTTGATCTCCACATCTCCCAAATTTTTTTTTCCATCACTGCGAAAGCAATCGGGTGTCCTAATAGCTTCACTACCACAGACAATTTCCACACAGATTCTAGGGCCTCCATGACATCTTCAGCTATCGAGATAACCGGGTCCCCATCCTCACCGTCTCGGAAGTGAACCCCAATCTTTCCTTCCAAAAAGTCGTCGTCAATGGTGGTTTTTGGTTGCAACGCACCACCCACCACTACAATGTCCTTCCAACTTGACTTCTTATCCGGAGGATCCCCCGGAGGACGGGTATTTCCCGAGATATCCATTTGAGTAGCGTTCACTTGCGAAACGGTTTCCGGCGTTGCCGCCGGCGATGTCACGGTTGTCATAGAGATGCTTCTGTGCTGGGATGGTTGTTGGGTCCCATACATGGCATCGTAGTTGGACAAGTTGTCTAACTACGATGCCATGTATGGGACCCAACAACCATCCCAGCACAAAAGCATCTCTACATGCCTAATAAAGACGAAGTTGATCCCGATGTCAAGAATCAATTTCTACAGGATGAGATCAACCGTCTAAAGAAACATGTAAGTTTTCTGAAAACCTCTCAACCTTGTCAAGAGTGTGGCTCTTCTACCCCTAGTACTTTGCTTGCACCAACATCAATCAAGTTAGAGCTGCTGAGACATATGCTGAGATGAACTATATGAGAGGTCAATACAGGAACCCACCTAATAACTTTGACAAGCCAAACAATTATCCAGATTGGGGAAATCAAAATTCAAATCGAAGTTATGCAGCACCCCCTCCGGATAAAAGGCCTGCGCCGTATCCACCTCCAGGCTATCAAGAGCCACCATCTTGGGTGCAAGGACTCTATGATGGGATTAATGACGTAAAGAATGAAATCACTAGAGTTCAAGCCAACCTTAACAACCAAATGAAAAGATGGGGAGAGTTCGATGTTTGGAAGAAGAGTGTCGACTCACATCTAGGAAACATGGATGCTTAGATTCCGAGGCCGCAAGGGCAACTCCTAGGCCGCCCCAAGGAGAACCCTAGAGGACAAATAGCGGTCGTACACCTCAGGAGCGATAAGACACTGCCGGATCCTGCCAAAGCCAAGGAGAAGGACCCCGATTTTGAAGAAGACGCCACGGCCCAGGTCAACAACGGGCCAAAGAGGGTCGTTACCAAGCCTGAACCACTCGGTACCGACACTCCCAAGGTCTTCGCCGACCCCAACCTAGGTAAGTTTTCTACACCGAGCTCCTCTCTTGGTCCCAGGCTCGATACCGACCCTACCAAGGTCGGTACCAACCCTACCAAGGTCGGTACCAACCCTTCTAAAGTACCGATCGACCCTATTGTCGATCCGGTAGCATCACCTCTCGAGCCCGCTTTGGCTCCAAGATCGGTGAAGTCTCTCCCCTTTCCTACTAAGAAGTCTAAGGACTCAACTTAAGGCAAGTTTAAGCGTTTTGTTAAGATTCTCCAGGGCTTAAATATTTCTATACCATTCGTTGAGGCCCTAAGCGAAATGACGACTTACAAAATTTTTTTGAAAGACATTCTTAGCAGGAAACGATCGTGAATAGAGCTTACATATGAGGTCCGATCTATTACTCTTCCAGAAAAGCTAGGTGACCCAGGGAGATTTGCTATCACTATTGGCATAGGCGACCACCGATTCAAGGCTTTATGTGACTTGGGAGCCAGTGCCAGTTTACTTCCCTTATCAATCTGGTCAAAAGCTAAAATGGGACCTCTGGAACCCGTAGATATGAGGTTGTATATGGTAGACAGATCAAGTCTGAAAGCTACAAGAGTCATTGATGATTATCCCAATCAAGTGGGGAAATTCTTCATACCAAAAGACTTTATTGTCCTCGATATACGTGAAGATCCTTTAGTCCCCATCATTCTAGGCAGGCCATTCCTTGCTACAATGGGCGCTAGAGTTGACGTTCGAAAAGGACTCCTCACCTTTGACATATTTGAGGAATGGGTAGAGTTCAATCTTAATCAAAATGCCAATGACACAACCGTTGCCGCACAAATCGAGATGTCTCAGCCTGAGCTCGACATTGCTGAGTCTGGAGTTTCCCTTCCAATTAGCAAGGATTCCGAGAGCACCACCAAGACCGCTAATGACCCTCCTAGGGTCGGTACCGAGCCCTTCGTACATCAATACGACAGAGGTGGCGCGTTTTGGCACGACACCAAGAGAGGTTTTGCTTCTAATAGGTCGATAATGACCTCAACTACCTCGGTGCCGACACCCTCTCTTATATCATATCCTTCCTTATATCATATCCCTACACCATATCCTACTATTTATGCTATAGAGGAGTCGAAACCTCCGTGGTTTTTGGATTTCACTAACCCTTGTGTAGGAATACCGGGCATATTGTTAGAAGATGAAGGACCAAATTTAGTAAGAAGAAATAAAAATGCCTTTAACACTAAGTATGGGGTCTCAAACTCCGAAAAAGCCGAGAAGGAACCACCTTGATTAGCCAAGGTAAGTTCGGCGGGCTATCGACGTTAAAAATAGCGCTTACGGGAGGCAACTCGGTTTTAGACCCGATTTTAGTTTAGTTTTCTTATCTTTTCATTAGCTCTTTTTCCTAGCTTTCTTTTGAGTTTTTAGTAGTTTAGAAGTTTGCAAGATAGAATATTTTTGGAGCTAACATGTCATAGGAAGTCGGGCTCGAAAGACGTTGAAAATGAGTTGCCCAAGCTCGGTACCGAGCTGAGAGGGTTGGTACTGACCTGAGACCGCACGCAAATCCAGCGACGCGGGCAGGTAAGTTTTCTAACCTAATCTATCTTCTATCCTTACCTCTTCTCCTTCACGCCGCCTCTTTCCCCCTTCCTATTCAAACTCTCAAGCCTCCAAGTCCCACACCAAATCTCAAGCCAAAAACCTCCAAAAATCTCCACCCAATCTCACCGGAATTCCCACCCCAATCGATCGAGTACCACTGTGCATCCCAGTCCCGATCGTGACCCACTGGATAGTGAGCACAACCCTTGTTATTCGTTACCGAAGCACTCAAGCCCTCGTTACCCTTTCAAATTTCGATTTTTGTTCTTCAATTCTCCAATCCACGGTATGATTTCTAAACCCTAACTTTTTTCTTGAAGTTTCATGGTAATTTATATCTAGATCTTGTTTGATAAATCGACTTGCATGTCTATATTGCATTGTGCTTCTATTGCTTCTTTGATTGGTGATTGATCTTGATTTTAAATTCGGTTATTCTTGCTTGATTTACATTGAAATTTTGATAAGGAAAGCATGAAGTAACTTGTTCTTTAATTGATTGATTTTCACCATGAATTTTGGCACTCATTGGCCTGCTTAGATAGTGTTTCGAGCAAGTATGGGGTTGCATGTTCTAGATTGTGTATTTTTTGTGTGAATTGTGGTTAGATTTGTGCTGAATTGTTGGAAATTTTGAGATTTAGAACTCGGAATCACTTGCATTATGTTCTCGCCCAGGCTCGTTATCGACCTGCGAGGGTCGGTAACGACCTAAGACTACCCATATCTAGAGTCCAACCCAAAGACCTCGTTACCGACCCAATTGGGTCGGTACCGAGGTAAGTCGAGGTCATTGCCGAATGCAAGTATGGGGTTTTATTTTGATTGGTTTGCCTGGATCTTATCTTGGAATTCCATGGTGTTTTCAGGTACCAAATGGCAAGCACTAGCCGAGCTAACACTAGAGCCGGAAAGAAGAGGAGGACTCAATGGGCCCCATCTCCTCCACGCAATGGACGATGTCGTGTTGTCTACTCGGGAGCAAGTCAAGGTATTTGATTCCGTCCTTCTGAAGGACCACTTCACTAGGTGGTTCTCGAGATCAAGTGCCAAGGCCATCGGGGTCTATGATGATGTCAAGCACGCCTTTGCTATTCTTGGGGTGCCGCATCTACTCAAGAAGGAGAAAACACCGCACTACCCGGCCCTCACCGCCGAGTTCATAGCCACTCTCCAAATGAGCTTCAAGACCAAGACCTCGGTTGGAAAGATCATGTTCCGGTTGGGCAATGTCGACCACGAGTATACCATGGCCCAGTTCAATCAACTCCTAGACCTCCCCCACCACTCTCGAAATTACAAGACCGAGGATTTCAAGGTCACTGACACTTGGAGTTACATCTCCGGGGAGGTAAATCCCTCTGCATCGGCACTTCTAGGGGCAAGCATCATCAACCCATCTTCCGTATCATTCTTCGAGTCTTGGGCGCCACATTTTGGCCCAAGAAGGAGATTTCAAGGCCGACAAGGTTGGAGGTTGCATGCCTCCGCACCATCCTTTTCGAGAACTCCGCCCCCTTGAATTTGGGGTATAAAAGGTTGAAATATGTCGAGAAGCACGGGGCCAAATACAAGGAAGTATGGTGTGGGAATTTAGTGAGTCTATTGGCGTAGGCGCTCGGTGTCGACCTCATGCGTTACACCCCTCACCTTCCCCAGAAGTTGGACTCCAAGTATTGGTTCTCTTCCGGCATCTTTGTAAGGATTCGAGGTGGAATCGCCACCAAGGTACTTGGGCAAGATGTTCCGATCATTAAGGACAAGCTGGAGTTGTTGTATTTGCCAAACTGGTATGAAGCTCGGACGGGTCATCCATTTCCCTTGGCCAAGAAGCCTCAAGATGAGCCATCATTACGGGAATGTGAGACAAGATTTGAGAGAGATGGCGCTTCCATGGAAGAAGATGAGGCGGCTACGGAGGAGCTCATTAACGAGGATGATGACCTCGGTACCGTCGTACCGAGGTACTTGACGATACTGATGAGCTTGAAAACGATGACACCGTTCTCGGTACCGAGCAACCTGGGCTTGATCTCGGGTATTTTGAGGTCAATAAAGATGCATTCAGCTTCAGTAACGAGCAAGTGCCTCCACCTACCGAACCTCAGTCTTTCGGCATGGTGCCTTACAACCCGGTAATTTATCAAGACCACTTCCAGCCCCAAGATCACTACCAACCTCCTCCTCATTCCATCTATTCTGAATCAAGTGTTCCACCTTCATGGGCCGACGATTTGTCTTTCCAGATGCAGCAGCTCAACTTGCAGCATACACAGCTCCACCAGCGGATGGATCGGTGGGAGGGTGTGTATTCAACTCGCATGGCTTTAGATGATGCAAGGCAACAATAGGCGGATGCTCATTGGTTGATGATAGAGCAGTAGGTGACGGTTGATGAGGAGCGCTGTGATAGGCTATTTTCCTACACCGCAAGTATACGGTTCGGTTGTAGTAATCAAGGTGTCGAACACAGGGAACTTGTAGTATTGATTATAACACGATTCAGTAGACTAAGCCAAAAATAAGAAAAAGAAGTTGTAATTGTATTCAGAAATAATTAAAATCAAAATTAAGAAGTAACTATCAATGGAGAAAAGCATTCCAAGGTCAGGATTCCCACAATGATTATTCAGTAGATTACCGGTGATATTTATTTGGATTTCAATTCAAATGTTATTTGAAGGACTAACTATCTCAAATGTTAACATTAACTCTTTTCAGACGATTAATGCATGTACTTAGACTCGACTAGCAATCACTCTCGCACAAAGCAAGTCTTATTTAGGTCCTTTAAGTTCTTTAGAGATCAATGAATCAATAGAAATAACATCCGCTCTCGCGCTCAGTTAAGACTACTCAATCAATAATTTCTAGGATAGGTTAAGTTCCACAAGTGAATTAAGTCACTCTCGCACAAATAATTCAACAAGTTCAAACCTAGGGATCTAACATGAATTAACAATTTGTGAATTCAATTCAATCAATCTCTTGTTATTCTTATCTCCTCTCGATCTCAAATTATAACAAGATTCCTAATTCAAGCAAATTAGGTCATTAAGCATCCTAGGTTGAATCAAACAACAATTCAAATCTCAATTCAACCAATCATCACCATTAAATCTACCTATTAAACCATTGAGTTCACCCTTCCTTAGAACTAAGAAATTAGCTAGACATAATATGGAGAGATAAGAAATCTAAATCAAAGAGAAACATACCAATTGTCTTTTCAATAGATCTAAATTCAACTCCAATCAAGTCTTGCCAAAAATCCACAAATCTCCAATCTAGGGTTCTTCAAAGAGAGAGGCTAAGAAAATAATACGTCATCCTCATCCAAACTTAATCTCTAAGTATTTATATGAAACCCTAAAAACAAGATAGAAAAGGCCCGAAATTAATAAATAAAACACGCGGAGGAGAAATTTCGGAAAAAGACGCGACTCGGTCTGAAACTCGGTCGAGTTTCAGACCGAGTTTTGTAAAACTCGGTCGTGACCTGGACCGAGTTTTTGCCTGGTGGACCGCTACGTTTGAAATGTTAAATGAGCTTCCTCCCGTGCCTTCCACCGAGCTTTTGCCAATCTTCTCTTCAATTCCTTGCATCCGCTTGACTCCTAGACACTTCCTATCGGGTTGCTCCTCTTGCCCTTGTCCTTGTCGTTGCCAAAACTCCTTGAATCCACCTCCAAATGATCCTGAAATCGAACAAAGCAAGAGTAGAAACCGAAACTACAAAATCTACTAAAAAGACAATAAAACCAAGAGGAAAATAAAATAAAAACAACTAAACTAAGGAAATAAACATGCTTTATCCTAGACTAAAATGCATGCTATCAAAATCCCCCAAGCTTAAACCTTGCTTGTCCTCAAGCAAGAAATAGAATCTGACACCCCACAAAACAAGCAAGTCATGCATCCATCTTGACAACGAACTAGACAAAGAGTTTAGAAGTATAGATCAACAATCAAAATCATAGCGTGCATTTTAGAAATTCAAAGAAACTGAGTCAACATATTCATTCTAGACCTCACTTAGGATAATGTGTTTTTCGCTCTCTCTCAAGTGTTTAAATAGGACGCATTTCACTCAAATCTCACATTTGAAAGCTTAGCTACCATAGGCTTGCAAAAGCGTTCTAAATCTCCACCGCATGGGACCTTGCATTTAACAATGATCAAGAGGTCTTTTATTGGGTTGTAATGGGGTCAAGGTGATAAGAAATAGGTGGGGAAATATTTAGGCCATGTGGTGCTAAATCCCGGGAATCTAGACTTAACTAAACTCGATTGAACACCATGTCTCATGATTTTCTTTCCAAGCAACTTATTCTCATACACCAACAACACCCTTTATTCCCTTATTTCTCATACTCTTTTTCTTTTTCTTTTTGCTTTTTTTTTTTTTTTTTCTTTTTCCAAGCATTTTCTGATTTTTTTTTCTTTTTAATTTTTTTTTTCAAAGATAAAAAGTACTAGCACATTACACAACCCAATCACCAAATACGTATAAGTCTCCCCCAAGCTTAGCTTGCAACCATAGAGTCAATCGAGTAGTTATCCTAGTTCCCGGATGGGTCAGGCTTATAAAGGCTCGGATTAATTTTGTGGAGCTTCAAACGAATAAGGCTAATTTAGGCTCGAAAAGGGGCTTCAAAAAAAAAAATAATATGCAGGGTGGATAAGGAGTATAAAGGTTAAGAAAATAGTGCCTCAATCACTTCAAAGTCGCATGCAAGAGTCATAAGAGCGGTCTTGAAAAAGAGTCTAAAGCAAGTTCTAGAGGAAGCAATCAAAGTGAGCATCACACATAAAAAGAAAGGACATCATGACATTATTTAGTCCTAAGAAAGGCAAACAATAATCCTCACAAGGCTTTTTGTCTAGAATTTCAATATTAACTCAAGTTTCAAAGAATATGCAAGCTCACTCAATCATCAAGCTAATTCATAACATAGCTAGTCATCATCAAAACTTCAAGCATTTCAAGCAAGTCAAAGGGGTAGAATTCCATAGAGAAAATTTTGAGGACAAGGGGCATTTCACTTGAAGAGAAATCCATAGCTCCTAGAATGCAAATTTTTTATATATATATATATATATTTTTTTGCAAGCAAAATTCAAACTAAATATGCGAACTAAACTATATGCAATGCAAAACATGAAAATGTTCCCACCCCCAAGCTTAAAACCTACATTGTCCCCAATGTAGAGAATAAAAGAGAGAGAGATAAGAAAACACTAACCTTGGGTTGCCTCCCAAGTAGCGCTTGTTTAAGGTCGTTAGCTCGACCTCCCATCTTCTTCAAGTTCTTGGGTCAGGAGGGTCTTTGGTACTCGCCTTGACTGGATCAGGGTCTTCTACAAGCTTCAACCTATTTCTTTGCACTTTGAACTTCCCCGAGTTTTTATGCCAAAGCTCAGTTCCTCCTCCTTTTAAAACTCGAGTTACTATGTATGGCCCTGACCATCTTGTTCCTTTGCTCCCAGGAAACATATTGGATCTTTCATGAAATAACTTCACCTTGTCTCCTTTTTTAATCTCAGCTTTTGCTCGGGCCTTCTTCTTTTTGTTGTGATCTCTACCCTTCAAATCCGTAGCAATATCACCATCCATGAAGCTTTTAACTTCCAAGGTTTCTTGAAAGGGTTGAGCAATATCAGATTGAATCTCCTCATTACCCAGCTTCACTTCAATATTACAACAAGCTACTTTGACAGTCTCTTGTGGAGGATTTTTTTGCACTTCAAGGAAGTTATCTTTGAAATATTCATACTCTATCTTCTCTTCCCCAATAGTGAGTGAGATCTTGTCATTCCTGAGATCAATGTTAGCTCCAGCAGTGGCTAAAAAGGGTCTCCCAAAGATGATAGGAGTCCTATCATTCATCACCTCCATATCAAGGATCACAAAATCTCCTGGTACAAAGAACTTGCCCACCTTCACTGGAAAGTTCTCAATAATGCCCACAGGATGAGTGACTGAATTATCAGCCATGATAAGACGCATCTTGGTTGGAATAGGATCACCCAAATTCAGATTTTTGCAGATTGATAATGGCATGATATTAACACTAGAACCAAGATCACAAAGGCAATCATATTGAAGAGAACCAAAACCAGCAGGGATAAAGAACTCGCCTGGATCTTTTAGCTTTCTTGGCATCTTCTCAACTTGATCCATTACCAAGGCGACTGTCTCATAGTCTTCAATCCTCCTCTTTTTGCATAGAATCTCCTTTAAGAATTTTGCATATGTTGGCATTTGAGTGAGGACATCGATGAAAGGAATGTCAATGTGGAGCTTCTTTATCATACTCATGAATTTCCCAAATAGTTGCTCTTGCACCACTTGAATCTTCCGTTGTGGGAAAGGTAGAGGCGGTTTGTAAGGCGGGGGAGAAATATATTTAGGTTCTTCGTCATTAGATGGCTTCTCTATTGTCTTTTCTGCAACTCCTTCTTTCACCGGTGGGAGCTCTTCAAGCTCTTTTCCACTCCTTAGAGTGACAACCCGACATTGCTCCTTAGGATTGACTTCAGGTTGCCCAGGCAATTGACCAGGCGGTCTAGGAACATTCAAAGCTTGTTGAGCCACTTGTTGTTCTATGATCTTCAAATTCTTCCCTTGAGCTCTCACTTCTTCTGTTAGCGTCTTCATGGAGGTGGCAAGGCTCTCAATAGCAATCTCCCATGCAGGCTTTTGGGAGGGTTGAGCCTCTTGGTTTGGGTGTAGTGGATCTCTTGGTGGAAACCCAAGAGGTGCTTGTTGTTGTGGCTGATTGTTCCCATAAGAGAAGTTAGGGTGATTTCTCCAACCAGGGTTGTAGGAATTAGAGTAGGGGTCATTCCTAGGCCCCCTGTCAAAGTTACTCATGTATCTCACCTCCTCCTCATGTGGTTCCTCCTTAGAAGCAAACAATTCACAAGATTTGATGGTATGATCACTAGCTCCACAAAACTGACAAACAACACTCGAAACAACTTGAGAAGGACTTCCACTAGTAGAAACGGGAGAACCATTCATCTGTAATTTCAACTGTCTGATCTCCTGAGTCATGGCATCAATCTGTGCCTGGTGCAAAGTCTCTTTATCAACTTCATAAAGCCCAGTTGATCTCTTAGAACTTGGAAGAGAACGAGCATCATTATAATAGTGAGTGTGTTGAGCAATGTCCTCAATCTGATCCCAAGCATTATTAACATTCATCTTCATAATAGTACCTCCAGATGAGGCATCAATGAGCAGCCTGGTGGTGTTGTCAACAGCATTGTAAAAAGTGTGAAGAAGCACCCACTTGTCTATTCCATGGTGAGGACATAACAATAGAAGCTCCTTGAACCTCTCCCAACCTTCATAAAGAGATTCCCCATCCTTCATCTGAAATGAACTGATCTGATTCCTCATCTCTACAGTCTTCTTAGGTGGGAAATACTTGGTCAGGAAAGCTTTGGCCAACTCGTCCCATGTAGTGATAGTGCCACGAGGCAGGGCCTTGAACCATGCTTTAGCCCTGTCTCTTAGAGAGAATGAAAAGGTGCGCAAATAAAGCGCGTCATCAGAAACGTCATGAATCTTCACCGTATCCATAAGCTCCAGAAAAGTGTTGAGATGTTGGTGAGGATTCTCAGAAGGTAGACTTCCAAACTGATTCTGCTGAACCATATTAATCAGAGATGGCTTCAGATCAAAATTCCTGGCCTGAATGGGAGGTCGGACCACACCAGCTGTGGGTCCTTGATGGCGTGGCAACACATAATCACCCAATGTCATAGGTGGTTGAGCATTCAGCTGTTGTTGCAACAATTGTTGTTGTTGTAGTTGTTGTTGTTGTTGTTGTTGCAACAATTGTTGTTGTGCATTTGCCTGATCGCCTTCCATAGCTTGTGTTTCAGCTTCCCTTTGCTCTCTTCTTCTCCTATGAAAAGCACGCTCGGGTTCAGAATTGTAGTTGTTAAGTGCACTGGCGCTCAGAGTTCTTCTCATAAGAAGGAGAACAAACTGGAACCAAAACCAAAAAGAAACAAATTAAAAATAAAAACAAGACTTAATCTACCGGTTGTGGAACACAACCAATACTTGAAAAGTTCCCCGGCAACGGCGCCAAAAACTTGATAGGCTATTTTCCTACACCGCAAGTATACGGTTCGGTTGTAGTAATCAAGGTGTCGAACACAGGGAACTTGTAGTATTGATTATAACACGATTCAGTAGACTAAGCCAAAAATAAGAAAAAGAAGTTGTAATTGTATTCAGAAATAATTTAAATCAAAATTAAGAAGTAACTATCAATGGAGAAAAGCATTCCAAGGTCAGGATTCCCACAATGATTATTCAGTAGATTACCGGTGATATTTATTTGGATTTCAATTCAAATGTTATTTGAAGGACTAACTATCTCAAATGTTAACATTAACTCTTTTCAGACGATTAATGCATGTACCTAGACTCGACTAGCAATCACTCTCGCACAAAGCAAGTCTTATTTAGGTCCTTTAAGTTCTTTAGAGATCAATGAATCAATAGAAATAACATCCGCTCTCGCGCTCAGTTAAGACTACTCAATCAATAATTTCTAGGATAGGTTAAGTTCCACAAGTGAATTAAGTCACTCTCGCACAAATAATTCAACAAGTTCAAACCTAGGGATCTAACATGAATTAACAATTTGTGAATTCAATTCAATCAATCTCTTGTTATTCTTATCTCCTCTCGATCTCAAATTATAACAAGATTCCTAATTCAAGCAAATTAGGTCATTAAGCATCCTAGGTTGAATCAAACAACAATTCAAATCTCAATTCAACCAATCATCACCATTAAATCTACCTATTAAACCATTGGGTTCACCCTTCCTTAGAACTAAGAAATTAGCTAGACATAATATGGAGAGATAAGAAATCTAAATCAAAGAGAAACATACCAATTGTCTTTTCAATAGATCTAAATTCAACTCCAATCAAGTCTTGCCAAAAATCCACAAATCTCCAATCTAGGGTTCTTCAAAGAGAGAGGCTAAGAAAATAATACGTCATCCTCATCCAAACTTAATCTCTAAGTATTTATATGAAACCCTAAAAACAAGATAGAAAAGGCCCGAAATTAATAAATAAAACACGCGGAGGAGAAATTTCGGAAAAAGACGCGACTCGGTCTGAAACTCGGTCGAGTTTCAGACCGAGTTTTGTAAAACTCGGTCCAGAACTCGGTCGTGACCTGGACCGAGTTTTTGCCTGGTGGACCGCTACGTTTGAAATGTTAAATGAGCTTCCTCCCGTGCCTTCCACCGAGCTTTTGCCAATCTTCTCTTCAATTCCTTGCATCCGCTTGACTCCTAGACACTTCCTATCGGGTTGCTCCTCTTGCCCTTGTCCTTGTCGTTGCCAAAACTCCTTGAATCCACCTCCAAATGATCCTGAAATCGAACAAAGCAAGAGTAGAAACCGAAACTACAAAATCTACTAAAAAGACAATAAAACCAAGAGGAAAATAAAATAAAAACAACTAAACTAAGGAAATAAACATGCTTTATCCTAGACTAAAATGCATGCTATCACGCTGACGGACCATGTATGAGTTCATAGGCAATTTTGAGTGCCAATTTCCACCACCACCACGATGATAATTCAGCTTTCAAAGGATGTTTCTTCTGCTTCTCAGTTTAACCTGTGAGTTTCTTTCTTTTCCTTATTCTTTCTATTTGCTTTATTACAGTGGGGACGCTGTAATTTTAAGTATGGGGTAGGGAAGGAAAGAAAACTTACTTGTTTGTTTGATTCTTTGTTTGTTTTCTTTGCTTTGTTTTGTTCTTAGTTTAAGTTGTATTTGTTTTGAAAAAAAATATACAAAAAATCATAAAAAAATTGTAAATTTCGAAAATCCAAAAAGATTTTTAGAATGGATAAGTACCCTGTCTGTAAAAAGTACTTGGGTGCGTTTTCCTATGCTTGCCCGAGCTATCTGTAGGTTTGAGGATTATTTTTACCAACACTAAACAAACTAAACACGAAAAGAAAAAACTTAAAAAACACACAAAATATTCAAAGCAAAACAAAACTAAACATTGGGTTGCTTCCCAAGAAGCGCTTGTTTAACGTCATTAGCTTGACGTAAAAAGGATATTAAGGCTCTTGCTCCAGCTCTTGTAGAGCCGTTTCTTCTAAAGTGGCACTGTTGAATCCTTCATAGTATGGCTTCAGCCTCTGACCATTCACTTTGAAGACGGAATGAATGGCCTCGTCATAGACATCAACAGTGCCATGTGGATATACACGTGCTACTACAAAAGGACCTCTCCATCTTGAGCTTAATTTTCCAGGAAACAACTTGAGGCGAGATTGGAACAAAAGTACTTTGTCCCCAACCTTGAAATTCTTCCTCCATATATGCTTGTCATGACAGGCCTTTTTCTTTTCTTTGTATATTACCGCGTTGTCATAAGACTCAAGCCTGATTTCTTCTAATTCCTGGAGTTGAAGTTTCCTGAATTCGCCCACCTCATTTGCTTGCATGTTGCACTTCTTTACTGCCCAGTATGATTTATGTTGAATTTCCACCGATAGATGACATGCTTTACCAAACACCAACCTAAATGGTGACATCCCAATTGGCGTTTTAAAAGCAGTCCTGTATGCCCATAGTGCATCATCCAACCAAACACTTCAGTCTTTTCTGTTTGGTGCAACAGTCTTTTGTAGAATGGACTTGATTTCCCTATTAGACACTTCTTCTTGGCCATTCGTCTGAAGGTGGTATGCTATAGAGACTCTGTGTGTGACATGATATTTTTCAATAATGCACTCACCATCCTATTAAAGAAGTGGGATCCCTTGTCACTAACTAAAGCTCTAAGGACTCCAAATCTAGTAAAAATGTTGGTCTTCAAGAAATCTGTCACCACTTTAGAATCGTCAGTCCTGGTGGCCTTCGCTTCCACCCATTTGGAAACTTAGCCCACCGCAAATAAAATATAATAATTCCCAAAAGAATTAGGAAATGGACCCATAAAGTCAATGCCCCATACATAAAAAATTTCACAGAAAATAATAGGATATTGAGGCATCTCATTCCTTTGGGACGTATTCCCAACCCTTTGACATCGGTCACATGATTTACAAAAATCATGAGCATCCCTAAAAATGCTTGGCGAGTAAAATCCTGCATCCAATACCTTCCTAGCTGTTTTGTTAGAACTAAAATGACCCCCACATGCATAATTATGACAAAAGGTTAAGACAGAAATTACCTTATTATCCGAGATACATCGTCGGATTACCTGATCAGCGCAGTGTTTCCACAAATATGGATCATCCCAAATGTAGTATCTTACTTCACTTCTTAACTTGTCCTTTTGAGCTTTTGTGAACGTTGGTGGAAACTCACCCATAACCAGGAAATTGACCAAGTGTGCATACCAAGGTTTTACAAACTTAATAGCAAACAGGGATCGTCAGGAAACTCCTCCTGAATGGGTGAACTCTCTGGGCTACTTTGTTCTTCCATAACCAGACGACTCAAATGATCAACAACCACATTCTCAACCCCCTTTTTGTCTTTGATCTCAATGTTGAACTCACTCAACAATAAGATCCACCTGATTAACTTGGGCTTGGCTTCTTTTTCGTCAGCAGATAGCAGAGTGTTGCATGATTTGTGTAGACAATCACTTTTGTTCCCAGCAAGTAAGAGCGAAATTTCTCCAATGCAAACACAACCGCCAGGAGCTCCTTCTCCGTGGTGTAGTAGTTCCTCTAAGCCTCACTCATTGTCATAGAGGCGTAGTGAATCACATGAGACGCCATGCCCTTCTTTTGTCCCAAAACAGCCCCTACTGCATAGTCACTAGCATCACACATGATCTCAAAGGGAAGAGACCAATCTGGGGCTTGAATAATGGGAACTGTGGTGAGGCTGAGTTTTAGCTCATCAAACGCCGTCTTGCAAGCCTCACCAAACTCAAACTCTGCTTCCTTCTTCAACAACTCACATAAGGGGGAGGCAATTTTTGAGAAGTCTTTAATAAACTTGCAGTAAAACCTTGCATGGCCTAAAAAAGAACGCACTTCACGCACATTAGTAGGATAAGGAAAAGATTGAATTACTTCAACCATAGCCTTATCACCTCAATACCTTTAGAAGACACTACATGGCTTAATACTATACCTTGATCTACCATAAAATGACATTTTTTCAAAATTGAGAACAAGATTAGTATCTTCACATCGTTTAAGCACCAGTGTCAAATGAGTTAAGCATGAATCAAAGTCATTCCCATGGACTGTAAAATCGTCCATAAATACCTCAATAAATTTCTCTATGTACTCAGAAAGGATACTAACCATACACCGTTGGAATGTAGTTGGGGCGTTGCACAATCCAAAAGGCATCCTTCGGTATGCAAAGGTACCAAAAAGACAAGTGAATGTTGTCTTCTCCTGATCCTCCGGTCCTATGGCTACCTGAAAATATCCAGAATACCCATCCAAGAAACAATAGAATGAACGACCGACAAGTCGATCCAGCATTTGGTCAATGAAAGGTAATGGGAAATGGTCCTTCTAGGTTACTGCATTAAGATTACGATAGTCAAAACAAACTCGCCACCCAATCTGTACTCTAGTGGGAATGAGATCACCCTTGTGATTCTCAACCACTGTGATTCCACCCTTTTTAGGGACAACCTGAGTTGGGCTGGCCCATTTACTATCAGAAATTGGAAAGATCATACCTGCCTAAAGGAGCTTCAACACCTCCTTCTTTACCACCTCCATCATCGGGGGATTCAACCTTCTTTGGGGCTGTCTAGACGGTGTAGCCTCATCTTCCAATAGAATCTGATGCATGCATGTTGAGGGACTAATCCCTTTGATGTCTGCAATGGTCCATCCTATGGCCGTCTTATGCTCCCTCAAAACTGCCACCAATCTTCCTTCTTGCTCCTTGGTGAGCTTGTTGGATATGATTACCGGTAACGTGTCCCCGTCACCTAAGAAGGCATACTTGAGATGGTATAGAAGTTGCTTCAATTCTACCACCGGTTCCTGCAAAATAGATGGCAAAAGCTTCTCGCTTGGCAAGGTTAGTGGTATGGGCTTTGAGCTCGGTAGCATAAGTGGACGCTCAAAGTGAGCATTAAACTCTGCCACCACTTCCTGTAGATCAGTCTTTAAATCCAAATCTGAAGTATCATCCATAATAGCATTTTCCAAGGTGGATCTCAAAGCTTCAGATTCATGCATATTGAAAAATTCTTGAGCAAGTGGCTCTATAACATCTATTAAGCACAACGAGGAATCTTCGGGAGGGTATTTCATTGCATCATAAATATTATACTCTACCCTTTCCCCCGTCAAATTCCATGGTTAAGGAACCACTGCACACATCAATTTTGGTCTTAGCTATTTTCAGAAAAGAGGTAGAAAAATAGGTGCAACATGCTTATCGTGGTCATATCTAAAACATAGAAATCAGCAGGAAATATCAGATTATCAACCATAACAAACACATCTTCAACTATTCCTCTAGGGTAAGCACTTGATCTATCAGCTAGTTGTATTACAACGCCAGTTTCTTGCAGAGGACCCAATTCAAGCATCTTATACACCGAGTAAGGCAAAACATTTATTAAAGCACCTAGATTTAGCATGGCTTTACCAATTTTTGTTTCACCAATTACGTAGGGAATAGTGAACATGCCAGGGTCACCACATTTATGAGGCATACACCTTTGAAACACAACAAACACACATTCACTCACATAAATTTTCTGTTTCCCTTTAAGATTTTGGGTTCTCTTTATGGTGCATAATTCTTTCAAAAACTTAGCATATCTAGGAATGTCTCGAACAATTCCTTGTCGTTCTCCAGCTTCTGGGTCTCTTTTAATGCCTCTGGAAAGGGTGGAACATGTACATAGGCCTTCAGAGGGGTTTCAGACGAATCTTCATCATCGACCAGATTGCTCGGGTTGGCCCCCGATTGCGCGGCCGCGCTTTTAGCAGGCAACCCCCATAATCTTGACTAAGAAGGAATTGTGCGGTTTGCCAATTGCTCGACTGCGCTTATAGCGCCTAACCAACGCAATTTTGACTGAGGCTCAATGCGCGGGTTGGCAAAAAGTTGCTTGGGCGCGCTTTTAGCAAGCAGACCGAGCAATTCGTCTATGGACGAGTTACTTGGAATGTCATCCGTTAGTTCGATTTTCTCCTCAGTTTCGTCCTTGGCTTCTTCTTCCACTCCTCTCCCGATTGATACGTGCCCGTCCCTGGGCTCTACTTGAAGCTCTCGCCCACTCCTCAAAGTGATAGCATTTACGTTCAATTTTGGGTTAAGCTCGGTCTGAGAAGGTAGCTTACTTTAATCTCTAGCTTCCAGTTTGCCTATAGCGTTGGCAATTTGACTGACTTGAGTCTCTAGATTGTGGATGCTAGACTTGGTCTCTTGTTGAAATTGGCTCATTGAGCCTTGCATTGTACTCACAGTTTGTGCAAGAGTCCGAATCATATCTTCAGTAGACATAGCATTCTGATTGGCCCCCTGAGAACAGTGTTGAGAGGGTTTCTTGACAACAAATAAATTTATATGAAGACCCCGCTGAGTATAGCAGAGTCAGGTTCGTCCGTAGAGAGAAAGTCAGTATCAAGTTTTGTTACTTGTTACGCAAGAAATCAATAAAGCTAGGGTTTTTAACAAGAAAGAGAGAGATTCTAAGGTAAAGGTCTTACCACAACAACAATTATGCATGCCAAACATTAATGAAACATATAGATCATGCTTTTATCACATAAAGGCGCTAACTTTCGTTAACTTTAAGCAAGTAAATCAATCAACTTTCGCTAAATCAATAAACTTACTATCTAATCTCTTCTACTTCAACTAGGATAGATCCGCTTTCGCTTCAAAACCCTAATTTGACTATTCTGATTCAAGGTCTCAACTTTCGTTTTAACTATGAATGAGAAATTCCCTTCAACTTTCGTTTCAAGGGTTAAGAACAAGAGAATAGATTCATGCAATAAAAACAATCAAAACATGATCATAAACAAGCATGCACAACCATTGTTGGGTTTAACCCCAACCTTAGAGAGAGAGACTACTCACAATTCATAATAATTGAAAACAAAACTAAATTAAATAAAGGAGAAAGCTTACAACCGAATCCACAACGATAGTTCTTCCCCACAAAAACTCGTCTCTTCCCCCTCTCACACGCCTCTCTCCTCCCCTTACTTGCCCTCCAAGGCAATTGATTGTGTTTTCAATAACAAAGGGTAGACAAGAGTATTTATAGAGAAACTATTCTATCTTAAATCTATCTATAAGGAAATAAATCTATCTTAAATCTAACTATAAGGAAATAAATCTTCTAATAAGATATACTCCTTCTATCTATCTAATAACATAATAAAGACTTACTAAACTAAAGATTAAAAGATAAAAGATAGAAGTCTTCATTTAAACACCAACTCGGATCTCGTTGCTCCTCACGGCAGCTCGTTAATGACCCTGACAGGGTCGAAAACAGCCTTGAGTAAAACTTGCGTAGAAGATTCGTTACAACTCCGTTTGACTCGATTCTTTTTCCTATGTTCTTGTAACGAATTTCTCTATCTCTTTCCAAGCTCAAACTTGATCTTCAATAACTTTACTTGAGCTCTTAATCTTCATCTTCTCTTTATGCTTGAGTGCTATCTTCACCGGTTTTTGGTCCTTTCTTCAAAATATTCTCCAAAAAGCTTCTAAAAACCTACAAAACACCACCAAAGCTTATGTAGACTCCATATCTCAAGAAAATACGAAAACCTACACAAACAACTCAAAACAAAACACAAAACTAAAGAAAAAGACTCAAAAGATACTAAAACACACCCTAAAAACATGACTAAAAAGGCGGACATCAAAATACCCCATACTTAGACTTGCTTGTCCTCAAGCAATCAACAAGACATCAACCAAAACCATCAACACATATATCAAGTCAATGCCCTTATAAAAAAGCAACATCATAAGCACAAGTAGAAATAGATAGACAAGTGAATCTAACATCATCACACATATATAAGCAACCTCAAGCAAAAGCAACTAAAAATCCAACCTCACAAGGGTAATGTGTTTCACTCAACTCTCATGTGTTTGGACTTAGAATAACAACTCTCAACTCAATCCAATATACAAAAATCAGCATAGTCATTGTTACTTATATCACCAAACTCTCCACCAGAGATGTCAAAACACATAAAAATCATCAAGAGAACTTAGGCTCAATGAAAAGCTTCAAAGAAGTTTCCATTCGGCCGGGTTGTAATGGGGCTTGGTAATAACAATAGGGCGTGGAAATATTTTGGTCATGTGGTGCTAATAATATCCGGGAATCAAGGACTCCTAAAAACTCACACTTCCAAAACTCTCATAAAACAACATACCAAACTTTCTCAACATTAAAGAACACTTATTTCTCATTAACCCTCTTTATCCCAACTAATCTTGCTTACAATAACACTTAGGAAATTTGGCTCATGCACTTTATCACTTTTAAACTTTTTTTTTCTTCCTCCCTTTTGATTTTCATTTTTTTTTGCGGGAGGTCGGTACCGTACCTGCAGTACCGAACCTGCAGAGTCGGTAACGATACACTGCTCAACATTTTTTCTTTCTTTTCTTCTAATACTTCTTTTCTTGTAAATGCATACAGGGAACCAAAACTCCTTTTACATAACAAACTGCAAGATTCTCACTTTACCCAACCCATATTACCACACACTTGAACCAAACAACTCACTCAACAAAACCATCACAATAACCAATACTAAGTCCTAATCCCCGGATAGGGTCAAGCTTTCATCGGCTAGGAATTAATTTTGTGGAGCTATAAATAAAAGGCTTAAGGCTCAACTTGGCTTTAAAAAGAGGATAATGATAAGGTAGGTAAAAAGAGAGGATAGAAAGTGGCTAAAACAAATAAGTTCTCCATCATATGATTTCACATGCAATGAACTAATATCTCATATAGGTTTCAAGTAATAGATAACCATGCAATGACAAGAGATAATATGCATAAGGAGAGCAAACCACACAAGAAAAGAAGAGGGATTTTTGATTTTCTCCCTATAAGGCCAAAAATAACTCACAAGGTAGCAATTTTTGTTGGATTTCAGTCACTTCTACCAAAGATCATATGTGCTCAATTTCATCACAAGCTAAATATCCACATAAAAACAATTTTCAACATAATTCAGGCAATGCTATCCAAACATGCTATGGAATTACATGATCAATCAAGCTAAAGCATATCATAGGACATCTAAGTGGAATATCATCAATCCTAAAAAAAAAACTGACACAAAACTGAGTTTTCTTTTCCCATACCCCATACTTAAACCAAACAGTGTCCTCACTGTTTAAAGCAAAGACAGAAAAAATAAAGAGAATAAGGAAAAGGGAACTCACAAAATAAAACTGAAGCTATTGGAGACCATTTGATCACTTGAGGAGTATGAATTTTTTCTCGGATTCCTGTAGAGGGTCGGTACTGACCTTGAGGGGTCGTTACCGAGCTTGCGTGCTTGTCCACCGATTGCCTTTGATTGTAGCACTTCTTCTTCTTTGTACCTGAGTCACTTAAGAAAAACTTCTATCCTACTACACTAATCTAACCTAAAAACAAGTCAAAAGAATGCTAGCAAAAAGAACTAGGAAAGCAAAAACTAAAAAGCAAAAACAAAAAGCGGGTTGCCTCCCGTAAGCGCTACTTTTAACGTTGTTAGCCCGACGAACTTACCTTAGCTTACCTAGGGCGGCTGCCATCAAGTATCGAATGGATCATAAGAAACCCCATACTTGGCCTGAAAAACATCATAGCTTCTTTCCAAAATATTCGGCCCTCTATCATCAATAAGTATGCTCGGTAATCCTACAACAGGGTTAGTATAATCCGAAAACCAAGGAGGTTTTGACTCCTTCATAGGACTAACAGTAGGATGTAATATAGAACTAGGATAAGAGAAAGGATCATGACCAGAATTGATTGGATAAGAACAAGAAAACTTACCAGGGTCATTCAGGAAGTGGCTCGTTACCGAGGTGTAGGGGGTCGTTAACGACCCTGCTGGATCTGGAAGTGGCTCGATATCGTGTTTGGATCCACCTCCCACCTCGTTTTCCTTCAGATAAGGATCGTTACCGACCCATGGGGGGTCGGTAGGCTCCTTGATAGGCGTGTCTCTATCGATTTTGCTTGTTTTTGTACTCAGAGAGGGGTCAATACCGAGCCATGGTAGGTCGGTAGGCTCCTCAGTACTACAACTAGCCACTTCACTTATGGGCGAATTGAAATGGAATTCAACCTTCTCTTCACCAAAATCAAATGTGAGAAGTCCTTTTCTGACATCTACTCGCGCCCCTGCGGTGGCTAAAAATGGTCTGCCTAGAATGATTGGCACCGCAGGGTCTTCAGGCATATCTAGCACAATGAAGTCGTTTGGAACAAAGAATTTTCCAACTCGGACAGGAACATCGTCAACGACTCCAGTTGCTTTTACAGAAGATCCATCCGCCATGTAGAGTTTCATCTTGACAAGCTCTAGTGGTCCCATGTTAGCTTTTAACCAGATGGAAAGAGGAAGCAAACTAGCATTGGCTCCCAAATCACATAAAGCTTTAAATTTGTGGTCGCCTATGCCAATCGTGATGGCAAATCTCCCTGGGTCTCCAAGCTTTTCTGGTAGAGCTATTGATCTGACTTCATCCTGCAGCTTTGTAATGGACCTTTTCCTGCTAAGAATATCCTTCAAAAATTTTGTGTAAGCCGGCATTTCGCTTAGGGCGTCAGCGAATGGGATGGAAATATTAATGCCCTGAAGAATCTTCACGAAACGCTTGAACCTACTCTCAGTAGATTCCATAGATTTCTTAGTTGGAAATGGAAGAAATTTCACCATTCTCGGAACCAAGTTGGGCTCGAGAGGTGAGAGTACCGGGTCGACACTGGGGTCGTTTGGTGTCCTCGGCGGGTCGTTACTGACCCTGATGGGGTCGTTAACTACCCTGGAATAGAGAGGAAGGCTCGGATTAGTAGACTTACCTAGGTTAGGTTCGTTAGATACCCTCGGAGCCTCGTCACCCTGGTATGCGGGCTCGGTATTTGCCCTCGCTGGCTCGTTACTGAGCTGGGTTGTGACGTCCTCTTCCTTCTCTTCCTCAACTTGGACTCTCTTCGGCAATATCTTCCCGCTTCTGAGGTGTACCACTGCTATTTGGCCTCTAGGGTTCTCCTCGGGGCGGCCCGGGAGTTGTCCTTGTGATCTTGGAATCTGTGCAGCTAAGTCCCCTAGTTGGGAATCAACACTCCTCTTCCAAACATCGAACTCTCCCCATCTTTTATCTTGTCGGTTCAGTTTGACTTGAACTTCATCAACTTTGTTGTTCACTCCGTTAATGCTTTCCTGTAATCCCTGAACCCATGATGGTGGCTCTTGATAGTCCGGAGGTTGGTAAGGAGGAACCCTTTGTTCTTGTTGAGGAGGTTGGCTCCATTGGTCATATGCATAATTGCCCCAGGTGGGCTGATTGTAATTCCTCCATGCATAAAAAGTATCACCTTGGCTCCTATATGGGCCCCACATGTAATTATCCTCTTCATATGCCTTAACAGCTATGGTTTCCCTTTCTCTTTGGATCTCCTCTATCTCTAAACAGAGATCAGCAATCTGCTTTGCTAGTTCTTCATGTGTAGCCATGACTTTGTTTGCTCGACGACCTTCAGCTGGCATACACTGTAAGCAAAAAAAAAAAGCAAAAAGCAAAAACGGGGTCTCAGACAAGGTCGGTAACGAACTTGGGGGTCGTTAACGAGCCTGGAGTGATCTTGTAAAAACCGAAACTAAAAAGAAAGAAACGACTACCTGTTGACAGGGTCGTTACCGAGCCTGGGTAGGGTCGGTAACGACTCGACAGTGGCCTAGAAACTAAACAAAAAAACACAGAAACTGGGTTGCCCAGCAGGGTCGGTACCGACCCTGGGGGGTCGTTACCGACTCGGCGGAGTCCCAAAAAACGTAAAAAGAACAAAACTTGGCACTATTGAAATCTCCCCGGCAACGGCGCCAATTTGTTGAGAGGGTTTCTTGACAACAAATAAATTTATATCAAGACCCCGCTGAGTATAGCAGAGTCAGGTTCGTCCGTAGAGAGAAAGTCAGTATCAAGTTTTGTTACTTGTTACGCAAGAAATCAATAAAGCTAGGGTTTTTAACAAGAAAGAGAGAGATTCTAAGGTAAAGGTCTTACCACAACAACAATTATGCATGCCAAACATTAATGAAACATATAGATCATGCTTTTATCACATAAAGGCGCTAACTTTCGTTAACTTTAAGCAAGTAAATCAATCAACTTTCGCTAAATCAATAAACTTACTATCTAATCTCTTCTACTTCAACTAGGATAGATCCGCTTTCGCTTCAAAACCCTAATTTGACTATTCTGATTCAAGGTCTCAACTTTCGTTTTAACTATGAATGAGAAATTCCCTTCAACTTTCGTTTCAAGGGTTAAGAACAAGAGAATAGATTCATGCAATAAAAACAATCAAAACATGATCATAAACAAGCATGCACAACCATTGTTGGGTTTAACCCCAACCTTAGAGAGAGAGAGACTACTCACAATTCATAATAATTGAAAACAAAACTAAATTAAATAAAAGAGAAAGCTTACAACCGAATCCACAACGATAGTTCTTCCCCACAAAAACTCGTCTCTTCCCCCTCTCACACGCCTCTCTCCTCCCCTTACTTGCCCTCCAAGGCAATTGATTGTGTTTTCAATAACAAAGGGTAGACAAGAGTATTTATAGAGAAACTATTCTATCTTAAATCTATCTATAAGGAAATAAATCTATCTTAAATCTAACTATAAGGAAATAAATCTTCTAATAAGATATACTCCTTCTATCTATCTAATAACATAATAAAGACTTACTAAACTAAAGATTAAAAGATAAAAGATAGAAGTCTTCATTTAAACACCAACTCGGATCTCGTTGCTCCTCACGGCAGCTCGTTAATGACCCTGACAGGGTCGAAAACAGCCTTGAGTAAAACTTGCGTAGAAGATTCGTTACAACTCCGTTTGACTCGATTCTTTTTCCTATGTTCTTGTAACGAATTTCTCTATCTCTTTCCAAACTCAAACTTGATCTTCAATAACTTTACTTGAGCTCTTAATCTTCATCTTCTCTTTATGCTTGAGTGCTATCTTCACCGGTTTTTGGTCCTTTCTTCAAAATATTCTCCAAAAAGCTTCTAAAAACCTACAAAACACCACCAAAGCTTATGTAGACTCCATATCTCAAGAAAATACAAAAAACTACACAAACAACTCAAAACAAAACACAAAACTAAAGAAAAAGACTCAAAAGATACTAAAACACACCCTAAAAACATGACTAAAAAGGCGGACATCACATAGCCTCCCAATGCATTCACCTCAACATTTGGATCTTGAAGTTTAGAGCAAGCGCCAGTGAGGTGCATGTTGTCAAAGCATATTTCACAGGATTTCACCTGTTGTCTTCCACCTTGTTGTAAAAGCTGCCTCTTCATTGTTTTCAACTCAGTGACTTCCTCTTGGATTCTTGAAGTAGTCACCACAAAATTTGTAGCTTTCGAGCTAGTCTCTTTTCTAAACTGTCTTGTGCCCTCAGACAGTTGTGTAAATAGTTCAAATGCAGAGGTAGGAGTCTTATTGAGGATGTTGCCTTAACATGCTGCATTCACCATTCTTCTCTTGTCATCCAAGAGGCCATTAAAAAGGTATAAAATCATATCTTGATTAGTGTATCCATGAAAAGGACAGCTGGATATCAACCTCTTGAATCTCTCATAATATTCGTACAAGGTCTCATTAGCTTCTTGTTCGATGTTGTTAATCCTTTTCTTCAAATCATTGAGCTTTGTAGCAGGGAAGTATTTTTCTAGAAAAGCTTGCTTCGTCTTTGCCCATGTATCGATACTTCCCGGAGCCAAGTAGAAAACCATTAGCCTGATCTTTGAGAGAGAAAGGAAAGGCTCTCAGCGCGATTTGGTCGTGAGTCACATCAGCGGGTTTCATGCTTGAGCACACAGCATGAAATTCAGAAAGATGCTTGTTAGGATTTTCACCACTATGTCCATGGAATGAAGGCAAGAGATGAATCAACCCAAATTTCAGCTCGAACAAGACTCCTTCAGCAAGAGCAGGAAATTGCACCGCCAATGGTTGTTGTGCCAGATTTGATGCAGTCAATTGTCTAAACGTTTGGCACCCATCTCAGCAGACTCAACAGATTCAGATTCAGTCTCTGATTCTGATTCAGATTCCTCAAGGAAGAACGGTAGAGCCCGAAAGTGATCCCGGATATCCTTCCTTAGCTTAAAGTGTGTCTTGTCAATATCTGGATCAAAGAGCAATGGAGATGAGTTAGTAGCACGGGTATGAACCATATAAAAGGTTCATGATAGCTCGCATATAGGAGTAGTTTAGATGCATGTTTTATATATGTTTTGGTTAGGTTTTGGTTAGTTTTTAGGTAGTTTTTAGGTTTTTGTGTTGTCGGGTGTTATGCGCTGGTTTGCTCGGTTTTACAGGTTTTTAGGTTTAGGAGCAACAGCGGGGCGAGTGCAGATGGAATATGGTGGTGATGGACGAGATGGACGAGGCTAAGGAGGCTAAGGGAGCTAGGAGGCAATAGGATGAAGAGCCAAGACTAGGAAGATTGAGCCAAGAAGAAGAACAAATGCGCGGGATCGAAGCCGCGTAGTAACGCCGCGCAATGCCATCTGAGAAGCAATTGCGCGGGGAGGAGATTGCGCGGCCGCGCAATGCATACCGATGCCGCGCAATCTGGAGCTTTCAGCGGACGCATTGTTTGGGTCGATTCTTAGTTTTGGGCTTTGATATTTTAACTTATGGGCTTGTATTTTATCCGAGTATTGTGGTTTATTATATCTTATGAGGGTTATTTTTAGAGACATATAAATAGTTTATGTTAGATTATTTTTAGAAAACTTTTGATCAACTTTTGGAGGCTAGGGTTTTCTCTCAAGGAAGAACCTTTGAAACCTTTGTAAGTTTGATTTTAATTCAATTATGCATTGCTAAATTCATTGTATTTGACTAGTTATTGAAATCATAGATTGCATAATATTGTGAGGTTTGATTGATTCTCATCAACTTGAATAGGTATTCCCTGTGCTTTAATTGAATCAGAATTATTCTAGGGTTTTGTTAGATTGATCACCTAATAGAATTTCTAAGTTAATTTACAACTAATCTGATCAAGTCTCGTTCGGGATTGATTAGATAAAGTAGCATCTATAATTGTTTAGACCCGTTCGGGCTATTCAATTGTAGAAGGGAATAAATCCACAAATAACTTAGATGTCTGTTTGCTCTAAGTGTTTGTTTCTATTGATAACTTGATTCGTAAAGTTGTCGTTTAATTGAATCTAGACGTTGTTTTAGGTTGTTAAATGATTAGGGTTGTTTAGACTGTTAGTTCTTTCAACTATTTATGAAGTTCGGGTCATAATCCTTAGTAGGAGTATAATCCACAATAGATTATTCAAGGGAATTGAGAATCAGGAGAATCAATGATCAATAAGCATATCTATGATGGATTTAACTAGTTGAACATATTTCTCTCATATATATTCACAATCAACTTTTGCATTCATAGTTAGTTTTATTATTGCATATTATGTTAGATTAATAATTCTAAAAAAAAACCTTATTTGATTACTTGGCACATAAGTAAAAACATAAATACACAAGTCTCTGTGGGATCGACTCTTGCTTACCGCTCTACTGAGTTGGTTAAGTTAGGATTCTTTGATAGGTATAACGACCACTGAAAATACCTCATCAGTTCACACCCAAAACAACAGAAAAATAAGAACATAAAAATAAATACATATTTGATTATATAAAAATAAGGTCATTTTATATGACATAATATATAACAACGAACATATGTCTAAGAATACATTTACATATATTGGCTAACTCCCGGTTGATTATGCCAAAGACTCCAAAACTCAACTTTAACAGTGTATACTTGTGAAGCACGTGCACCAAAGAGAGATTATGCAAAACCTGCACCAAAAAAGAGTCCAAAATTAGGATAAGAAATTCTACAAACCACGATGCAAAAAATATTAGCCTAAACAACGAAAGTAAACAATCTCAATTGAAGCCTATTTTCATGTAAACGCAACAAACTCTCAGAGCATGTTACATAACACTTAATACTTACGATCAAGCACCAAAAGACAAAAGATAAAGAAACTACACCATAAAACTACTAGAACATAGCAACATACATAAACACCTTGACATATTACTATACAAACAAAAAGCATAATACACAGCAGAATCCTATCCTAATTGAGCAATTCATATCCTTTCTCTAAAGGACACAAGTTCATACTCCAATTCAACATTCGTTGAATACAAGAAGAAAACAAGACCCATACTAATACATGTATTATACTAATAAACATTTACAAGCTCAAAAAAATCGCTAAATAAAAAAGATTTCACCATGATGAAACACTATATGTTTATTTAACGACACATGTCATTTTTAGATTGGATCACACCACGATTATTTTTTAAAAAAATAATCATTTATTTTTAAAAAAAATAATCATTTATTTTTGAATATGATAAATTCTTATCCATGTTTTTAGAATATAGGATAGAAAATCTCATTATTAAATAATCTTTTATTTTTGGATATTCTAGATAGGAAAATCATTAGGATATTTTTTATGCTATCATACAAATTTTAGCAATCTCCTTGCCAAATTGGTTATTATTATAATTCAATCATTTCTTACCTTATATGAAAAAAATTTGATTAGTTATATGATAATTGTCTTATCTTTTTACGCAAATCATAACAAAAATTTATATTTAAGCATTTACATAATTATTTTTCTCGGATAATAAATATATTTGAAAATATTTTATTATTAATCTACTATATATATAAAAACAATAAGGTTTGGAGCCTTCTCATTACGCCACATAGGATTTCTCCACATGTCGATCCTATATTAAGCCACCTCATATTTTTACACGTGTCATTTTCTTATAATTTAGACGTCTTTATAAATATTACATGTCATAGTCCACATGTCAAAAAATTTCCATATCACTCATTTATTATGTACACATCATATTGCCACATAATCTACAAATATCAATAAATTTTTAACTTTTTTTATATTGGATTACAATGATGTTTTTTTTTTGGAAATTTATTTACATATAAAAATATTTTTTACCATATCTTTATGATCCTAAAAACTCTCCAATATAATCTACCAAAAAAACTCATATAAATATAGAGTTTGGTTCAAATGAAACAAACTCTTATCCTAAAACGAACTCTTATCCTAAAACGAATGCACTTTTCATAGTTAGTAATGCACTTTTCATATAAAAGTGCATTGAAAAATACAAAAAGTGCATTACGAAAAAGTGCACTAAAAAAATTTGAAAAGTGCACTAAAAAGTACGAAAAGTACAAATGCGAAAAAGTGCACTCTGAAGTATGAAAAGTGCACTACTAACTACAAAAAGTGCATTCGTTTTAGGATAAGAGTTCGTTTTAGGATATGAATTTGTTTCATTTGAACCAAACTCTATAAATATATACCGAGATCTTATCCTATAATATAAATATATACCGAGATCTTATCCTATAATATATACCGAGATCTTATCCTATAATACAACAAGTCAATTTTATTTGCTAATCCATATTAAATGTCCCATTATTTTCATTTTTGTTATCAAAATCTTTAATTTAGAATTATGTTTTTTTTACAATTTATATAAATCATCAATTCACAATTATTATTCATATTATATTTTTATTTATTAATATCTTTTTTATAGTATATCTAAAAAAATATCGATTCATAGTCTTGCAGGGCACGACGGGAACAACTAGTATTTTATTTAAGAAAAACTCGTACAAGGTACGGGAATACATACTTTTTTTTTGTCATTGCCACCCCAGTTCAGCGGAGAGCTTTGCTCCATCAAACGCTTACGTTTGGAGTTCGAGTCTCGCGAGGGCCCCTTTATTTTTGGGTGGGATCTGCTCTCCCAACAAGTTCATTTCTCCTCCACTGAGAATCCAACACTCGACCTCAACGAAGAAGTCTATATACTAAAGAAGAAGTCTCTTGCCACACACATATGCTAATTTAAATGAGGAAAATTGCTTAAAATAGCCTAACATTTTAGAGTTGTTGCAGTAATTAGCCTAACATTTCAAAATTACACATAATAACCTAACCTTTTTAAATGATTGCGATTTTTAGCCTCGATTTTCCATGTGGCAAGGGTTTCATTAAATTTTATGACATGTACTAACTAGGCAATTTTGAAGCTAGAAATAAGTAAAAATACAATTTAAAAGAATAAAAACAAAAAGCCCTACCTTTTTCTTCTTTTTTTTTGGTTTCCCATCCGGTTCGCCCTGTCCCAGTGAATTCAGGTCGGACTTAAGCCCAGGACTACATCCGGATTCGGAGCGGGGTAGGGAATTACGACTTTAAACTCCTCCCAACGACGTTGCGGGGGATCGAACACGGGGTTTGTCCTTCCAAGTACAGCTCCCATACCACTGCACCAACGCACCGTTGGTAGCCCTACCTTTTTCTTCATTCTTTGTTCAGCGCAACCCTTCACTTCCTTCTTCGAAATGCATAGGTAAGGCAAACTTCTACGTTTAGGATTCCCTCCTTTAATCAATCGTAATCATCATTAATCAAATATTAGTTATTTTATTCTAATCCCGTTAAAAACCCCCCTTCTTGTATTCTTCATTGTACATATGAATATCTGATATTTAATTGATAGTGGCAAATTATAGTTTGGATTTGGAAATCCAGTTTTTATTTCTTCTCACAACACCCTCAAATAACTAATATGGTAATACTTCTTGTATGGTAATTGTTCTCATAAAAAAAAGATGCAAATAGTAGAGTTTTTCTTCAGTTCTGCTTGAATCGAACATTGATAATGATACAAATGGACATATAAAAAGAATTTCTTTTTTACACTTTTTACTATTATATAGTGCCCAAAAATCTCACGATAATAATATAGCCATCATCCATATGTTTAATTTCAAAACAAAGAATTCTACCTTAACTCTCTATTTAGAAGAAGAAACTGAAGGGTTGTGTTGAACAAGAACAAAAAGAACGAAGAAGAAGGTGGGGATTTTTATATTTTTTCTTTTAAATTGTATTTTTACTTATCTCTCGCTTCAAAATTATCAAGTCAGCAAATTGAAGCTAAATTGTATTTAATGAAACTTTTACCACATGGAAAATTGAAGCTAAAAATCGCAGTCATTTAAAAAAGTTAGACTATTATGTGTAATTTTCAAACGTTAGGCTAATTTCCGTAACAGCCCTAAAAGGTTAGGCTATTTTAAGCAATTTTCCCTTTAAACGAGGGCTTTAATCCTTGGTAACAAACTAGCTATACCCGTCAGTCGTGCATGGCACGACTACATGAATTTAATACTTAATTTATTTTAAGCAATTCCTTTTGGTGCCCCTAAGTTTTTGCCTTTTCCTTTTGGTGCCCAAGAAAAAAACTTATTCCTCTTGGTACCCCTAAGGTTTTGGCTTTTCCCGTTGATGCCCCTTTCCGGTTCAAATTAGCTAATTTCAAGCTTACCATTATGTTCATCACCCTTAAATTAGTAGGATTCAACTCTTAAAACACTTAAATTCATAACCAAACTACATCAATTTGAATTTTTAAACAATTTGGGTTGTTTATAAAATTGTTTAAAATTCAAAAGTGATTTAGTTTGGTTGTGAATTTTGATGTTTTAATAGTCAAATCCTACTAATTTAAGGGTGATTAACATAAAGGTAAGCTTGAAATTGGCTAATTTGAATCGGAGAGGGGCATCAACGGGAAAAGGCAAAACCTCAAGGGTACCAAGAGGAATAAGTTTTTTTCTTAGGCACCAAAGGGAAAAGGCAAGAACTTAAGGGCACCAAAAGGAATTTCCCTTTAATTTAATATAAACAAACTTGTATATTAGAAAATAAAATTATATAAAATTTTACAATTGGTGTCATGTGAAACGGGGCCAAAATTATTATGGTGAGCCCACTATAATTTTGCTGGCTTAATGATAAGTTATTTATGCAAAAAAATAAATAAAAATTATTTGAATTAGAATCATTTAATTTTAAAAATATTTTACAAAACTATAAAAAGGTAAAAATAATCTAAATTCTTGTGATTTATTTATCAAATTCAATTCTTTAAAAAATTTGAAAAAAAAAAAGAAAAAATATACTTAATGAGAAACGATGAAAAAAATATAAATAAAGAATGAATTTTTTAATGATAAGAAAATTATTTATATTTACATAAATAAATTAAAAAGAAAATTAAGGAAAAGATAACGTTTTTTTTTATCAAAAGTCAATTTAGGGAAGTAATGATCTAGATTGAAAGTTTTATTTTTTATCAAAATTTTGTTTAAGATAAATTTTTACACAAATAGATAAAAAATTTCTTTAATTTAAATAAAATTCGAATTTAATTTTTTTCATATAATAGATAGAAATTTAATTGGAAAAACTAAATTTAATTTTAGATAAAAAAATTTAGATTTATCCTAATTCCTAATATATAATAGATAACATCTTTATTTTAGATAGATAGAATCTTTTATAGATTAATTTATCCTATTTTTATATTATCCTAAAATAATTTAAATATATATAAATTCCCAAAATAAAAAATTCTATGTGGCGAAATTGTGGTTTAACGTGAGAACGACACGTACCAAAATACTAGGTGATTTATTTGTACTAGTTTTACCCGTCGTACCATGTACGACTACGATTCGATATTTTATAGACATTATAAATAGGATATTAATAAATAAAAATATAATATAAATTTTAATATAAGTAATTTATTGCTTGCAAAATGTGTAATTTTTTTTATCAAATATTATATTTTTCACATTTTATTTACGTAAATTTAGAGCTTATCAAATATTTTAATACATCTATTAAATATTTTATCATCTATATTTATAAATTATAAATTATAAATATTTATTATTAATTTTATACAAAAGAAAATTACTATATATATCTATAAATAAATTCGTAAAAAGATATATGCTAAAAGATTTATATTTATTCTAAAATATTTTATCTTTAATCTTAAATACTTGTATAAGGAAGTTTTCAAAAGATATCGTTATACTAAATAGATATTTGTTTGATGTTAAAGGTAGATTTAAATAGTTAAAGAAGAATTTAATAGAAAAAGTTAAAATATTAAAAATAAAAATTAATTTTGTATTTATAAGGTGGGGCCAGAATCGTTCTGGTGGCTCGAAAAGGAACAACTTTAATATATAGTTATAGATACATACATTAGATCGATGTGTGCCTGCCCTGCCCCCACCGTCCCTTTTTTCAGTCCCTCTTCGTGTGATTCTCTCCGGCGTTTCTCTGTATGAGATATAGTATATGATGTTAGTATATTACATATGGTGTATGTTAGCAGAGTAAATAGGTGCATGTTAGTAGAAATAGTGTTTCATATAAATACTCGTACAGAGCTGATTGTAACCAATTCTGGTAACATTTCTTAGAACCTCTCTCTCACCAGAATGTCTCTCTAGTTTGATCCCTCGTGATCAGTTCTAATGAATCAATCACGCTTTGCTTGATTCTTCTCTTAATCGATTTGATTTAGCTTGACCTGAATTACATTCAAGGTCTGTACATGGTATCAGAGCGATTTTTGTGAGAAGAAATCTCACGATTCTTTTTCGATCCTGTTTCTTGGCGATTTCTGTTCGTAAAGCACGACTTCGATCGGCTTCGTTGATCTTGACATCTTTGGCTCATCTTTGGAGGATTGAACCTGAAAATGTCTGGAATTGATGGAGAGAATCCAAATCAGCGGAGGAGAAGTCCTTCGGTTGGAGACAACTTTGCTTTTGGTGGAAATAGCGGTAATGGCGGCAATTATTCAGATCCGCTTTTCTTATCCAACTCTGATCATCCAGGTATGCAACTTGTTACTGCACTCTTTACTGGATCGAATTTTCATGACTGGAGTAGGAGCGTAAGACTTGCTTTAGGTGCTAAACTAAAGCTAGGGTTTATTGATGGAACTTGCCTGAAACCTGATGAGAATTTTGAAGATTTTCAACGCTAGATTCGTTGTGATTATATGGTAATGTGTTGGATAATCAACTCCATGGTTAGTGAGGTATCTGAAAATTTTTTGTATGTTCAGTCTGCAAGGGAATTGTGGACAGAAATTCAGGAGCGATTCGCTGAGTCTAATGCTCCCCTGATATATCAGTTACAAAGGGAATTGAGTAATGTTAGGCAAGAAAATCAATCTGTGGCAGTCTATTATAGTAAACTCAAGAAGTTATGGGATGAATTGCAGTCTCTAGATGATGTTCCAATATGCACATGTGGTGCTATAAATAATTGTGTCTGTATGTTGCTCAAGAAAATGATTGAGCGTGATGGAGTTACTAAGCTGATGCAGTTCTTGATGGGATTGAGTGATGTTTATGAGAATGCTAGATGCAACATTCTCTCTATGGATCCACTTCCAAATGTGAATTATGCATTTCGGACCATAGTTGGGATTGAAAGGCAGAAAGGAATTACATCTTCAGGGAATGAAGTACAGAGTATGCTGGCTGCTGGGAGGTTTACAGATCACCAAGGCAAGAATGGTGATGGGAAGAAGAATGGTTCATCTAGTTCAGTGATGACTTATCCAAGTGGTTATGGCAAGAAAGATTTCAAGAAAGCTAAGACAGACAGGAAATGTGATCATTGTGGTGAAAAAGGACATGTGAAAGAGACTTGTTTCAAGATAATAGGATATCCGGATTGGTTTAAAGGTAAAAAAGGGAAGAGTACAGAGAATCTTGTTGCAAATGTGCAAGATATGGAGGTACAGCTAGAGAGTCCACTTGGAGGAGATGGTCTGCATGGAGGCACTCCTGATCCAGCCTTAGTGAATGCAATGTTTGGAAGGTTTCTCAAGATGATGCAGAATCAGAATCCGGGTGAAGGAACTAGTGGTTCAGGCACAGGAGGATCCATTAATTTTGCAGGTAATCATAAGGTTTTGCTAAACATGACTAAAACATAAGGATGTGGTCACATGTGGATAGTTGATTCGGGAGCCACAGATCACATCACTTTTGATCAGAGTCTTTTTACTGAGTTGCATTTGCTTGATAAACCTGTTGTTATTGGTCTTCCTGATGGTACAACACAACAAGTTAAATATTGTGGTACCATATATTTGACTCAGTCACTAGTGCTTCGAAGTGTTTTGTTTTTACCTACTTTTAAGCACAGTTTGTTGTCAGTACAGAGGTTGTTATCAGAAGGGTTGGCTTTTATTTTCCTTCCTTCTCATTGTATGCTTCAGGACCTTTCAACTAAAAAGATTCTCATACAAGGAAAGAAAGAAGGAGGTCTTTACAGATTCAGTGGGGAAGAAGCTAGTAATTCTGATGCTCCAGCAAATAGTTTCAAGCAATTTGATCAGGTTTTTCAGCATTTAAATAAATCTTCAAACTCAGTTCTGACAGTTGAAGAATCTGTTAGTTTACTTCATGCTAAGCTTGGCCATGCATCTTTGACCAAGCTCAAACATTTGCATATTCTTGGTTGCAAGGATCTTAAATCTCTTGATTATCATGTTTGTGTCATGTCTAAACATCACAAGTTGCCTTTTAATAGAAGTGAATCTTTAGCTTGTGAACCTTTTCAATTGGTTCACATGGATCTTTGGGGTCCTTATAGAGTACCTTCTTTATGTGGAGCAAGGTATTTTCTTACAATTCTTGATGATCACTCTCGGGCAACTTGGGTTTTCTTACTTGCTTCTAAGGAACAAGTGTTCAAAACAGTGCAAGGATTTGTGGCTTATGTAGAAACACAGTTTGATAGAAAGGTTAAGGTGTTTAGAACAGATAATGGGACAAAGTTTGTTAATAGAACTATGAGTGATCTGTTTTCTCAAAAGGGTATTGTGCATCAAAGATCTACACCTGGGGTTCCTGAGCAAAATGGGAGGGTAGAAAGAAAACATAGACACCTGGTTGAAATGGCTAGAGCAGGCTAGTCGACAGTGGAATATAGCTCTTACTAAACATCTTTTAAGCCTAGGTTTTGTTCAGTCTCGACAGGATTATTCATTATTTGTTAAGCTTGATGGTAGCATGATTACAATTGCTTTGGTGTATGTTGATGATATGATTTTGACTGGGAATAATCATGCTGAAATTCAGACTGCTAAAGCTTCTCTACATACAACTTTTACCATTAAGGACCTAGGTTTGGCTAGGTATTTTTTGGGAATGGAGATTGCTAGGTCTTCTGATGGGTTGCTTTTAAATCAGAGAAAGTATATTGTGGATTTGTTGACTGATGTTGGTTTGTTGGACTGTAAAGCTTCTTCCTTTCCCATGCAAAAAGGTTTGCATCTTACTCCTGATGATGGAGTTCCTTTGGAGGATCCTGAGTCTTATAGGAGGTTGGTTGGTAAACTTCTATATTTGACTCTTACTAGGCCTGATATTTCCTACTGTGTGCAGCAGTTAAGTCAGTTTTTACAGACTCCTCGAGAGCCTCATATGAAAGCTGCTTTGTTTCTTCTCAAGTACTTGAAGGGAACTGTTAATTGTTCTTTTTTTATCCTAGTCAGTGTGACCTTCAATTGATGGGTTATTCAGATGCTGACTGGGAAAGTTGTGCTTATTCATGTCGATCCTTGTCTGGTTATTGCATTTTTCTTGGATCATCATTAGTTTCATGAAAAACAAAGAAACAAAAGACTGTTTCTAAGTCTTCAGCTGAGAGTGAGTATAGAAGTATGTCTTATACTACTAGTGAACTAGTATGATTGGATGGGCTACTACGAGATCTTGGTGTTTTTGTCCCTTTGCCTATTCCTCTTTGCTGTGATAACAAGGCTGCTCAACACTTAGCAGCTAATCCGGTCTTTCATGAGAGGACTAAGCACCTTAATATTGACTGCCATTTCGTTAGAGATAAAGTTCAGGAAGGGTTCCTTTCTACTTTACATGTGAAGTCCAGCTTGCAATTGGCGGATCTTTTTACTAAACCTCTTGGTTCTCAACAGCACTTGTTTTTGTCTTCCAAGCTTGGTTTAGTTTTTTCCCCTTCCAAGCTTGAGGGGGGATATGAGATATAGTATATGATGTTAGTATATTACATATGGTGTATGTTAGCAGAGTAAATAGGTGCATGTTAGTAAAAATAGTGTTTTATATAAATACTCGTACATAGCTGATTGTAACCAATTCTGGTAACATTTCTGAGAACCTCTCTCACACCAGAATGTCTCTCTCGTTTGATCCCTCGTGATCAGTTCTAATGAATCAATCACGTTTTGCTTGATTCTTCTCTTAATCGATTTGACTTAGCTTGACCTGAATTACATTCAAGGTCTGTACACTCTGCTCGTCTACGGTGCTGGTATTTCGCTTTTAATTCCTTGATTGCTATGACATCTGCCTTTTTCGGATTCTAGTTTTCTTTGCAATTCTCATCGCAATTGTGTTTATTCCTTTCTTAGATCTGAATTCGTTTGTCATATAGGTTAGGGTTTCTTTGTTGGATTCAGTTCCAACAAAAGTTGTGTGTTTTGTTCAATTTCACTGTGTGATTTGTAATTGTGCGTCTGCAATCTATAAATTTAAATGCTTTCCAGTTTGATTGTATAGGTTATCAATTACCCTACTAGTACTGCAGATTGATTGAGTTGTTAGGCAGCGACTGGATTCACTTATGTGTTTTTTTAAACCAAATCAGATGGAAACGGTCAGCCAAAACGCCTGTGCTTCTGGTGGAAAAAAGAGAGGAAAGCGCAGATGCAACAAAGAGAAGCGTCCAATTGAGAAGCGTCCTCTAACTTATCGTATGCTTTGTTCATCCTGAAAAATTGATCCTGTTTCTATCTAAATCTTATAATGAAATTGATAGAATTCCGTGTAACGTGACTTACAAATTTGATATGCAGAGGACTTAAAGGTTACAGAGGAAGTGTTCAAATCTGATGAGAAGCTGCGGGCACTTTACGAGCAATGGTGCTGCATAGTCAAGCCATTCAGATCCGCGGAGCAGAAGCAGAGAAGGTTCCCGTTCTTCAAGAAGTTTGCGTTCATGGTCTATAAACTGAACCAAAACCAAGAGAATGGAGGTTGTGCTGGCCTGACTTGCTGGGCAGACGCAACAGACAAGGAACGTCAGAAGCCATATGGCAGCAGGGTCGGATGAGGCTTGCGTAGGTGGGTGTGATTTATAATCAATAGCTGTCAACTTAGGGAAGAAAAATTGGTAGAATAAGTATCATCTTTGGTCTTGATTATTTTTATTTTTTTGTTAGTATTATGAAGAACTTGTTTTAATTTAGATGAACTTGTTTTAATTTAGAAATAATGAAGCATTCAAGGGTCAAGACCTTATATTAGTTATATACCCATCTAGGAACAGATGAAGAGAAAACAAAAGTAAAAATTGCACATCATCGTCCATATAAAGACCAAGAAAATGGCCAAAATGACACTTTACAACAACAGCAACAACAACCCAGAAGAAAGATGCAAACACATATTATATTCGTTTTACTTGTTGATTAACGTAAGCTCAACACAAACAATAAATAAGAGAAAGCTAAACAACTTATCTTCCAATTGGGGAACATTGTGAGAGTCAGTTTGATTAATGAAGAACCACATTCGATCTTAGGCACTACAAGAAAATACCTTTTGGGCGACAAAAAATGAAACAAGGGCTACATATTTTTTTTTTATGTCGCCCAAAGGTAACATTTGACGAAAAAAAGATTTTTTGCCGCCCTGTATGCACATTGGGCGACAGAAAACTAAATATGTCACCATAGATTGTAATTTGGATTCTTCCTTTCAATCAAACAGTGAGGAGAGCGAAAACTTCTTTCTCTAAGAATTTCGTTCCATATTTGAATAGGAATGCATCACTCAATCCAAATTCATTATGATATCATAGCTAGGATTGATCAATTGAGTGATTGAGAGGGTTAGGTTTTCAAATCACTCAGAGATGAGAGTTCCACAAAAGTGAGTGTTTTTTCATCATCGTTCCTTAAGCTTTGCATAAATAAGTGACATGAGGATGCCAGAAGCTCATCCAGGCACGGACCCGATGATGCAACTAGCTCGTATGGCTCATAACCAAGGGAATCCACAAGGCGATCCATTGAGCATGTCGAACTCCGACTACCCAAGGATGTCGCTCACTACAACGCCGTTCGATGGCACCAACTTCATCGCATGGAGCAGATAGGTGAAGCTTTCCCTAGGAGCGAAATTGAAGGCAAGGTTTGTGGATGGTTTGATGGTAAAGCCGACAGAAGAGAACATCGAGGATTCAACACGCTGGAAAAGGGCAGATCAGATGGTGGCATGTTGGTTACTAAAGTCCATGACATCTGAACTGTCAAGCATTTTTACCTTTAGGACTTTAGCAAAGGATCTCTAGGTGGAGATTTTAGAGCGTTATAGCCAAAACAACGCTCCACTGGTATACCAGTTGAAGCAGGAGCTGATGAAGACTATCCAAGGTAATATGTCTATCACAGCTTATTATTCAAAGCTTAAAAAATGTTAGGATGATTTGATGGTTCTCAATGGGGTTTTCTAACTGTGAGTGTGGAAGTCTGGCCAAGTGTTGACTGGCTAAAAGTCGTCGTGTCAAATCAAAATATAAATCCCTAGTTAGTAGTTACACAACTAGTAGTTAGTAAGTCGGGGTCGTACCCATGAGACACTTGTAATTCAAATCAATATTGTTATCAACTTAATAGTAATAAGGGGGGATTTTGATTATTTAAACTAACACTAATGAAAATTAAACAAAGCAAAGCAATAAAACAAATCAAAGGAAAAGATTGGGTTTTTAACAATTGAGGAAAGCAATCATATTCAAGCATCCACTTTCATCATCAAGTTATTGATCATAGATTTAAACAAGTTATTCCTTTTGGTTTTTCCTATCTTGATCAGAAATATAACATGGCAACGAGACATGCAAACTTAATATCCAAACAACTCATGAAACGATCATAAATAATAGGGATATTAGCAATGAGAACAAGGATAAGCAAGATACATGCAATTGAATTCCAACGAGTCAAACAATCAACATACATTCAAATCTCTTTCACAATTGTTTTAGTCCAACGAGTCCTAAATCAACTGAGTTGCTATAAAGATTAGGTTTTGCTACGAGAAAACCTAGATCTAGCAATAAAGAATATTAATTTCAACTAGTTGGCCAAACAAGTAGAAATCATCACAATCAATATTAATTATGCACAAGAGAATTGAAATAACCTGTAGAAATAAACTTGAATTGAAGAATCTCACAATAAACTTGAATTTGAAAGCTTCAACTTGAATAGAACTAAAGGAGTTTAGTTCTCCATAGGAGAGCAAATACAAAAGTCTGGAATATTGAAAACTAAGTCTCAGAGATATTCAACAAAGGCTGAAAAGTAAACTTAAAATAGTCTCGAACAACACGAAATAAAAAGATAAAAGGAAACAAATAATATAAAGTAGATAGATAGATAAATCGTCGCCTCGAATATTTGCTGACGTGGACTTCCGCGAGCGCGGTGAGTAAACTCCGCGATCGCGGAACTGTAAGATTTCCCATCCGAGTCAACGTTGACCGCGACCGCGGCCTTGTGCCACCGCGATTGCGGACCTGGTTCTTTGCTCCACTGCGGTTTTGCTCTTAATCCACGGCCTTCTTGTCTTGATTCTTCTAATTCCGTCTTCAAATCTTCTAATTTCTTCAAGTCTTCGGTCTTCTCTTCATTTATCATTACAAGCACTAAAAAGACCTAAACTATACATAAAATGTATTATCTAGTCCTATTTATGCTATATGAAATACAACATATCAAATTATCTAGTGTACAACTTATGTTATGACATGTTTATTTAAACACAACAATACAAACTAATTAAATAAAATATATTAAATTAAACATAAAGTCCAAATTTCCTTTTTAGTAAATGAAAAACTAAAAGCTCAATTATTTTAAAAAAAATCAAATATTCATATTTTTTTGACAAACAAAAGTTGGACTCAATGATTATGTAATAACTCAAAATTTTCAAACTTATGTAAAATAAATTTATGAAAATTATTACTAATTTTTATCTAAAATTATATCAAAAAAAATAACATACAAAAAGTATTAAGATGAACTACTTTTAAAGTCAAAGTTATGACTATAGATTTATGTGGTTAATTTTGAATAGGAGAGTTTAAATTAGCCAAATTATAAAATTAATAACATTATTTTCAAATAAATGAGAAAATTAAATCTATAAGGCTATGTTATTACTTTGGACTTTTCTCAAAATGTTACTAAGCTTAACCAAATATATTTTTATATTTGATTTAGAACAAGAAAAGATCTAAAATGATTTTTTTTTAATTTTTTTTAATCCTTATAAGGACAATATTTATACTTTTTAAAAATTATTTGTACACGAGTTGGGTATTTTTGTCTAAAAAAGAAAAGGTGAGGAGTCAATCCACAAATTTACCCAAAATGTGGACATTTTGAGGGTAGAGTGTGCAACTATCCCCAAAGTATAGGATATTTTGTGAAATTTGAAAAGGTTGGGGTAGAGTGCGCAACCAAATGAAAGGTTGGGATATTTAGAGCAATTTTTCATAATATATATAGATAGATAAATAGATATAGAAGATTTTTAATAGGGTAATATGAAAGGTCATATAATCTACTAAACATCTAATGTGAAATTTTTTTAAGAAAATAATAAATTTGATAGATTTTTAATATATTAAAATAAAAATCAAAAGTAAATGTTTATAAGATATTGAATTTTGAACTTTTTGTTACAATAGTTGTTCATTTAAGATTTCAAAATCTCTTTTCCATTCTATCATTCTTTCTCTTTATTACGAACATGTATGCATATAGAAGATATTACATGTGTATATTTGAGTGTAAATATTAAAAGGATGTATTAGTTTTTTATATTAGAAAAGTTGGGTTAAGAAATCTGAAAAGTTGTCTTTTTTTTACTCTTATCATAATTACTTGTGTATACTTAAGTTTAATATTGAGAAGATGATGTGACTTTTTAACATTAGAAAAGTTTTTTTTTTTTTTGGTCTGAAAACATTAGAAAAGTTGGAGGTTAAGGAATGTGAAAACTTGTCACTAAATGAGTTTTTTTTTTCTTTTTTCTTTTACTCTTCTTAATTATGAATTTTAATTTTCATAAATGGAATTGAAAAGTTGTCACTGAATAAGTTTTTTTTTATCAATAGTTTGTTCATTGAAGATTTTCAAAAGCTCTTCTCCAATGTATCATTCTTTTCACTTTATTGTGAACATGTATGGATATAGAAGATATTACATGCATATATTTGAGTGTAAATATTAAGAGGAAGTAGTAGCTTTTTATATTAGAAAACTTGGGGGTATGGAATATGAAAAGGCCATATTAGAAAAGAACCACCCGTTCAATATCGAATTACCGCAAACCACCCTCATGATGATCTCCGTTATCAATCAACCACCCATTTCACAACCTTCGTTTGAGTTCGTTAAAAACCATCTTTTTCTTTTCTTTTTTATTCTTGCATTGATTTGTTTAAGGAATAAAAAATAACAATAAGAAAATAAACCCATTTTGTTATTGAGGAACCCCAATCTGTATTAAGGAACCCCATATTTTGCATCTCAAATCATGTGCCTACCCAAACAAAAAATTTGGAAGAACCAAATGAAACAAGATCTAATTTTTAACCTTAAACCAAATCAAAAAAGAAATTATCAAATTGAGGGATGATTATGAAGTGAGATGGCAAGATCAAAGAGTCGAAGGTTAGGGTTTTGACTAGGCGAAATTTAGGGATCTAGATCTCTTTTAGAATGTAATGAATCTATTTGTGAGATAGGCAGCAATGGTGATTTGTGGGATCTAGATCTGATATTAATAGACTAGGATGAGCGGACATCCCACCTTCTACTATTCTGGTCACGCTTGTCGATGCCGGAGAAGGAGTTTTGGGCCCCGACCATCACCGTCAAGCCGAGCATTGGGGCTAAAGCCGATGTGGAGCCAAACGAGCCTGGGCAACACCGAGGGTGGGGAAGGCAAGGTCCAAGTGGTGGGTGATGGGGGCGACGCCGATGAGCTTGGGCGAGGAAGGCACCATAGTTGAAGACGTTGAAGCTGTTGAAGTGTTGCAGCCCCCAACCCCCAGATCTGAAAAAAAAAGGGCAGGGAAGGCGAGGTCAGAGTGGCGAGTGATGGGGGTGGCACGGACGAGCCTGAGCGGGAAAGGCACCATTGTTGAAAACGTTGAAGTTGTCGACAAGTTGCAGCCCCCAATCCCCAGCCCCTCTAATATGAAAAAATAATACAATAGGTAGGAGAGAGGTTTTATCTGGTTCTTCCAAAAAATTTATTAAAAGGTTTTATTTTATTTTTTCCCTTTTAAAAATGAATACAACATTATTATATTATAAAGATTAGAAGGGTAAAGTTGTAATTGCATATATTTAACGGTTTTTAGACGGTAAAATGTGAACGGGTGGTATTTGGCAAACGAAGATCATCATGAGGGTGGTTTGCGGTAATTCGATATTGAGCGGGTGGTTTTTTCTAATATGACCTATTATACGGGTGATTTTCGACAAAGACTCAATAAGAAATTATAAAGTGTTTCCTCTCCACACCTTGTATAATAATTCAATAAGAAAGAAAATTTACATTAGCTAAATTTAAGTACAAGCTTTTGCAGAGAAAGAAACAAAAAGACAACTCCCCCTAATTCCCAACTCTCACAACAACATTTAGAACAGAAGGTGGTAACAAAAATAATCTTATCCACAAATCACAATCAAAGGGAAAGAATGAGCAATTTAACCCGTTCAAGTAGATTCCAAGGCTCGGCTTTTTGACATTACATCAAACCCGACATTGATCACTTCACATACTAAATGAAGATTCTCAGCACAACTACACATATGGTATTGGTTCAACAAGTTGCATAAACTCAGCTTCATTCTGCCTTGTCCTTTGGATCGTTGTTTAAGACGAATTCTGCATACACATCCTTGAGAGCAATCACAACTGTGGCTATAAGGGGACCCATGATTGCGCCCTGCAGATGAGGAAATCCAAAAGCAATTAGAAGGAAGAAAAAACTCAGTTTCAACAGGTATTCAGTTTATCATACACAGCATTTGCATCAGCCGAACGATGATCTAATATTTAGACCATAAGCTTGTTAAAACTAATGGCACAAATAACAAAACCAAATACATAAAAAGAAAACCTTATGTGATTGTAAGTTAGGCATTTATTATTTACCTCTATGGCAGATGGAAACAATGTCATCCCACCAATTATACTAAGCCCAGTAAGATAAGCATTGTGCCCATGCACGTCCTCTTGGATTTCGGATGCACAATATTCCATTAGAGCAAGATGAATGACGAAAAGGATGACAACCAATATGTAGTTCCCTTCTAATATCAGCTGCAAAGCAGCTGGAATTGTGGAGATCCAAGAAGGAAATACTAGCAACAAAGGGCTAATAAAAGCGAGCACGGTTGACATATAAAGGGAATGTATAGAAAACAGTCTAAACAAAAGCCAAGTTAGACAGCCCTGAACTAATGCGATTTCACCTGTAGCCAATAAAACGCCAGATATTGCCTTATCAAGAACATCAACAAGCCTTTGCTTTGGTACAGTAGCCATAGGAAGCATGAATACTACTTGCTTAGTGACACCTCCAGAATCTGATGTTATAAGGTAATACAAAACCGAAAGGAACACCATTGATTGAGATAAGAAGTTCAAGAATTCAGCTGCTCCTTGTAGAATTGACTGAATTATTGTAAGCATAAACTTTGCACCTCCTCCTACAACAGACTTTCTATTAGAGAATACTTTTTGTGACAAATCAAGCCCTTGGACTGCAAAATCTTTCACCTTTTGATTAAAATCAACGCTTGTTGAAACCCAGTTCTTTGAATATACCATCAAGCTCTGAATAGATATTTCCCCATTCCCTTTCCTTGAACTTCACCTTCAAACTGACGAGCTTCTCAGTATAAGGGGAAGGCGACACCAAAGATGTCGAATGATTTGAAGAATCAGTGGGCTTTATTACAAAATGCTTAACTGCAACCACAAATTCAGTCAAGTTATACTGCATTGCAAGCCCATCAATCTGATCAGAAACAGTTGTATAGAACTGAGTGGTATACATATCCACCATTCCAAGTACATCATTCTCATCCATCCAATCCTTAATCCCTGCATAATTGCTCTCCTCAACACGGGTTTTTAATGCATAGACTGCATCTTTACCTTCAACACCAATCTTATAAGAAAAGAATATAGAACAAGCCAAGAAACCTATAAACATCACAACAATCAGACCAATTGCCACAATTGTCTCCAATCTACTCAGAATCATGCGAGTGAAAAACCCGCTAATCTTGCTTTTCTTGAAGCTATGACTGCTTAAAGAGGAAACAGCATCCATGGTGGAATCCACGGCTCTAGAGCTGAACAGAAGCCCCAAACCCAGAAGCCCTAAACCCCCAAATGTGCCTAATTTCTCATAAGCAATTACAAAGATGCCGAAGGACATCACACGCCGGAGCAATCTCGAAAAGCCACTCAGCTTCTGCCGAGAAACCGCCGAATCCTTGGGTTTCCTGAGTACAATCCGGAGCACCAAATCCCTAATATCGACGATGGTGCCAACGAAAACCCTAAAAATCGCAATTGGCACGGCCAACAAGGTTTCCGTGAGCCCTAATTTGAGAGGCTCCGACCAGAACTCAACGAGGGTCTGCTGAATCCCACGCAAGGGGATGGAGCAAAGCACTGCCCACATGAGGGGCCGGAGATACTCCTCCAGCAACTTGCAGACGCCATAGAGGGTTAAAATGGTGAAGAGGAGACCGCCATGGGCCATGGCTATGTAGAGTGCCAGCCTTGCCTGATGATCGCCGGAGACGGAAGATGCAGCGGGCGGCGCCGGTGCAGGATGAGGCGGCACCGGAGGAGCGGGTTTCCGAACGGAAGCGGATCGGAACATGTCTTGCCATGGAGGAGTTTGGGAGGAAGACGAGTCCTTGGGGTCTGAATAGGGGACCAACTCCATGTGTTGCGCTGTTGACTCCATCCAATAGAAATGGGTTGATTTGGGAGCGAAACCTTTTCTAATTTCTGCGTAAAGATTAAGATTTCAGATTTGACCTGAGAATTTTCTTGCAGTTTGACGGAGGAGGAGATTTTTGGTGTTTGAGCTTTGTCTCTTGAGTGTATGTATGAGAGACGGGGGAGAGAGAAGTGGAAAACGTGGGAATCAAACGTGACAACGATAAGAAGAAATGAAGAATCCAGTTGGAAGAATTCGTCCACATAGGTCGTTTTCCTCCCCACTTCCCCACTCTCGATTGATCTCACTTCAAACTCCAACCAATGCCACATTCAAGAAAGAGCCTTTTTGAGCATTTCCTGACTTCATTTCCTCCCAAGCCAGCCCACCTATGAACCCCAAATTAGCCCATTTACCAGCCCATTTATTTTGCCTAATTCGGGTTTTTAAAAATTAACCCATTATCTATAAGTATTTGGATTATGAATTCTAGCACCAGGCAGGCACATGGACATATGGCTAGATTTTCAAGAGGACTTTGCTACCTGAAAAGGCTTGAAAGGAGAGATCAATTCCTTGTGCAGCGAAACTCTAGGCCTTTCTTTTCAAGAACCTCTTATCTGCTGATTAGTAGCTCTTCCATCTTTGAGCTGAGATTTCTTAGTCCAATTGAAGAACCTGATCTGGGTTTGGTTGATTTGCATGATCTTGAGGTGGGATTGTGATTACAAGGTATTTCATTGGTGTACCATTCCATCATCTCCATTAAAACTCTCTCCATCCATTGCTTGATTCCCATCTTCTTGGCGTAGTTGCTCTTTTCTAGGTAGGATTTGATTGAGACCATTGCATCTTTCCCTTCTAGCTAGGCCAATCTTCTAAGATAACATGATCAGTTGATCACACCTCCAACGAGCATGGCAATCATTCCTGTGATTAAACTCATGGCTATGATTGATTTCAGCCTGCCTCAAGAATGATGTCCGTAGCAATTAGCTCATGAAAGTGTTGAAATATGCAATACAAGCATTCTGGAAGGAATGAAATTGAAGCTGTACTAATTAACCTGCTACTATTCCAATGAGTGAACACTTTGCTGATCTGAGAAAACCTCCATATATAGCATCAACAAGTAAGATTGTGTCCATCAGTCCTAATTTGAGTGGCTCACATCAGAAATCAACAAGGATGTCTTGGATCTTCTAAAAACTTTAACCCACCATAGAAGAGGAATATGTTTGAGCAAGACTAATAATATACAAGGCAAGTCTGAAGAATTCTCTTGTACTAGAACTATGTTATCTTCAAATCGTGGTGAAGTGTACTTAACCTTCTCACTCAATCATAGAACTTCTAAATGCAAGTTTCGGCAAGACAGTTAAATATTTAATCGCCTAATAGAAATAATTATTTCATCACAGTGCAATTTGCCCCATTGTGTAAAGGAGGCCTTTTGCCTCTCAAATTGAATTACACCATGGAATTCTCATACTCGGATTTATACAGAAGACTTGCAAGTGCTTGGCTATTCCTAAATGTCACTAGCAAATTTGCACATCTTAGGGTTTGAGGAAATTTCTTAGCAGCTTCCTGAAAGGCTGAAACCACACATGAATGTCTTTTTATTTGAAATAACCAGCCCATAATACAACTTTGACAATTAGTTTGCTATTACCATATAAGTTCATGTCTATTTTTTCTCTTATTGAATATAGTAGGATAGAGCACTAATCTTAATGGTCTTTTTTAGCAAATTTCTAGAGGGCATTTCTGAGGAGGCAAAGGAGAGTTGAGTGACCCATTTCTTACCTTATTTGAGGCGAATCTTAATTGTCTTTCCTATTAATCAATTGTGTTTGTTTCTTTGTGTCCTTGCTTTTGCTTTTGTAAATCATCTACCATCTTTGTTGTCTCCCTCAATCTCCATAATTTTTGTCTGGTTCCACCAATGCAAAAGTGACGTAAACTTGATACACAGAAAGTGAAGTAAACCAGTTATCAAGAACTTTGATTTCAGACTTTGCTACGAGCTTAACATGAATGAACTTGTAATCCTCTGATTATCAATTGCAATTTAACTAGAATCAACCAAAAGCTTCCTTGTATATCAATCAAAGCTAAGTATATCTGGGTTATAAAGGATCGGTCTTTATTAATTACTCGTTTTTTTTCCTAATGTTTTATGTTCTTGTTCTTGGCATTCTCTTATCATTATAGATTTGACTTCAACATATGACAAGAACATGCTCAGAGGATTAGCATCAACAAAAACAGAATCTGCCAGTTTTCTTCTGCACTCTGTGACATGTTAATTATCAAAAAAATTATCTTGTTCCTTGAATCTTTACACATCTTCATCTTCCCAAATCAATTGTAAGTCTCTCAAATCAAGTGAAATATAGAAAGTGATATGAGAATTGGTGCCCTGGCATATAAGTCGAAACTGCCCGTACCTTCACCCAGACTGACATTATCAACCTCAGCTTGGAATTTTGTCAAACACCTGGCGTGTTCATCATTCTGTTTGCCTCCTTTTCTGCAGTTCTACCAAAGAGTATCAATCAACAGAACTGAAGCAGTCAAAACCCAGAAAAAATGGTTAAAAATTAACTAGATAAAAACCTTTTCTGTTAAAAACAAAAAAATTCATTGATTTTAAAATAAAACTCATTCAAGTATGACATGATTGACAATCTGAGTAATTAGAAAAATCAAATAGGGTTTGAAAATCACAACCTATCAATCTCAACTCACCATCTAGGCACATCTTTGATTGATCCCATAACTATATAGGATTCACAAAAACGTATAAAAGCCTACACCATCTTAATCTTTCATTAATAGTTAGATGACTAGATTCACCATAATCAACCTATTATTAGATTGTGCAAAATACTAGCGTGTATGTTCTCAATTGCATAAATCTTGCTTGTATCAATTGCATTTGCTAAAACCAGCCTAAAATACATGATTCACCTTCTAAGTTACCTTGCACACACGAAATCCCAACAAAAAGAAGAACCCAAAACTACGTTTTCATGGGGTCTCCTGGGAGAGACAAAACATAAATTGAAGCATAAATGAAAAGAAAAAGAAAGCACATAGGCCATAGCCATATGGGCAATTTGTCATATTTTCATGGTAGCCGGTGCCATATCATGACGCCTCAACTACCTTCCATATCTCATAAATTCATCTTTTTTCTTCTCCACATCAAATAAAAATAGCTTTAATTTCACAAATTTAGAAAGGGTGAAAAAGATTGGACTTTTATTTATATTGGTTTGTTTCATCCTAACAGATGTCAACTGTTTTCCCCTTTTGTGGAGATCCGAGTGATTTTTTGGAATATGTAAAATATCTCCATTTCCATTGAATTCTCCCTCACACTAAACAAGGAAAGATTGTACTTCAATTTTTTGAAGCAACATTCAAATAGCAAAGAAAAAGAAGAAAAAATTTCTTGTCCAATCAATTATAGGATGTGGGTCTCCTTCACAATCTGACATACTGTCATTTGATTTTCCTTGTGATTCAAAAAAGTTTGTTAGACAATTTGCTTTGTTCCCAATCAAAGTACTTTGCTTTTTTCTGTTTTCTGTCATTATTTATATTGCATTTGCAATTTCTGGCTTTTTTAATCAATCTGTTGCTGGAAAAGAAAATGGTGGTGGAGGATCCATCTCTCCATGTTAGGGGCAATTGGTGCATCAGTGGAGAAGAAACAGACATGGGTTTGTGGAAAGATCCCAGAAAATTCATCAAAAGGAAAGATAGTGATGCAGGAGAAACAGGTACTTCTTTCTTTTTTCCCCATATTTTACATTGATTCTGAATCAATTATAGATTGCACAATTCAACGATCTCTGAAAATTCCCAGATCATATGAATCCAAGTTGAATTTGATGAATTCACAAATCTGCATATTATTAATTAAGAACTAGGCTTTTGATTTACTGCATACCCGGCAATTGTTTCTCTGTGATTGAAGGTTTATTTGGTAATGTTCTTATTATTGCTGATTATTTGCAAACAAACCCTAGGTTTCTCTTTTATATAAATGAATGAAGCCTCCTCAAAATCTCAGGCTCTAGTTCCAAACTTTCAAGCTCAAACAAAATTGAGCCAAACCCTAGCTCAATTTGGATCACTCATCCAAACTCAGCTCGGCTCAGATTAAGCCGAGATTAAGTCAAGCTATAAGCCATCAATTTAGGCAAAATATAAGCCAGATGGTTGGTTTGCACTTTGCAGAGGCGGTTACTGCCAGATTTCACGGGCAAAAAGGGACAAAAAAAGAAAATCAGAAATGGGCAAGCTTGCTTTTGGGTCTACAATGTGTGGAGGTGGGATTTTCAAAGTGTAAATTTGGGAAGATTCCAAAATTCCACCAACAGAGCTGTCACCTGCCGATCACGTGCTATCGAACTCTTACACAATCACACGCTTTGCCCCCGCCGAAACGCTGCGTTTAATGACTCCTCCGCGGCTCCTCTTTCTTTATTATTGTTCCAGTCTTCCTCTTTTTCTGCAGTTACTGAGCTATACTCTCGGTGGACGCTGTTCGGCATCTCTCTCGCTCTCGCTCTCGCTCTCTCTAGAATTTTGAACAATCTCTAGATTTCCCCATTTGCGATTTCTGTTCTGAGAAATGCCTGCGCATTCTTCGATTCGGCCATGGCGTTCAAAATTTCAGACGTCATCTCGCATTACCCTATCAACCCATTGTCCGTCCAGAGGAATCCCAATCTCCGATTTTCAGTTTCAAGCTTCCCCTGTTCCTCTCTCAGGTGATACTCAATCCTTCCTCCGCTACTATTCGAAGTTCAAATTCGATCTCTTTCCCATATAGCCCAATTATTTGCTTCCCAAAGGTAGTAATAGAAACTAGATATTTGCTCTCCAAAGCTGTAGGCTTTCTTTAAGCTATTATATGCTTTCCTCCTGATTTAGTAGGTACCCATTTTTCAGTAGGAGGAAGTGCATGAAATGCTAATTAGGCTGAAGAAGATTTATGGGTGGGAGTTGCATGGAACTGGGTTGTCGGTGGGTTGGGCTTTGGAAGAGATGGAGTTCAAAGTTGGGGAGAAATGGGGAACCGGGTTAATAAAGAATTTAAGGGGGAAGTTGGAGGATTGTTAAGTGTAAAAATTGTGGATATGGATTGGAGCGGTTAATGATCTTTGTGAGTTTTTGTCGATAAGTGATTTAAAACATTTGTGAACAATTTAGCTTGCTTGCTCTAGAAGCCCTAGATCTGGAAGGCTTTTTTATCTCAGAGGGTTTTGGATAACAGTATAAGAGGATGGAATGAGGTGATCTGGTGAGTCATGCAATTAATTAAGTGGAGAGATGGGAAGGCTGATTTTCTCTACTTAATAATTTGCTATTGCCGAAATGGATACATCTGGCAAAGCATATTGACCCTGACTTGGTTAGTTTGGTTATAGGTGTAGTGTGTCATATATGGTATAGGAATAGGTGGTTGAACGAAGAACTTTTGTATTATGATCAGTCACCTCTTGTTTAACTACCTGTGGCTTTGAACAACTGGTTTATTATGTATTATTATGTATTGCTCTTATGCACAGACTTGATATGGCGTAGTATCATCTGCTTCTCTCATATATTTGTCGGTACTTGAAATTGCTCTTATAGCGTCAAGAGTGGTCAGACAAAGAAGTTCCTTAGAGTAGTTTATAGAAGAAGTGATGGACAGAGAAAATGAATGAGGGAGGTGAGGTGGTGGGTTGGGGATTATTAAAGAGAAATTGTATTTCACTCAAGTGTATTGAAGGAATCTTATGTGTTATTTTTGTGAGACTACTTCTCCCAAAAACCAAAATCTATGCTCATTGATGTTTTGTGTGTGTCATCTTGGGTTTTTCTATTGTTTCACTTCATTTCAAGAATGGGTCTTTTTTTCCCTAGAAATGTAATCATGTTATTTGTTTTTCTTTAGGCCGAGCGCTTGAGGAGCTTAGAGCTTCTCTCTACAATGATTTTCGAACATCAGATTCAGCTAAGAGGCTGCAGCAGCGATTTTGTGGACCTGTTGTGGCAATGTCATTCAACTTTGTTGTTGCAGTTGGGATTATTCTAATAAATAAAATGGTAAACTTCCTCTACAAAGTTTGACATTTGGTATCTTGGTTTTGTTTTGAATATAAACTCACTAATGATGACGCTCCCTTTGTTTTGATTTGTTTGGGATGGTAACAGGTGATGGGTCGGGTTGGATTCTATTACCCTATATTCCTTACACTAATCCATTACACTGTCGCTTGGATTTTAATGGCCCTATTCAAAGCTTTGTCATGGCTACCAACTTCACCACCTTCCAAATCTACCCCTTACTCCTCTCTATTTACTTTGGGAGCTGTTATGGCTTTTGCCACTGGCCTTGCAAATACCAGTCTGCAGCATAACAGGTAGCCTTAGGCAGTCATTTAATGGTTGGATGAAGAATTGGTTGGAAATTTTGCATCACTTTACAGCAAATATGATTCAAACAATTAATTTGTTTATTTCTTTTTTATCTTTTGGCAGTGTTGGTTTCTATCAGATGGCTAAAATTGCCGTTACACCAACCATTGTTCTAACAGAATTCGTTTTCTTCAGGAGAACCATATCTTGTCATAAGGTGATTTGTTTGTGATTTTTCATTCTTTTATTTCTCATTGTTAGTATGACAAGGTTTCTTCCTTAGTTCATGATCAAGAGGCTGATTTGGATTTGCAATTTTTGCTCTGGATCAGGTTTTGGCCTTAGCTGTTGTATCAGTAGGTGTGGCAGTTGCAACAGTCACCGATTTGGAGTTCAACTTCTTTGGTGCTTGCGTAGCAATTGCGTGGATAATCCCAAGTGCAGTAAACAAAATCCTCTGGTCTAACTTGCAACAACAAAGTAACTGGACTGCTCTAGCGTAAGTAACTCATTCTTCTTTATTCTAAGCTCAATTATAGACGAAGACAAAGTGTTGCTCGTTCAGATACTCTGGAAATGCGTTTTTTTTTAAATTCTTCCCCTTTCCCAAATGCAGGTTGATGTGGAAAACAACTCCAATCACAATATTTTTCTTATTAGCTCTAATGCCATGGTTGGATCCTCCTGGTGTATTGTCCTTCAAATGGGATGCCAGCAACTCAACTGCAATACTTCTGTCAGCAGTACTTGGTTTTCTTTTGCAATGGTCTGGAGCCTTGGCACTTGGGTCAGTTTCTTTAAATCCCAACATACAAAGTGTACAACTATTTTTCCTACAGGAAAACCATTCTCTACTGTTAGCATGCATGCTTGTTATTATTACTCTTTACATTAGGTGTAATTAGCTTTTAATATACATCTTTTTACTTTTTAATAGCTTTTACTTTTAAGATGTGACCTGTCTCCTTGAATAATGAGATCAGATTATTCTCTTCTCCAACTCTCTCTTTTTTGCTAACATCCATAAATTTAAAATGGTCACTCGGAGTTAAGTCTTGATAAAAGGGATCAAGCCTTAATTAGAAGGAGAGTTTAGCCAATGCATCAATTCTATGAAGAAACATCCTAGTCAACATCAGCTAAAATGTTCATGAATTTGGGTCGTGGAATTGATTAATGTCATGTTTTCATGTAGCTAAAAAATTTACAGATGATTCCTCGTCTCCCTAACCTTTTAAAAATTTTAAAAAATCCATCTTTTCTACTATTGCAGGGCAACATCAGCTACTGCCCATGTTATCTTGGGACAATTCAAGACTTGTGTTATCCTACTTGGAGGCTATCTACTCTTTGGTTCGGACCCTGGGCCCATAAGCCTATGTGGGGCCGTCACAGCACTGGGTGGTATGTCTGTATACACATCTCTTAGCATGAAGGACTCAGTTGAGAGTACCGGGAAGCAGCCTACAAGCCCGAGTTTGTCACCTCCTTCCAAGCCAAAGTCTGATGCTGAAGTAATTGACTTGGAAACAGCTGAGACTAAGAATCTCTCATCTGCTGAACGACAAGCATCATGAGGTCAGGTACAAAAATCACTCCAACAAGGCATTTTTTCTCCTTTTTACAACAAGGCCATTTGTCCATAGCCAAGCGGAGAGGTCAAGAGATGATGAGAGAAGCAAGAGAAAGATGCTGTACAGAACGAAGAGGGCGAAGAAGATTTTCAACCATTATACAGTTAGGTGGAACTCTCTACATGAAAAAGAGCTTAAGAGTGCTTTTTAGCCAGAAGATTTCCGATCAGCATATGGCTCAGTACATTAAAGGGTACACGTCTTTGTTCATCTTCACACTATATTATTAGTAAGAGAGCATCATGTGTACAAGGCTGATTTATGCAGATATTCTTGCAAAACTAGAAAAGTATAATGTGTTCTGACCAGTGTGTAGTCTTAACTTGTACCATTGTCCACCCATCCAAAGCGTGTTTGTAGACTTGGAAAGGGCTTTTTTTTTATTGCATGCGTACAACTGACCTATTTGTGTATGTATCTACTGTTCCCTTCATAAAAGAGATTACTGTGCCTCAGAACTCATGCTCGAACAATATCTTGAATCTGTTTGGATGACCAATAATCTGTTTGTCAGCAAAAAGTTCCCTTATTCTCATGGCATTCAAACAAATATAAATCAGGTTTTCATTGAAAATAGATGAAGCATCTTCAGAATTCAGATTTCAACTAGGATAATAGTTCGATTTTGACCGTATGTGGCACTTTACTGTCGGGCTGAGGTGATCAAATTATTCATATTTGGTCTTGAATTGGACGAAAGTCAGGCTTGAATTTGTATATTGACTCAGACAAGAATTAAAAATAAGTGGATCAAGCTACAAAGCCCAACTTTAATCGAAATTGATATATATAATCAGCATCTCATTAAGGGCTGTTTTGTGCAAATTGACATCAGAGGCTCAAGTGTTTTTACACATTCAAAACATAGCAATTTGACTAAAATTTCCAACTTTACCTTGTATTGCAAAAGCTAATAAAGGTTCGAGGGGATGGATGGGACATTTGAATAGAAATCTGAATAGAAGATAAACCATAAACCTATGCAGCAAGTTGGAGGGGATGGACGGGGACATTTGAATAGAAATCTGAATAGAAGATAAAATGGAGTTGGCAACATTTGAACACACGATTTCAAATTCTGTAAACACAAAATAAAGGTTCCTATAAGCCAGCAGTCAAAGCCTGAATAATCCAGCTTCAACGTACTCTACATGGGAAGACGACCATCGTGTCGATACAATGTAAATGGTAAGACACCCAAAAACTATGATCCCTTCAGCAACTACTACTCTTTCAAGAACCCTAAACAAGAATCAAATTCATCACATTAATCAGAACCCAAATATGTAACCCTCCTAGAATCAAAAACCTTGATTTTCTTCAAAAAAATATTTGAATTGGCCACTAATTTAAATTTACACTCAAGACCAGGCCAGTGTATAATCATCTCCCAAAATGGCTATTCTTTTCTCTTTTTGGTCCCTATTCAAACCTTTTGCAAGCACTGATTTTGAGAAGTGAGGCATTAGAAGCTATTGTTCCAGTTGATTTGGTGGTGTTGTGGTGGCTGCTGAAAGGCATTAGGCGGTGGTTGTGGCGGTCCAACTGAGTCAATGGGGCCTGCCATTGACTGAGCCTGTTGAACAAATGGGTGAGCTGCTACCAGGGCAGCTACAGTCTGTAGAGGGTGATACATAGCAGTAAAAGCACCATGGCCAGACTGAGGAGTTACAGCGATGTGCTGGCCTTGAGGAGGAATGTTAAAGAAGGAATTAATGGGCATGTTGGCTGAGTTCTGCATAATGGGTAAGAAAATAAGCAGTAGGTAAGTGTTCATATTCCATATATGAAGGCATTATGATGGAGCAGCAAATGGCAATGCATGAAAAACTAGACATAATTTTAGTTAATAACTAATCACATGCTGTTTTTTTAGAGAATTTATGAATTGTTATACAATGTGGTATTTGTTTACAGGTGAGAAATTTAGAATTAGTACCACTGCTAAGAAAAAGGATATCAAAATATTCAATTATAAATATAGTTTTTTAATTGATATAGTCAATACTAGTATTTTTCATAAATTTACCACATTTTATTTGTTTTCATAATACTTGCAATAAAATATGATGATTCATTAACTGTAAGTTAGGTTTCTTTAGTGTCTTCAATTATGGGGCATTTACATGTATGATAGATAGATTAAAGAAGATTTTCCATGACACTACCCAAAAGCAGGAAAGCAGAGAATTCAATGGCTGGGTGAAAGAAAATCAAACCTGTTGTCCTAGGTAGATATTGTTATCCTTCAACATAGAGGGTAAAAGATCCTCATTTGCATTAGAAACTCCAGATGTGACAGATGTGCTGGGAGCGTATCCAACTTGAGGAGAATTAATGACAGCATAAGCACCAGCTGGAATTGGAAAAGGCGTTTGGTTTGTGCCATTGGTCCCTGCCTTGTAAGGAGGGGATGTTTTCATACCTGGAGCAGCTGCCACTGCTGGCATATACATGCTACCAGTTGGAAGCGGTGAAGGGAATCCACCGGGACCCACAAACTGGAGTGTCGGTGGCACAAAAAATGGAGACAAGTAGTGAGTGTATGGGATGAAGTTAGGAGGATAAGGTTGGCGGAGAAGTGGCACAGGCTGAACAGATACAACAACAGAGCTCGGTATAGCTCCTGTGGATTGAACCGGAGGTGGGGTTGGTGCTGATGTAGACATTGCTAATGGATTCCCGTTCTACAACAACATGACAATAATCACAATACAACATCAATATCATCGCCCCATTGTAGTCCCGCACAATAATTTAAAGATTAAATGGCATAGAGAAATAGCAGTGAAAACTTACCATAGAATTTGAAAGATAGGCTTGATGTTGATGATCATGACTTGCAAGAGAAATCGGGGAACTCCCCAGCATAGGAGGCATGGGACCAAGGCTATAATAGGTTGGAGTTTGAACAACTACATGTTGAGGGCTTACTTCTGGCAAAGTCTCTTGTTTCTGTTGATCATCTTTCAGTGCTGGAGCACTGCTTTGAGGAAGCGATATTGTTTCTGCTACTGGAGCTGGTGGAGGACCAGGATGATTTTCCACGTCAGCAGATGGAGTACCATCATCCCTGCACAAATGTTTTACACTTTTACCACAATTTAAATTTAGGCGAAAAGTAATGACATACATATTTCCTCGCAAAAATGCACTTCAAAGCAAAGGCAACCTCGCATGAATGCATGTTCAGTCATACAGAATAATAGATGAAGGAAGCTTGAGATTTGAAAAAAAAAAAAAGGAACTATTCTATGCCCCATAAATCATCAGAGGGTGAGCAATGTAATTGAGACACGCCTAACCAGAAAGGGGTAAAGATTATCAAACAAAAAAAATACAGTCAATGCCGATTTGCATGGGAAACTATATTAAGCAACCATCAGCAAAATGACCTGGAATGAAATATCTTTGGGACAGCTTTTGATAGTAGAATTTACTAGCATAATGCAGTTCAAACTTCTGGAGAAAAGACATTCTAACATGAAACAAACTCTTTCAGGTTTACTTTGACAAACAACAGAATGCTATCTAAGGATAATACTTGCCATAGAGGGATTTAGTTACAAGTTAGACCATTAGTGGAGTGAAACATCTGATGCACCACAATTATTGAAAAAGTCATCACTGAAATTGACAAAGAAAAACAACTTTGACTTGCAAGGAATACCAATTCAAAAAAAATAAACAGAAATGCAACTTACCATGAATCAGGTTTCTTTGCAGTTTCATCTTCCACCAACTCCTCTGGAGCCTGGTTTAAATTGCCATCTTCTACCAACACCTCTGAAGCCTGCTTTGACTTTCCGTTACTATCAGAATTCACGATATCATCGACTCCAACACCAAAGCATGAACCAAGGCTTCCAAAACTTAGGACATTTTTTACAGCATCAGGGACTTGAATATGGTTAGGAAGGATGACATGTTGACCCTCGGAAAATTTTAACTTCTCAAGCTTTGATGTTGACTCCTCAATAGCTGAGACATTTGGTAAGCTCAAATTAGAACTACCTTCTCTAAAGAAATTCACTATAGAAGAATCATATAAGCAGTCAAACAGGATAAGGATGCCAAAAAGACATTTAAGCCAGCAAAAGGTTTATCAATGAAAGTAGAAGATAAGGGAACATCTTTTATTGGATAACAGCTTTACAAACAAAGATGTTCATAACCTTATATGTCTCATGCTAAAACAAACTGGGAGTACTAAATGTCTAAACAAGTCAAACACTTCAGTTACAGCCACACCAAAACAAATTGATGAGTATACATCAGTGAAGAAAAGTGACATTATAGCAAGGACATGGAGAAAACAATAGAGGGGCAGTCATAGGCCGTGTTCTAGTTTAGGAACCATACCCAGCACAAATACAATGTTTAGGGATATACATGTTCAATATAAAATACAGTTAGTGACTTTCAGCTCATGCAATCATCCAAAAGCAAATCATCATACCATAGAAGAAGGCAACTGGTAAACCATTGACTAGGAGAAAACAATAGAGGGGTAGTCATAGGCCGTATTCTAGTTTAGACCCAAAATGTCATTTTATCCCAAAATTACATTTTAAACATTCTTAAAATATGTGCAACTTCTCTACTTTTTACGTTTTTCAAGGCAACCAAAATAATATTTTAACCCAAAATGTCATTTTTCCTTCAAAGTGAAACACACCCATAGAATCCATAACATATCCAAAAACAAATTACATCTTAGTGATGCAACATGTTTTTACTGAAGGCATAATAATAAAGACAAGCTAAAAAACCCCTAGAACATACCTTTAGTCGGACCAAAGGAATTCACCAAGGAGTTAACAGCTGAAGACTTGCCAGGTGTAGGGGCAGCTGAAAGTTTTTCAGATACCAAGATGTCCCTGTTGATCTCAGGCTGAATTATATTTACAAGTTCAGTATTCTCACTCCTGGATGAAGATATCATGGACACATCAACCTTGCCTGACCCATGGCGATTTTTTTCTTGAGTTTGAACTATTAAGTTATGTGAATTTCCTAAATCTTTCTCAGAATGGACAGAATCTTTCATCTCAACAGCAATCTGAAGGCTCTTGACTTCATGTTTTATAGCACCCACTGCAGTAGGAAGTTGTAAATCGCAAGATTGCTTGGGAGCCAGAAGGGGCTCAGAAGCAGAGGGTGCATGTTTGGTATTAAACTCTGACTGAGAAGGTGTAATTTCTGTCTTGAATGGACCAGCATTTGTATCGTCTTTTGGTAAGCCAGTGTCAACACTTTCAGAATTTTGCACAGCATGCCTGGCAATAACACCATTAGGCAACTCAGTGGGTGATTTTCTGCAAGGAACAAGCAGAAATCCAAAATCAGACACAAAGTTACGCTAAATCAGTTCTATTTTCTAAACAGATACTAAAGAACAGTTATTTACAAACAAGTCTTGATTATGGGGTTCACAGCACACTAAAGGCCCCAAGAATAAGTATTTACTTTTCCATCAATTTCGGCATTTTGGAATCCACCTCCTTCATAACTGGAGGTGCAGGGGACTTATGAGCATTCACTCTGTCTTCATATCCATTCTCCTTACGTACAGCTGCATTCATCCCACCTCCAGCATCTATCATAACCATCACATAATAAAAGGTAAAGGTGCCATAAGGATCCAAAATAACACTTCCTCAAAGATGAGATATATGGCTAGAGTACTAGATTAGCATGCTAAACTAAAGAATAGAAGGGAAAAAGAAAAATGTTTCCTATTGCATTAATAGAGCTTAGAGCAGAAGACCACAGAGGTAAACCTATCATTTTTCTAATTTCATACATGAAAGTCCATATGGATTCTTTCTCATAATATTATCCATTGTCATTTCTGAGTCAACAATTCTTGCTTAGAGATAGAGATCCACAAGATAGGGAAATCGTAATTAGCAGCTGCCTTAACACTGCAAACTTGCAGGATGCACACAATACCAAAAGCAATTTCAAGACTTTTATTTCACTTTGTTCAATCATTCTTTTTCAAATTGCAGGATGGCATACACAAAATCAATGTGCAAAGGTACCATGTGATAAATATTGAGGAGAAAAGCTCCCTCGGCCACTCCTAGCCCCCCGTACTTGATTGGTTGCTTTTCGTCTCAAATCTTCAAACACTCTTCCATTAACATTCTGCAACAGAGCAAGCGAATATCATTTAGCAAACAATAGAAGACAATGAGTTACTCAACAAGCACCTTTATTAGTAAGGAAAGGTTGCTTCTTTCTACTCATTGATTGTGAGTTATTACTCATTAACGAGCTTGGAAAACCAAGCATTACACCGCATATGCTGACATGAAGAGAATATGTTATACATAACTACATTGAAGAAATGCATTAGTTATCAACATTAGAATTAAAATATATCATTCACACATTATCAAAAAACAAACTAGCCAATTTAAGTATAATATCTTTTGCCAAAAATTTCTTGCAGATTTCTGCAAACTCATCTTAAAAGTTTTCACCCTAAACATGAAAAGAAATAATGCTAAGAAAATGGTATCCTTTCAACTAGAGTAAAGAAACGACAAGGGCATTCAAAATTGCACTAAGTTTATCTGAAGAAATTTAAAAGTGGCCATCATATACTATGTAGTTTCCTGTCATAAGTACCTCTAAACATAATGTAACTTTAAGAGATACCTAAATTTTATACCTTGTTCTGTTTGTCAATTCAAAAGAAGTTTTATGCAAATGCAATTCTAGTCCTAAAAGTCTACAGCATCTTCCAGGAGCCAATAGGCATGAATCTAATCTATGCAAGGCTAGCAACAGTACCATAAACAGCAGAACATATATTGCATGTCACTTCTAACTAAAAGAAGCAAACATATTATGAACTTGTATATACAGCAGAATATAAGAATTCCTGTTAAAAATCATAAGTCTGGTTCATTGTTATCACATCACATGAGTCTATACCTCCTTTCTCTTGTCCCGCTTCCTTTTGACCTCATGAAAAGTATCTGCAGAAACAAAACAAAAACAGGCTTAATTTTCGTGACTGATGAATAATGGCAATGGTAAGTTCTCGCAATGTTAGCAATAAGAAAGATTGAGCTGCAGTTATCACCAAAAAGTTTAAAAAATAGCCTGAACCCTAACCAATCCATTAACACAGACAAAAGGGGTGATTCAAATCCCGTTTCATAAAGCCAAAAACAGCAACATCACAGATCCTCGGTCATATGAAGTAAAGTCACAAATCTGACATTCACAAAAACAGATCCACAATACACATAACCCGAAAACCATAGAAATACTTGCGATAAAATAGTAACACAAATGGGGAAAAGATTGATGGAGGTAAAGGGATGGGGGAAAGAAGAGAAAATGTACCGAGAAACAAGAGGCGCTGAACAGTCTCATTGGGATCCATGTTGCACTCCTTGAGCATTGCGTAGACGTCCTCATCGCTATGGTTGCCACCGATCTCTTTGATGTTCTGAATCGTCTTCCTCAAATTGCTCGGGATCGAAACCCTAGCATTGGCGCCAGTGTTGCTGCTCATCTCTTTTTTTGGTCCTTTTTCACCTCTCTTCTTCGCTTTTTATGGATTTTGTTTTCTTTCTTCTTCCCAACTGAGAAGAAACAGAGAAAGAGGCCAGGGAGGGAGGAGGAGGGGAGGAGATGCAGAAGATAGCAGAGAAGAGAAGAGGAGAGTGGGAGACTGTACACAAAGACAGAAATTTGAAGAACAGAAATTACATTTCTTTATACTGAAAGGAGCTCATTGAGAAACTCTTTTTTCCAACTCTTTTTTTTTTCGTCGTGTATTTAATTACAATAAATTTAGAGGCATTTTGTAATTTATTCTTATTCTTACTTGTTTGAAGAATTAAAATGGTAGCCTTAAACTCAATATTATTTTTCCTTTTTTAGAAAAAAAGAAAGTCATATGTATTCACAAAATCAATATTCCATGAGGTAAAATTAATTGAATTAGAACATAATTTAAAGAAGGAGGCTACTATCGTAATTATAACCTAAACCGGAGGTTAAAAAATTATTAAACGACACATATCACTTTTAGATTGGACCACACCACATTTTTTTTTAAATCTCTTATTTTTGAAATAATTTGAAACGGTTTTTCTAACTTATGTCCTACGGGCATAGGATAAGAACTAGTATGTATGCTCGTGCCTTGTACAGGTTTTTCTTAAATAAAATTTAATAATTAAATATTTTTATTATCCGAAAAAAATAATCATGTAAATGCTTTAAAATAATTTTTTGTTATGATCTACGTAAAAAGATAAGGCAATTATCATATAATTAATCAAGATCTTTTTATATAAGATAACAAATAATTAGATGATAATAATGATCTTCCTATCTATCATATCCAAAATCAAAAGATTATTTAATAATGAGATTTTCTATCCTATATTCTAAAAACATAGATAATAATTTATCATATCCAAAAATAAAAAATCATTTTTAAAAAAAAAAGGGTGATGCGGTCCAATCTAAAAGCGACATGTGTTGTTTACAAAAAAATTTAACATCCGTTTTAGTTTATAGTTATGATACCGAATGTGAAAACTAAACACTAAGAAGGAAATCATAAACCCTTAGGAAATAATGTTAAAAATGTTAAACAATCAAAATACACTTTAAAATTTCTATATAAAGGTTCTTAACCTATGTTCTCAAGGCATAGATAAGAAAAATCAAATTTTAATTTTTTCTTTATCTTTGTTGGAATAACAATCTCCAAGTTACAGTATATCATAGGTAAAGCATGAGTGAATGAAATAATTTAGAATTTTTTTTTTCTTTATTTGTATCCTATTTTTGGATCTTTATAACTTTTTCTTGCGAATTTGATTGTTGTTTTCATTAATATGTTGTTTGTGTTGTATGTCTTCCAGTCTTCCTATATTGGTTCACTTGACAAGTTTTTTGATCTCTCGATAAATCTATCAGATATGTTAAATTCTTTTCTAAAAATGATAAACTTAATAACCTTGAGAGAAAAAAATCATCAATCGTGTAGTATTTTATCCAAATAATTTATTATATTTGAAATATAATCAAGTAGATCCATTCATTCAAGCAAAACTACTTGAAGCAAGAGCACAACACAAAAGTCAAGCAAGTAAAACAACAACAACAACAACACTGACCCAATAAGTTTCACTACCGTAGAATCTGAGGGGCTAAGATGAAAAGTCAAGCAAGTACGAGCTAATTTTAAATCAAACTAGCATTATAGATGAAGTAAGAGCCAATCCAACAACAAGAAGTATCTTTTTTAATGAAATTGATGTTATAATGATGAGTTTTTTTACTCATAGGACCAGGGGTACATACAAGCTTATCAGGATCGGGATTCTAGGTTGGATCATTGAGGGTCTTTTTGATCGAATTGTAAGATCGGATCGCTGAATCGTAAGATCCTACATTATAACTAAAAGTATGCAATAATAACCTAATAGATTGTATATGTTATATATGGAGTAAGAAAATGATAACCATATTAATTTGATTATTAAAAAATTTGTAAGATGGACTAGTCAACTATTTTAATGAAAATGATACGTTAACCGTGAAATTATTAATAATATATAATTAAAATTGCATATTATAGGATCGTTAGAATCGTTTGTAGGATCATTAGAATCTTTTATAAGATCGTAAAAATCGTATGTAAAATTGAGATCGGATCGAGATTGTATTCTAACTCATTTAAGATCCTACTCCAATAAGATCCTACTTAGGATCGTGGATCGTTTCGCGTGTTATGGATCGTAAGATCGCTTAGAATCGTAGGATTGGATCGGAATTCTGGTAACATTGGGTACATATACACGGTAAGTAAAAGTTAGTTCAAACAAGACAACATTGAGGCAAAACCAATTGAAGCAAGAGCACTAACACATGGCAAGGACGTACAAACCACCAATTTAAGTCGGGCCATAATCAAAGGTGATACAACAACTAATTGAAATATGTAGCAATTATATTCTCTGTGCCACTAATAAATTGTGATGTATATCAAGCACAACAATCTCAAAAGTAAAAATTGTATTGTTTCATTAAGATTGAGTTTGCTAGATTTGAGAGCATGATTAATGAGATGTCAATTGTACGCAAAACTAAATAAAGCAATGAAACACACACGGATCGGTTAGAATGCATCAAGCTTGAGCTTGATGCATTATTCTCTAGAAGAAGGATCATATGCGAACGATCCCTCCTATGCGAAATAAGAACAAGTCTCGTTTGTTCCCCCAAAAAAATGGACGCTTTAGATTAGACTTCCATTAAAAGAGGTGAGAAACAATCAAACAACACAAACATATTTTTTTCCAAATTATTCAGGTTTATTTCAAAAAATACGTTTTCAAGGGACGCGTAGGCATGTACTGAGTTAGGAAACCAACAGTTCCGGTTTTCAAATCGACAGTTAAGGTTTGAGATTAGCCCAAACCTTAGCCTTAACTAGGCACCTCGGTTTGTCGAGTACAGTATGGTTCCGATTTGATTGATTTCCAACCGATTTTGAGCAATTGAAACTTGTGTTCTAATATGGTTTTGGTTTGGGTCAAAAAAAATTGGTCCATCTCCTCCTTGTCGCCAAAGCTCAAGCAAGATCTTGGTCGATTTGTTTCAATTTTTTTTCGATTTCGAAATTTCAATTTAAAAAATATGGCTTGAACTTAAAATTAAGTTATCTACATATCCTCTCGGAGTTTTAGAGGAATTAAATCCCATGTAATTCTCTTAACTTTGAAGTTGAAACCTTTTTACCGTCTAAGTCGACCCTTCAGAATCGGCAAAAGCGCTACACGAGTCGTCATCGACTAAGCTGTCCGACGAAGTATATGTATAGTTCATAGTTTGTTGCGTAATTTCCCCCTTCTTCCAATCGTCGATTCAATCTTGAGCTTCCAATGCATCAAGCTTCAATCTTGATATGTTTTTGTTGAGGATATTTCCACATTGGCTAAAAGTTTGCTCCACTGCAACCGTTGAGGTGGGAACGACGAGAACTTGAGCTCACATGCAGAGTTCGATCATTCAATAAACTTTCCAAACCACTTAATTTAAATCTAATAAAAAAACACAAGCAAAAAGATAAATATTGGGAATAAGTTTGTAATAGTTCAACCATTTACTCTTCATAGCTTCAATACCATAAAAAATTTAGGGAATTGACGCTCCTCATAGAAAGTACTCGCCATATTCAAAGCTTCCACACAAAATAAATGTGAAGAAGTTTCATACACATGACTAAAAGTTAAAGTTGCATCGTTAAAAACTTTTAACAATTCTAAGATTTTGCAGCAAAAATCCCAAACGGGTACAATATCATGAGTTCAGAATATATTTTGCGGCAAAAGAAGTTAAAAGATCTTTGTAAGACAAGCATGAATGGAGTAATTTATAAGTGGAGTTCCAATGATGGGCAACATCTTTGTGAAAAATCTAGGGTTCAAATCCTTTGTCCCCACAAAAATTTGTTTTCTCTCATTGGTGGTTCGTTGGCTAGCCCACATACGACCAACAACATATTTAATAGGTTCAATTCAACCATGTAAAACTACTAAACCATCTTTAAAATATAAGTTTAAAATATGGCAAGCACATCGTATATGAAAATATTCGTTCCAAGAGTTTGTTGACAATGGCAAACCAGCTCTTGCATAAAAGCGATATTGTTTGACGCATTGTCAAAGGTAATAGAAAAACCTTGCGGAGCAATCTATATTCTTTTAAAATAGTACAAATAAGTTACTAATATTTACGATTGTATGACTAATGGCAAATACTCTATAGGTCAAAACTCGTTTTTGTATAATAAAATGATCACCAATAAAATGACATGTAAGGCTCATATATGAATTCATTTCAAAATGATCTCTCAAATTGTCATTACAAATAAAAACTTTTAAATATTTTTCAGTAAAAAACTTACACAAAGCAAGTTTGTGTCTTTTATAAGCTTTCATCTCATTTTTTCTCTTTTTCTAGAACTAGTTGTCCCCGTCGTGCCCTGCACGACTATAAATCGATATTTTTTTAGATATACTATAAAAAAGATATTAATAAATAATAATTGTGAATTGGTGATTTATATAAATTGTAAAAAAAAGCATGATTCTAAATTAAAGATTTTGATAACAAAAATGAAAATAATGGGACATTTAATATGAATTGGCAAATAAAATTGACTTGACATATTATAGGATAAGATCTCGGTATATATTATATGATAAGATCTCGCTACATATTTATATTATAGGATAAGATCTCGGTATATATTTATATGAGTTTTTTTGATAGATTATATTGGAGAGTTATTAGGATCATAAATATATGGTAAAAAATATTTTAATATGTAAATAAATTTCCAAAAAAACATTGTAATCCAATATAAAAAAAATTAAAAAATTGATTGATATTTATAGATTATGTGGCAATATGATGTGTACATAATATATGAGTGATATGGAAAATTTTTTACATGTGGACTATGACATGGAATATTTATAAAAACGTCTAAATTATAAGAAAATGACACGTGTAAAAATATGAGATGGCTTAATATAGGATCGACATGTGGCGAAATCCTAGGTGGCGTAATGAGAAGACTCCAAACCTTATTGCTTTTATATATATATAGTAGATTCGGTTGATAAACAGGTTGAATAACATTAGTCATCTAAAAGATAATCTATAATACTATAAACTTAAATAATTTGGTAATTAATGCTCATACAAATAATAAGATAATTTATAATTTCATTATAAACATATAACAAATTTATCTATTTTTCTAGAATACTATAAAACTAAATGTCCTTGCCATGTAAGAACCTCTTAGAATTCCAATTCTAAGTTTTAAAATATAAGTGCAATTTAGGTGATATAAATTCATACGTAATAGTTGTTACTAGCAATTAATTTTAACCAAATTAAAGTGATATAATGTCAATTTTATTCAAACTTGCAATGTAAAGAACCGGCCTCTTAGGATTCCAATTCTATGTTTTAAAATATAAGTGCAATTTAGGTGATATAAATTCATAGTTGTTACTAACAATTAATTTCAACCAAATCAAAGTGATATAATATCAATATTAATTCAAACTTGCAATGTAAAAAATCTGTTAGAATTCCAATTCTACGTTTCAAAATAAATGATAGGAGTGACAACTATATATATATTTGATAGATAGATATGCTACCCCTAATCTATCCTTGATTTACACTACCTTTTAGAGTATTAGTTTTTTTTTTGGATGGAAAAGAGTATTAGTTTTAATTCCAATGCAAAGTCTTGATTTTTAAAAACTCGCGAGGGAGATGCTCGATCATTATTCTTATTGATTGATGTAAAATCCTCAACAAACACATTTGCTTATGGTGAAAAATTCTCCTCTGTAAGTATTCATTTAAACACCCCTCTATATTTTATATATCATTTTCTTTTATTATTTTACATTAAAAATATTTTTGTTTAAAGTATATACTATATCTAGACACATCGTGATTCATGATCTCAAGACAAGCAAATATTATAAGCAATTGTAGATAGAGAATTAAAAATTTACTTCTATGAAATGTGTGTAAGAAGCGAACACAACTAAAATTTGGGACAATTTGGAATCAATCATCAATATCACTTCCATCCAATATCGAAGATTCGAAGGTGTGACTCAATCAAGTTTTTCTTTATCACTAAATGATGATGTTTTTTTATTTCTATTTACTTCTATAACACAATTTAATATGTAGTTTAAAAGCTTGCACTGTAACTATATATCTATTTGCTTGCATATATTGGATATATGTCCACTTTATACCTCTCAATAATTTGAGCTTATCATGCACGTCAAATTTATTTGATAATAGAGATAACAAAAAAAATGTATAAAGATCAACAATTTGGTGAATAGTTTACAATTTTGAACACTATTGTCTTGGAGTTTGAAATTTCTTGAGACGTTTTTATTTGTTTTTTCTTCAACTTATATAATTTATATTTTTCAAATTTTCTTTAAATTTTTGTATTAAAATTTAGAGATACTTTTACCTTCCAATATGATCATGAAATTTTTTATATAGTACTTATAATAGAATAACATCAATATATACTTTCTAGAAGACTTTTTAAAAAATGATCAAATTCAGTTTTTATTGTAATATTGAAATTTTAACCAATCGAAAAATTGATTATAACCTAAGCTTAATTTAATATTAATTCTAACTTTATTTGAGTAAAAAGTCAATGGAAATTTAATAAAGTTATAAATTTTACTCTTAATTTTTAACATATTCATAAAAATTTAAATTATATAAAAATTGAGCCGTGCATAGCACGGCATCACCACTAGTAATATGATAATATAATTTACGGAAGAAGAGTACGTCGTCGTTTCATCCAGATCGCAGCTGATCTTTGCCCTTCTTCCGAAGATCGAAGTCAGCTGACGAGCATCCGCATCAACACTCTCTCTCGGCCCCATCGCTCTTCTTCCACTTCCTCTCCCTAAGGCAACCCAGTTAGCCGCCGAGTCATGAAAAGCGAGTCGAAGTACGTACTCGGCCAAAACGCCTACTTAAAGCTGGTCTTGCACGCCCTCAAGCACAAGGCCTCCCCCGTCAATGGCGTCTTGGTCGGCCGCTGTGACGGTGACGGCGGCGTGGTGGAAATCTCCGATGCTGTCCCGCTTTTCCACTCCAATCAGATCGGTCTCCTTCCTTCTCTTGAGATCGCTCTTATGCAGGTTCGCCGCCTTTCCTCTGTCGATTCTGGATCTAGGTTTGGATCGCTATGTCCAATTGAATTTGTTGATCTTAGGGATGTAATTGATGATGTGGTGTTATTTTTCTAGTTTCGAGTATGTTTCGATTGGAATTGGGGAAATTTTATTGAAAACCCTTGGATTACTTGTTGAAGATGGGAATTTTGATCTTCCGACCACACTAATTTAATCTGTTTTCTTTTGGAACTGTCCCCAAAAAACTTGAAAAAATAGGAAAGTTAGCATTTGACTCGATTTTTGAGCTGCTTGAAGTGAACTCTTATCTGTTCCATTGACATGGAGCTCTTGGGGGAATACCACATATAAAGCATAATATTAACAATTCATCACTTGTTGATAGGTTCGTTTACTTGATGAGAGTGAGACAGTTTCTTGAATTGTTTTAGTTGGATACGAGGATGGTTTGTCATTTGTGAAAGTAGACCTGCTGTTTGATGGAGCATCAAGTGTGCTTGCTAACTATTTTTGGTTGAATGATCAGATAGAAGAGTATTACGGCAGAAAAGGTTTGAGCTTGGTTGGATATTTTCATGCAAATGAAAGGTTTGATGATTATGAGCTGAGTAATGTGGCAAAGAACATTGGAGACCAAATCTATCGTTACTTTCCCCAAGCTGCAGTTCTTTTGGTATTTGCAATCTTGTTGTTATTGGTCCGATATCAATTTTCTCTGTTCAGCTATTAATACTTGTTTTATATGGATTCTTAGTTAGATAACAGAAGGCTAGAAGCACTGCCAAAGGCCAAAGATTGCAATCCTGTGATGCAGGTAATCATTTAACTTATAATTTGTAGGATGTCCCCGATTAGATGTTTTAGGGTAATGTCATAACAAACCATCACACCATCTCATCAGGTCTCGAGATTTGTAAACTATCCAGTTAGCATTGCTTCCCTTTGTGATACAAGGTTGAAGGTTCATTTAGTGTATGCTGTTGAACTACAAGTGGATCACCTTGCAAAACTTGACTACTAGATTTCTTCTTGAATTGACTTGATGAAGAAATTGATGTAAGTTAAGCAGAGCGATCTTGAGATTATTTCTCTTAGTATATAGTTCTATGTCAAGTTCAACTTCAAATCCTATAAAAGATTTAGCAAGTCGGATACTGGGTTGGGTTGAACTCTCATGATGATCCTGTTAATTGATCATACCAAATAACAATATGACCAATATTGGAGGTATATTTACCTACACCTGTTCATTCTTACTATCTATTTAGAAACCATAAATGTAATTTTTAAACTGAATTATGTAAATTATCTGTTATCACTTGATTTGCTAGAGTTCGTTTTATTCTCCAATCGAAATTTCTGTCTCCACATCTCTCCATTTCCCTCCTATTTTTGCTGATGAATTTCAGTATCGTAGACATCTCACAACATCATCTACATGTGCTTTCCTCAATGCAGTTATACACAAAAGATGCATCCAAAGGCTGGAAACCTGTAGGGTCAGAGGGCAGTGCTGGGCTCGGTATCCGGGAGCCAACAGCTAATGTAGTCCTGTTGGATTACATTGCGTCACAAAAGTGGGAGGAGATTGTCGATTTTGATGATCATCTTGATGACGTAAGCAAGTAAGTATACATTATTCTCTAGAATTTTCCGCCTTACATTTCTATTAAGCTTTATCGAATTTTTTTCTCATTCCCATGTGTTAAAATCTTTTCCAGGGATTGGCTGAACACGGAGCTATTCAAGTAGAAACCCTATGTTTCAGCTTCTGTGGCAGATGCTGATTGATATTTGAGTTTGATTCTATGATCATTTTCTTTCATGAGAAAAAGCCTTTTGCGTTTATATCCTTTGTTTCTCGACTGACTGGATTGCATTTAGGACAAGGAAAAGGAGGATGATAGGATTGTTACTTATTTTTTATGTCTAGTAACTGGCTACTGGCTAGCAGAAAATACTCATCTCATCTTCCTGATATAATATGTTTTTTCGTGCTATATGTACACTGTTCTTGCCTTCCAAGTTGTTCCTCGTGCTATTTTAGTATGACTATGAGATCCAGACATCCAGATATTGTTAAAAATGCTTGATACGTAGCACTTGTGACTTTTTTTTTTCACTAATGCGTAACACTTGTGACTTGTTATGAAGTGCAGTTCAGATTACAGGTGCATTCCTGACTATGTATTTATGTTAGTACAAATTAGAAGCTAGGGTCGTTTAGTTTCAGTGACATTGCTATTATGTCGTCTTTTAAACCCGAATTTGATTGCAACAAATTTCGGCCATGCTTGCGGAGAGTAAAGGACGTCCTGAAAGAAGCTAAGAGTCGGCATCTTTAGGATGAACTACGAGGTAATGATGAAAATATCATGAAATTTAAACATAATAAGAAAAATATTCATTAGATTTTGTTGAGAGTTATCCAAATATCCCATTGAGCCTCTACCCTCTACGTTTGTGTCTGATATGTTAATAGCCTGATGTTGATACCAAAGAGAGCCCTTATATATAGTATCGCCCTTATATATAGTGATACGGCGATATCAAGGGCATCAGGAATCAGGATGTAGGAAGGTAGATTTGACAGTGCCAAGTATTGGATTGCTATAGAGAGCTAGAGAGACAAACATGACCAGATTTTTTTAGGGGCTAGTGGAGCAAAGTAGACGACAGTATCTGGCCCGCAAGGGGCTAGCGGACCTGCGAGGCGGGCGAGCCACGCCACACCACACCCAGCCGAAGCCCCACGTTCAACAAAGACAATGAAAAGAACCCTGAACAAAATTGGATTCATATAGATATGAACGAAACAAGAAATTGACTGAGGAGGGCTAACGAGTATCAGCATAAAATAAGGGCAAAAAGAGAATCAAAATTATATCGCAATATTTCAATACGAGCTAGTATATATTATTCAGAAGATGTGATGAAACCAGGCTAGGCCATCATCTCTACTTCTCTCTACACTTAATCAATGGACGTGCATATTAATTGGCATGTGATCTCGAACAAGCCTCGGATGCTTTTAAACTAATGAAACATTAATACTATATAATGTACCCCTTCCCCTTCTCGTATATAGTTTATGCTTTACAAATCGGAAATAGAAAAAAAATGTGGTGAGCGTGGATCGAACACGCGACCTTCAGATCTTCAGTCTGACGCTCTCCCAACTGAGCTATCCCCGCTGTTTGACAATGAGATATATATATTAATTAAAATATTCAAAAATTATACTTTTATCCCATTTCGGCACAAATTTCCTTTTAGCCCAAGGTACACAGTGATCCAAAGCAAGGTACGTTTTCAAGAAAAATAAAAAGATAGAGATCAACCACAGTACTAAATATTTAGAGTATCGATTTTGAACATTTTTTAAATAAAAACTTTTAGTTTTATATTTTCGCCAATATTAGTGTCTAGAGGAATCACTTAGGGGTGTCAACTAATCGGCTACACAATTCACTTTTCAACAAAAAACAATTTATTAAGATGTTCGAAAAAAAATAAGAGACCATCGAGGGTAAAAAGAACAATCATCTCAATTTCCATAGACATGTCTAAAAAAATCTTTTAACACGTTAAAAAGGTACTGATACCTTCTTTAATCTATAGATGGGTTTAACTTTTAACTTGTTGTGCTATGTTTTTGTAATTCAGATAGTTGTTTTCTATAATTTAGCAGATTTCTAATTTGGGTTTTACTAATATAAATTTTTAGGTCATTTGATATTGGTTGAGAAGGATTTGTGTTTATTTGATATCAAAGTAAACTCTTATTTGTTGAGTGTAGAATATAGAGCTCACCTAGTATTCCCATAGTTTATTATTGATTGTATCGTTGTGTTATGATAATGTGTTCAATCTTAAGGTTCATCTTTTTAATTTGGTTTTTCAATGTTGGACTTTTGAAGAAAAGATGGTAGATGTCCTCAAAAGGAATATTGTAAGTATATTTTATTGAGACTACAACTCTCTCGGTCTCCAAGTTAATTTTTGTGGGTAGTCCATTATGTCTAATTCTCAACAAAGTTATTAAATTTCTAATATGTATCAAAGTTTTAGATCTAAAAAATCTCATTGGTACAAGTTTTTTTTTAATCATTAGACTATAAGGTTAATGATAAAGTCTGTTAAAAACTATCCATTTTCACCGTGTTTTTAATAGAGTAGGTTCGATATTATATTTAATTATATATACATATTAGAGTGGGGGGCTTAGTAAGTGCTGAAGTACATGAGAAGGTTTGTGATTCTTGACTGGACTAGTCACTAGTCCGACTCTCATCTTCATTCTTGGCTCAAATCCAAAACTTCTTAGGTTTGGAATTTTAATTTAGTGTTTCAGAATTTTTACTAGACACGTTCTTAACATTTTGTTTCGTGATTCCTCTTAAGTTGCAAAATTTTGCATGACAGGCTATAACGAGTCTGTTAAGTATCAAATAGTCTTGTTTCTTGCAATATAGTGCCTACGTTAAAAATATAAAAAAAAGCCTGGGCAGTGTTTTTTTGTGACTTTTTACTTATAAGATGTTGGTGTTTGTGTTTTTGCATTTTTTTTTCTAGTTTAGAGAATATGGTGTTTGTGTTTTTCTACTCAAGTGTTTTAGGTGTGTCCTTGGTTTGTTTTGACTTTTGAGAGCATTTTGACTCGTGTTGCTTTGTGTTCAACTGTGCGACGTTTGCTTGGTAGTTTGGTTCTCCTTGGGCCTTTTAAAAACATTCTTGACTAACACTTTAGTCATAAGGAACACCATTTAATCTTCGTTAGTACATTCTTGAAATATCCTATCCCCGAAAAATCCAGCCCGCTTCATCTCCTTCAATTTGTTAAATTTTCTAGCCACCATTAGCAACTTCTCCCATCTTTCCTCCACTTCACCTCCTTATTCTCCTCTGTTGACCCACCAACTTTCCTTCTCCACTGAGCTCTACATATTCTTCAATATCAGGCGGGTCTCTTTGGAGGCATTTATTCAGGAGGTGAAGCCAATTTTAAGACTGTTGTAGGCAAGAAATTCAGTCCGTAAATCCATTGTGCTTATAATTTACTAGTTCAAAGTTTGAACGGATCAAACAGGGGACCCATAAATATCCTTACCCATAATTACGAATACATATCAAGTAATGGTTCAGCTCATATATTTACGGATCATTGGGTAATCCGTAAATCCGAGTAAGGATCGGACCGGGACAATCCATTGTGCCACCCTAACTGATATTGTCCTCCATATATATGTTTCCTTGATTCAATTTGACCAATTCAGTAGGGGCAAAAACGGATCATTCGGTGTATCTATTTAGTCCATCAATCCTTCACATACAGTAAATCAATTACATCAGTCGGAACAATCTAAAGAGTAACTGCAAAAAAACAACACCAGCATACAGTTCCAGAAACAAAAATTTGGGTTGATGTATTCAGCAACTTTCATACAACATGTAAACAGATGAACTTAACTTGTACTGACATAATAGTGAACAACTACAAGAAGCTCTCCATGTTAAGTTCCAAATAGGAACAAGGATCTGGAATGTCAAAGTTGTTCAAGACCTGCAAAAGTTCCAGGGAGGGGGAAGAAAAGAAAAGGTATAGCATGTCAACTCTATCCATATTTCAATTAATTATACCTGTCAAAAGATGACCTGACCTAAGAAATAACCCCAACACACATTGATAACGATAATAAATTGTATAAAAAAAACCTACAAAAAATCCTGAATTTTTAAAAATCCAAGTGAATATCTCCACATAATGCTCTAGTAGTGTTGAATATATAATAACATCTCTGAGGCATCCAACTAGAAAGCTTCTTAACATGCCAGCGGGGTACACTAGGTAACCACATGCCACCTTAAAAAGATCAAATGTTCAACAACAACAACATTAACCCAGTGAGGTTCCGCTACAGCGGAATCTGTGGGGTCAAGATGGGGTACCCCTGCCCAAGAGAAAGGGGGTACAACCAATAGACCTACGAAAAACTAAAATTCAGCTTTGGACAATAATAACTGAATTTAGTTAGAATGCACCAAAATTGATATAATGGTGCATTCTAACTAAATTCAGTTATTATTGTTGAATTTAGTTAGAATGCCCAAGGGAAAAAGGTCAAATGTTCAATAAATAAAATTCCAGATAATTTGGACAGACAGCAGTGACCTAGCACAACATACAATCATAAACAAAGTTAATAGGCATGGAATGTAATCAGCTCCAAGACAGAAAATACCTCTGGGTGTACAATTCCAAAGTTGCCAATTTGCTTTCCTTTGTAGATGATACTGGCTTGCCTTCCAGTGAGAAACTCAGGCTCCTTCATGAACATACATGAAAATAATTTAAACATAACCATATAAAGAACGACCACTTTGGAAATCCAGATATATCAGAGAAATGCTTACTTCAGAACGCTTTATGTAGTAGCCAGTGTTTTCGCCAACAGAGACAAAAGGGGTGCCAACTACTTCCATAACTCTATCAAGCAGACCGTGTATCAGCTGAGCAACACAAAGGTCAATGATTAGAAGTTCACTGAATACCCACAGATCAGTTGTACACGACAAAATTCTTAGCATGTGTGATCACTCTAAAAAACATATATGTTGCAATTTGGCGTCGATTGGTTGCACAATAGCATGAAAAAGACTAATATACCTCAAATCCTGAGTTAGCACCACAGTAGAGTGCTGCAATTTGGTGTCGATTGGTTGCACCAACATCTTTGTTGCCATCTAGAACAGAAACATCCCCTACTTCAAAAATCTGGAACGACATTCAAAAAATCAGGCTACAAATGATGTAGCAATTGCTCCTAGCATCACAATCCCAGAAAAGAAAAGGAGAGATAAACTATTTATATTAAAACAGAAAAGTGTTTTTCAGAAACAAATTTCACATGCAAAATCTAATAATTAAAGCACACTCACCATGAAACAGGAAGTGATACTGAAAAAATATTAAAAGTTAGCGATTGAACCCCCTACAGGATCATTGTGATACAGATCTGTTGGATCATGGCCGAACGTGAATTGCAAAGATTATAAATTATTATTATTATAATAAATTATTGTTATTGTTACCGTTATTGTTGTTGTTATTTAGGATATAGTTTATTAAGAAGATTCTATCTTTTCCTTATTAGTTAGATCTAGGCTTCTCTTATTATTATTTTCTCCTTATTAGTTATCTCTTCCTTGTCAACTTAGAAAGGATATTAGGGGTTATTATTTCAGCTTGTATTATGCAGCCTATATATATGGCTTTATATTGTCAATATTAACCGAGCAGAATATTAATCAAGAGGGGTTCTGTCAAGGAGGAACTAGCCTCCTTTCTTCTCTTTTCTCTTGTTCAACCATAGATCCTAAGACTAGTTCTCGCGTCTCTAGACCCGTGACTAGATCCTACGCTAAGGCACATAACAATATAACACATTGGTCTTTAAGTAGTAAGAACTCCACTTCTAGTAGAAAATGAGATAGGCAAAAAGGGCAGCATTAACATGAAGAATATCAAGGTCAAGCTTGTAGAGTCGAAGTAATAAAAATAGTTAAATGCTTTAAAAAATAGAACAGGGTATGTAACACTTCAAATGTCAGCTAGATCAAGACAAAATAACAGTTTCTCTCTTTCATGGGCCGACAATGTACAACTACCAGTAAATCCTGCATAAAAGGGTCTAGGGGATCAAGATGTACGCACCCATAACTTAAGTTAGTCGAGAGGATCTTTCCATATGGGCCAACAATATATTGAACATAAAAAGGGTACCTTCATAGGCTTTGGATGATCTTTGTTATGTGCAACAAGTTTCAATATGCCTGGCATAAGGCTTGTCCGAACAACCTGTATAATAATAGCAAAGATATGGAAGTTGGTTCACTAGCCAAAAAAGCATTCTGAGCACATAATGCAGAAGTTATCAGCAAGTGGAGAAGGAAATAAAGATGACAAGCGATGGAACAGAACATTGCACAAGTTACATCAAACAGGCAGCAGTTATACGGAATGAAGTAGCAAGCAGCTAGCTAAAACCAGAAGGTTTGCTGGATCCCAGGTTCATCCTCACACATTGAAAACCCAGACAAGGGCAATTAACAACATTAGCCAAAGACAGTGCGCACCAAAAGAAATCAATAATCATTGTCATGACATGTTTATTTATGTATTGTGTGTTATGAGATAAGTTCATTCTTTCTGCACTGCTAGGCACAAGCCTGTAACAACATCAACCAAAAGACATGATGCAGATCAAAGATTTCATTGCGATGACATGTTTAAGTATTGCATCAACTCTTCTAAATGGAGATAAGTTCTTCTCTAACTGATCAAGTTGGAGTGAGCTTGAGATAGGATTTTTGACATGTCCGCTTTTTGGGTTCATGCTAAAGGTGTTCTTCATAGCATCCCTATTTCTAGGTTGACGCCTAGTTGAGGATCCCTATGTGCTTTTATTCTAACTGATTCGAATCCACGGTGAAAACTAAACTTACCTATAGTTGCATAGACAGGCTTATCAGCTCCTAAAAAATGATGAGTAGGGAATTAAAATAAGAAGCTGAAGAGCAATTAAGATACAGCATTCAAGTTTACCTATTGCACAGCACTTTACAACATCATTACAAACCATAAGACCAACCTCAAAATCTGCAGAACGAGGGTTTCCAATAATAACTGCAGTTGATTTGTCATCCTTCCGGTTCAGCATGGCGAAGTTTTCTTTATAGGAGCACAAAATCCACGTCAGTACCTCAGTAAATCCACTCATTGCAATCTGAAATGTGTGGCACAAAGCATTGATCAAAAAAGTAGATGATGATTGTTATACAAGAAAACTAGGAATGGGCAAAAAAATTGACAACAAATCATCAGTTCACATATGTTTCCATGGATACAAATGTTTATACACAACTAACACAAACATACATAGAGCATTACAGCACCAGAAAATAAGATTTTAACGGATAGACAGACAATTCATCATCATCATCATCATCATTGACCCAGTGAGGCTCCGCTACAGCAGAATATGGGGGGTCAAGATGGGGGTACCCCTGCCCAAGGGAAAGGGGGTACGCCCGATATACACAGACAATTAAGAACCAATATAAAACATTCCCTGAGTGACTTTAGGCCTAATCTAATAAATCTCTAGAATTCAGGAAACTATCTTGATCTAAAAATAAGAAAATGCAGAAACTAACAATTAAAGTAAGAAAAAGCAATTAAATACTATTTTCTAGCAATCTGCTGAATGGTGAGTCATGATAGTTACATATCATTTTCTCCCAAGCTCATTGCTCATTGGCTCCAAAGGACGGTGAATAGAGATAATTAAGTGATAAGATTTAGGAAAACTTTGGAGCATTTTAGTTTTATTAATAGCTTCCTTAGAAACTGTGTCAAAAAGCTATAAAAGGACTTGTATTATAGAATGAAGGGAGTAGATTTAGAATCATAGGACCGGGGAGGGAAAAGTGGTCATGACTAGAAAAAAACAACCATCCTGGAGTTTGTCGATATCATACATGCCAACATGATAGCAATGTTTGTTATCACGTCCCAGAATCTAATGCAAAAAAAAAAATATATGGTGAGCAAACAGCAGTAAACCATTGTAATGCATGAACTTATTCATAACATGACGCCCTTTCACAAGAGCTCAATGAGACAACAAAGGAAATTTCAACTAAAAGCACAGATTGATAAGGTATATTTACAGGGAATGTTAACGTGGTACATAACCTATCAATCAACAGCGGGGAAATATATTTAGTTTATGAGCTTTTGGAAGAGAAGTCAAGATAATAGAAAGAGGTGCCCGTATATGGCTTCATCATTGAGACTGTTATGTTCATTTATAATCTCAGCCTTTTTTTCTGTCCTCTCCTCCCAAATTTCCATGTTTGTAAGAAACATGTGATGTAATGCATTATACGATTAATGATGCACCATGGTTTCATTATGCAAGAAATAGAATCAGGTTGAAAGTACATGATGCATCCATACCTCTGACCTAATAAGATCACTTAGCTCATTAAGAGGCAGTGCCCTCAATGATGCAGGCCTTCTCTTTGGAATTTCATTGTATCCAAAAGCTATTGCAACATCCTAAGAAACAGGAAACAGAATCTAAGCTCTTTAATATGTGATGAAAATGTCAAGCAGTAACATGGTCCAATGAATAAATAGCTTACCTCCATAACATCACAAGGATGAAGAATGTCACTTCTGGTTGGAGGTACAGCAACACTGATATAGCACTTGTCAGCTGAAATCGACTGCTTAGCATGCAACTGCATTCTTTTTAATAATCTAGTCACCTGAAGCATAGAAATACAAGTAAGTAGAGTACATCCAAATCATTAAAGAATAGCATTCAATTAGTACCATATGTGTATTTTCTAGAAACTGACAAATGAAATTGAAGGACAAGCTAATTATGACTACAGTATAATCGTTTACAGTATCAATATTATAAGATAATGTATTTTAAACGTGATTTTTTCAATTAATTTACTTCTATGTTTATTTGGGTATAACTTTTTTGTGCACGAGTATTCTTCTTAATATTTTTATATTCCAATTAATTATTTAAATTATTATTTTAATATAGGGTTGATGTGGCGCAATATAGTGACAGAAATTGCTACCACATTAGTTATTAGTAATAGATAGATGTGAAAGAGTTCTAG